>OW799222.2:600000-1034977 GCA_941918905.2 Xestia sexstrigata | reverse complement strand
CAACTAGCAAAATTTTAACTTACAAGTGTCCCAAGACCTATATTTTATTACTCTTTTAGCATACTTACAAACAACTGTAAGTGTCGATTTAGGCGCACTTTATAAGAGAATTCTCGCTTAGAGTCAACTTATAACGCTCTTATTGAAGATTACTTTACACTTACAATAATCTTGTTAATGCTGTTGTAATACCAAAATAACTTATAATGTTCTCTGGAAGCTCAATAAAAGAGTATTTATCACAACGGCCGAAATAGTGTGCGCGAGAGCTGCTGGAAAAAATAAAATAAAATAAAAGTTTAATTTTGAACTCATGTATTATTTGTATTACTAGTATTTTTATTTCTTGTAACCATTTAGTTCATTTGCTTGATAGTTATGTGTCTATGAACTTAAATAACTTGCGGTGTACATTTCTTCGAATGTTTTGTGGAGTAAAGTGAAATATTTTCACAGGCCCACTTGGTTATGTATTTAGAAAATTAGTAAAAAATATTAATTAATTGTAAAAATAAAAACTGACGCCATTAGAGATCGATAAGACCAAATAATCTTCTCTAAGATAAGTTTAATACTAAAATGTCTTATTTCACACTACCTAAGTTAATTTTAATCCTTTTGGTATTATTGAGCACTTACATAAGGTAACTACTTGCAGCCATTTAATACATTTAGGGTTCCTTTGTAAACCATGGCATTCAAATTCCATTTTGTGGTAGGTATAATGTTAGGTGAGCCAAAACATGCATAAGTAAAGCACTCTTTCAAACGCACTTGATATTTTTATTAACTCTTTTTAGGGTTCCGTACAAAGAATCTACTGGACCAAATCAGGTGAAATTTGGTAAGATAGTTTAATCCTATGACCCAAACACAGATGTGCAAAGTAAATAAATATTTTTTTAAAATGTGGGTCATTTTCGGGAGACAATTTGGAAATTAAAAAAAAAATTGCAAACCTTTCTCTGTCATAATATAATAAATGAAAGGGCTCGTTATGAGGATCTCAAATATAGTTTTGTTAATTCTGATGACATTCCCTGATTTCCGAAACTACTTCGAGCCCAAAATTTTGAATAAAATACAAAATATAGTTAATTGCTTGTAGATTACAGGCAAACCTATAAGAATTCTATCAAAACATGCCACAGTTAAATAAAAACATTGATTGGTATTGTACGGAACCCTCTCCATGCGAGTTCAACTCGCACTTGGCCGATTTTATTTATAGTGGTTATTAACCCCGGCCGTGACATTTTTTATTAAGGTGTTCACAAGTCTTTTAAAAGTCAAAATATTCTGATAGAGCTCTACCAGTATTCGTCTTCTCTTTAATTTGACTCAGAGAAGACAATTCACACTTACAACTTGTTGGTTGTTATAGTAGTTTTATGCAAAAGTTTATTAAGGTCATAAGTGTTATAAAAACACTCAATGCAGACTCTACTAAGAAATACTGTACTTTTAAGATGCTTTTTTAAGTGCAAAAAATATTCAAGAGCAACTGCTCTTTAAAAATGCACTTGTAAGACAACTGTGCTAATAAATGTCTTACAACGATTCTTTATAAACATCTATAAGAACACGTACTAAGTGTTTTATTCTTTTAGTACAAAACGCCTTAAATCATGCTTTCATAAGATGTACTGTCATAGTCTAGACACATGTAAGTCTGCTGTAACACCTTAGTTCTTAAATCAGCATATCCGCAAGACAAAATTGCTAGTTGGGTTTATATTGTTATGAATGTATGACTGAGGCAGGCGATTATCATTCTATAGAATTTAAAGAATGGTGGTAGAAGATTTGATGAGTACTATAATGAAAGACAAATATGTGATTAATTGAAATAAAATAAAATATATAGGTCTGTACTAGCATAAAACATTTTTCTACCTAATAAACGCAGCGCGACCGTAAACCATGCTCTAGGGTACCGATGTAACCGATAGCCATGTTCAATGTCTTTAAAATTATTCAATAAAATCACCTACGTTATTGTCATGAATCTTTTCTTGATAATTAACAAGAATCATTACAATGCAGAAATCTTACTAATGAAAGTGACCCCTAATAAAGGTTCACGTAGGTACCTACTGTAAGAACGGTAGTTATCACCTGATTAATAAAATGTTTGTTTTGCTTTATTACGTCGTAATAAAAACTTTTATGCAAAAAAATAAAATCGTCTTCAAAAACACAACAAAGTGACGTTTTCACTTTATTGTGTTTTGAAGTCGGTTTTATTTTTGCAAAAAAGTTTTTTAGTTTTAATATCCGATACAAATATTAGCTATACATATATTTTGACATAACGTAACATCACGCCTGTAATCCCCGAAGGGTTGGGCTGAGGTGTACCCAATAGTACCTACACCCACATTTCGCCAGTTATGTTTTAGTCCCATGTACCTATACGGGGCGAGCGCGGGTGCAGATCCAGACTCCGAGGCTGCTACTGAGAAAATCCTGATGGAATCACCCAATAACACTTTACCCGACCTTTTTTTTTTTTTTTCGGATGGGAAATCATCAAATGACTTCTCCCGCTCTGGGCGGAGCGGGAGAGAGTGTCAGACTTATACTGACTAAAACCCATCCATGTTCCTTCATCGCCCTTTGTGTTCCGGGGCCACGGTATCTCTTTCGAACAGTCCCGCAACCCCGGCAGGTATCGGTCCTTGCGGACCCCTTCCTTTTTGCTGACTCTCTTTGAGGCGCGCGTGGAACACGAACGCGCCGTCGACACGGCCTGTCGTCATGAGACGGACGGACGGCGAGCTAGCCCATAGCCCACCGTCCACAGGCCCGCGCCTACGGTGGCCGGGGGCCACGTGGTGGCCCCCGACGCCCGGGGCGTCTCCCGCGGCGGCCGGGACGCTGTGAGGTTCTCTCCCTCTCACGTTCCGCCACCTCCTTCTCTAGCATTACTGCTTCGCAGAAGGAGGTGACGGCGTCCCATTCCGTCTCGCTCCGGACCATGGCTTGCACCAGGGCCGGACGCGAGAGGTCGCCGCCGCCAATCGCCACTTCGAGGACACGGCGGTGCTCCGCCCACGCGGGGCACACCTCCACCGTGTGCTCCACCGTGTCCTCCGGTCGATCCTCGCAATGGAAACACCCGGGCGTTTCCTCCCGCCCGATTCGGTGCAGGAACCTCCCGAAACAACCGTGTCCGGTGAGGACCTGCGTCAGGCGGAAGGTGAGGACGCCGTGGCGTCTCTCAAGCCACTCCTCAAAGAGGGGACTTACCGCCACTATCGTGGCGTGCCCTACTTTACCCGACCTGGGAATCGAACCTAGGACCTCATACGCAGTAGTCGCCAACACTAGACAAACGAGGCAGTCATTAATTTTATATTGTTAACAATACATGTCATGGTAATAGGCTTATCCCCAATAAAATGGAACCCAACATACCTTACATACCTAACTGTCGAAATGTGGGTGTACTGTAGACAATTCTGCTAACCCCCTCAAAGCATACAGGCGTGATGTTGTTATGATGTTGTGAAAACAATAAACATCCAAGCGATTTGCTGTCTATAATTGAAGAGTTCCAATATATATCTCCGAAGATCAGCATCAGATCTTCACCAAAGGGAAGCGAAGTAATTTTCTTCCAAACAAAAAAGAATCATCGAAATCGGTTCACAATTGGCGAAGATATTAGTCATACTGACTGCGCTAGTCTGTAGAGAAGGACAATAAAGTAGATATTGTTGTGGACGCGAGCAGAAATTGCATTGGTCCTCCATCGATGACGTCCGGCAGGACACGGGCGCTGTGCGCGCGCCGCGCGCTATACTACTCTGTCAAGAAAGTACCGGGAAAAGATCAATAAAACACAAAATATTAGTTATTCATCCAAATTTATTTTATCACCTTCAAAGTATGCTCCTTCAGAACCGACACACTTACGCCAACCAATAATCCAATCATAAAAATATTTTTTAAATGCTTATTCCAGAATTGAGTTCAGGTCTCGCCGCGAATTTTCCTTTATGTCTTCTACTGAATGAAAACGGGTGCCACGAAGTGGTAATTGAGTTTAGGAAAAATAAAGAAGTCGGCTGGAGCCATATCTGGTGAATAAGGTGGTTGCTCGATGGTATTTGTTGAGTTTTGGTCAAAAAATCATTCACAATTGTGCGAAGGCGCATTATCGTGGTGCAAAATCCAAGAATTTTCTTTCCATAAATCTGGCCCTTTTATCTAATTTGCTCTCTTAAACGCTGCATAACGTCCGAATAATATTTTTTATTTACCGTTTGACCTTCCGGCAAGATTGTCAGTCACTATTTCCTTCACTTTTGCGATGTTAACTTCAGTTGCAGACGTTGATGGCCTACCAGAGCGAGGCAAATCGTCCATCACACCTTGACCGCTTTTGAACGCTTTGTACCACTCATAAGCGCGTGTTTTTGATAGAGTCGATTCACTGTAAGCCTTCTGTAACATTTTCAGTGACTCCGAACACCAAATTCCATTGGCGATGCAAAATTTAGGACAAACTCTTTGTTCGATGTTTTTGTCCATTATGAAATTCGCAATACACACTAGATATGATATAATTAAAAACAGCACTGTATTTAATCTAATTAACAGATGTAACTCAAACTCCGCGCCAAAATGGAAAACAGTTGTGTTAATCTAACAACAACAAAAAAAATACAAAAAAAAATTTGGAACCATAAACAAATCATCCATTCCCGATACTTTTTTGACTGAATGTATATTTTTCACGTATTTATTAAATAAATAAAAAATATGTGCCATATTACAAATCTATCCAATAATATCACTGACAAACCCGATTAGTAAATAAAATGTTAAATTTTCATAAAAATTGCGTCCCCCCAAGTCTCATAAAACTTAAAATACTTTCAAAATCGACGTTACTTCTGATTTTTTTATCGAGCAAAATGTTAAATATTGTGTTTTTAACCATAAAAGTCACTAGATCAAACATGTTTCTGTACTATATATATTTTTCCGAATTTAAATATGGGGATTTCTCTGGAAAAAACTCGATCTAGAAACGTAAATTTCAAACAAGGTCCCCTTAAGAATCGTGAAATATAAACTCCGGAGTGTTTGCCTGGTACGAGTATCACACAAGTTAGTAGAAAGTACCCACAGTTATGAACTTAAAACATATGATAACTATTAGATGAACGCTTTGGTGATCCGTTTGATTCGGATTATGTTTGATCACTCATGGTAATAACTTAAGTAAGCGACACGTAATAACTTATCTAAAAGTATATAAAACCATAATTCTATAATTATACATCTATCTAGGTATCGGTGTGCGATAGATAAGAGTATAGGAATCCAAACATTTTAAATGTCATGCTGATGTATTTGATAAAAAAGTCCCTCATAATGATATAACTTTCAATGGGTAAAGTAGCCTCATGGATCGTGTCGTTGCAGGCGCATTGCGAATGGATCGCACCATTCGTACCTGACGGGATATAACGCGGAACTCAATACGATCTGCGGCGACCGCTGCTGAGGCACGATGATACTGCAAAAATGTAGACAAAAAACTCGCGTTACGTCACTGTTTTAAATAAATAAGCATGAGAGTACACAAGGTGGTATAAAAACAACGGACCAAGTCCGAATTTGTATTTGTAAACTACGGCACTAATAAAGTTGAGCTAAGCTACCAAAAAATAGAAACACTGAGCTTACATTAAACTTTATAAACACACTAGCGGACGTCACGCGGTTTCACTTCCCGTTCCCGTGGGAGTACGGGTATAAAATATAGGCTATGTTACTCGCTGATAATGTAGCTATCCATTGCTGAAAAAAAATTCCAAATCGGTCCAGTACTTTTTAAGTTTATTCGTTACATACAAAAATATACAAATACAAACTTTCCTCTTTCTGATATTGGTATTGAAGTATAGATTAAGCGTAGAGCCGGTAGAGCGTGGTAACGGTTATGTCACATACAAGTCAGACCAGACCCGGCCTGCTTCTAAACATGGGCATCCGCAAATAATAAGAAGCTTTACCTAATAGTTTACAACTGGGTGGTGATTAGTTGCGTCTCTGTAAGGCACGGGAGGACACTGTTGTACTCTGTGCAGTTGTGTACACACAAAAAACCCACGTTGAAAGCAATGAAAATATTCATGGATCTTCATTATGCCTATTATGTAAGGAGAATGACAAGAACATGCCATGTACTCCGCAAATGAATCAGTTTTGTTATTTCGTCAGCAGTGGTGTGAGGTGAGGTGCTAGTAACGTGTTGTCCTGCTGCAGGCCCATCCGCGGCATGTCGGCGGTGGTGATGGGCGCGGGCCCGGCGCACGCCTGCTTCTTCGCCACCTACGAGTACTGCAAGCACTCACTGTCACAGCTCACGCGGCACCGGCACGACCACATCACGCACGGTGAGCTCCGCGTCTATATTGTAACGTTGCACGTTGTCGCATGTTGTCGTGAGATGTCGCGCTAACGCCGTGTGCCCACTGTTGCAGGGTTGTCGGGCTGCATCGCGTCGCTCATACACGACGCGGTCTCCAATCCAGCTGAGGGTGAGTACCGCTGCCGCCGTCGCTACTTTATTTTTAAAGTTAAACCCAAAACACCTGACTATCGGTGGTCCACTAAGGGTCGCGCCACATCTGCGGAACTTACGGCGCCGAACATTCGGTTGAATACGCTCGCAGTGTTTATCAAGTTCCCTATGACACATTACGCGACGCGTTACACGACTGTCATGCCAAGTGGCCAACCGAATACGACCGATAATTCAGTCGCTGAAGTGTCGGCGCCGTACGTTCTGCAGATGTAGCGCGACCCTTACAGAGTCATGAGACCTTGCGTAGTGTAACCAATGATACGCTCTTCACCCTAAAGCTTGTGAGGTTGTGACTGACTCACTGTGTGTTGTTGTCTCACTGATCCTGCTTCAGTACTTGACACTACATGTGTCCAATACTTGAAAAATGCAACAATGCCTCCGCTCCCCCTTACCACCGTTCAAAGAGGACTTAGGAAAACATGGCGTCATGCAGGATGAGATGATATTTCGCGAATATAACTAATTGTACAACAATAATAGGACTACACTTATCAATTACCTATGTCTATTTTTATTTATACATCAAGTCCAAGTGATACTCATAGGTAATAATTTATTTGCAAACATACAATTACAGGGTAACACCCTGTAGATTTCTGAGATATAGACCATTCAAAAATCAAAGCATTTATTTCAAGTAGGCCAGTTACAGGCACTTTTGAATTGTCGAAACAAAGTTAAATCACTCAAACTCAAACTCAAACTCAAAGCATTTATTTCAATTAGACCATTATGGCACTTTTGAAAGTCAAAAATACAAAAAAACAAAACAAAGCTACAGTCCCAGACACAAGACATAATAACTTGAGAAAGTACTGTAGTTGCCCATTCCCTAGCGTAGATCTCTATGGAGAAGAACGGGCAAGAAACTCCATGGACACTCTTTTAAATCAAAATATTGTTACAAAATCTTGGTTACATCATTCATGTTGAGATTATAGATATATGTGAGAACGATGTAGGAAGACGTGCACATTATGAGCGTCCAGAGTAAAACATTAAATCAAAAAATTAAAAATAAAGTAATTAAAATGAACCGTGGCAGCTAAGAGATGACCAGTCCCAACTGACAGCGCCCGATCACGAACAAGACGCGTGTATCGGCGCCATTCAACTCAACCATATTGAAGGGAACTAAATGACCCGACACACCCGCCACCATCAGAGAGACATTTGAGTGAGCATGACTTTCTCTCAGCCACCAAGGCATATTCAAGTCAATGAAAGATAACTAAATGCAAATGGTAACTTAAAAATACATGGTACTCACATGAGCTATGCAATTATACAATATTATGAGATGGAATCTATACAAAGCAAAGATACTTTTACAATCTTCTGCAGCTAGAACAATAATTTGCCCAATTAGTTTTCCCCTATGGTTGTGGAGCAGGACCAGCATTGAGCCAAGCATTTTTATCATCAATGTAATCCACCAACTTATAATATGCTTGCCTACATAGTGTGCGTTTTATACAAGATTTAAATTTCGTCTCATTCAGTTGTAGAATGTGGGGAGGTATTTTATTGTAACATTTTAAACAGTACCCCATGAAAGATGAATCTACTTTAGCAAGCCTGAAACCTGGCTGAACTAGTTGGTCCCTATTTCTAGTAGTATAGTGGTGTCTGTCACCTCTTTTACTGAATAAATGCAGATTTTTCCTAACGTACATGATATTTTCATAGATGTATTGACAAGGTACTGTCATGATATTAATTTCCTTAAACAGTTCTCTTAGAGAATCGCGTCTACGTAATTCATAAATGGCTCTGATAGCCCTTTTCTGCAGAATAAATATAGACTCGATGTCTGCAGCGCGTCCCCATAGTAAAATACCGTATGACATAATACTATGAAAATAACTAAAATAGACTAGCCTCGCCGTATCAACATCAGTAAATTGACGGATTTTCCTAACAGCATACGCTGCTGAGCTCAGCCGTCCTGCAAGAGATGTTAAATGAGGACCCCATTGTAGCCTTGAGTCGAGCGTGATTCCCAAGAAAACCGTTTTATCGACAAATTCTAGTTTCTCTTGATTCAATACTACGTCACAATCACGACTTTTGACATTTGTTAAAGCAAATCGAATGCACTTTGTTTTTTTCCCATTTAGAACTAAATTATTAGCGGTAAACCAATTATGAACCTGCAGTAGGGCGTTATTTACGTCGTCCAGATTTGTGGCACGTCTGTTTATCCTAAATATTAAAGAAGTATCGTCTGCAAACAACACCAATTGCGGGTAGTTGTCAAATAAATTGGGTAGGTCATTTATGTACACTAAAAAGAGGAAGGGACCCAATATCGAACCTTGTGGTACACCCATTTTTACTTTTAAACCCATTTAATTTACGCCATTTACTTGTACATGCTGCTGTCTATCATTCAAATACGATTTTACTAAACTGAGCGCAAGTTTACCTAAACCGTAATGCTCAAGTTTCAAGATCAGGGTTTCGTGATTTACGCAATCAAATGCCTTCGAAAGGTCACAGAAGATTCCTATGGCATCTTGTGCCTCTTCCCACGCAGTAAATATGTGTTTTAATAAAGTGACACCGGCGTTAGTCGTACAACGTCCTTTGGTGAAACCGTACTGTTGCTCGTGTAAGATTAAGAGATAAGATAGAATGTAGCTACAGTCCCAGTCACAAGACATAAAAACTGTGAAAGTACTGTAGTTGCCCATTCCCTAGCGTAGATCTCTATGGGGAAGAACGGGCAAGAAACTCCATGGACACTCTTTTAAATCAAAATATTGTTACAAAATCTTGGTTACATCATTCATGTTGAGATGGTATATTATGTGAGAACAATGTAGCAAGATGTGCACGTTAAAAGTGTCCATAGTAAAAACAAAAAATACAATTCAAAAATAAACATACAAATAAGCCATGGCAACTAAGAGTTGACCAGTCACAACTGACAGCGCCCGTTCACGAACATGACGCATGGATCAGCACCATTCAACTCAACCATTTTGAAGGGAACTGAATGATCCGACACACGCGCCACCATCAGCGAGACATTAGAGTGAGCGTGACATACTCTCAACCGCCAGGGCACATTCAAGTCAAGAAAAGACGTAGGATTTCAGTGAATGATAGCTTTCTAGTACATAGTACTCACACAATATGGGCTGTGCGATTATATAATACTAGAGATTGATTCTATACAATGCAAAGACAGTTGTACAATCTTCAGCAGCTCCAACAATTCTATTTAATACTATCAATTTATGCGCCCCTGTCCATGTGGAGCAGGACCAGCATTGAGCCACGCATTTTTATCTGCGATATAATCGCCCAACTTGTAATAAGCTTGCTTACATAGTGTGCGTTTGATGCATGTTTTAAATTTCGTCTCATTCAGTTCAAGAATACTTTGTGGAATTTTATTATAGCATCTCAAACAGTACCCCATGAAAGATGAGTCCACTTTAGCGAGTCTGAAGCCTGGCTGAACTAGTTGGTCCCTATTTCTAGTACTGTAAATATGTCTATCACCTCTTTTACCAAAAAGATGCAGATTTTTTCTGACGTACATGACGTACAGTATCATTGTGATAGGAGTGTCTAGCTTACGGCTCACCTTGAGCTGCAGGGAAGCCAGTCGAGTCCAGTGTGTCAACCTCAACACGCCGCGCGTCTCTCGTCTCCCCTCGCGGAGATAGCGCACGAGCAGTGACGGAGTTCAATGATTCTACTATAAACACGAAGTAATCATTATGCAAATAGGCGGCGTTATCAATTTACCACAATAGTCTGGCAGCGCGGCGATATCGCTGCCCTAAAACATGCTTGTATATTCCACTTGTTACCAACACACGTCATTACGAATAAATTAATGTGGTATTCTATTTTGCTATGAAGATGCAATAAATAAATCGGTAGTGTTGCGATCAAATTCTACAATAAAATGTTATCTGTAAAAAAAAAAACCGGCTAAGTGCGTGTCGGGCCACGCGCAGTGTAGGGTTCCGTAGTAGCCCATTTTATTTTAGACTTCGTTTTTCAATGCAAGTGTTTACCCATTATAAACAAGCAACTACTTCATCTTAGTCACTTTATTGGATTTATTCTAACGATTTTGTATTTGGTACAAAATTATCCAACACCCAAGTTCAACGACTGTTAGTACTGCTAAACTAATAAGGTTATCTTAACCGCTAGTTTTCTTTTAAATTTCATGTAATGCACTATCTTCATGAATTTTTCTAGATTTTTCAAGCCAGCAGCTTAGCTTTGGGGGGGTACTGGAACAAAAATTTGCATTTAACGTTTAATATTTCGTAAATGGAGCATTAAATCGAAAAGT
Organism: Xestia sexstrigata; assembly: GCA_941918905.2. Lineage (NCBI taxonomy): Eukaryota > Metazoa > Arthropoda > Insecta > Lepidoptera > Noctuidae > Xestia > Xestia sexstrigata. The sequence goes on along the minus strand of OW799222.2, from coordinate 1,024,043 downwards.
AGTATTAGCAACCCCTAAGTCTTTCTTTAAAAGAACTATTCAACAATACCCCACACGATGGGGTAGACGACGAAAAAAAATTCATCCCCACTTCACATGTAGGGGAGAGCTACCTTCAAAGACATTCAAATATTTATGAGCGATAGACGGGACAAGACGAAGAAAATGGTAATCCAAATACTTGCTACTACTTAGTAACAAATCGTTCTGAATAGTGTCATACGCCCGCTTGTCAGTTACATTCGTGTGTCAAAATCGAAAATGTTCGGCATCAAAATGTTTGTATGACATTATTCCCAATGTCCGCTCTATACCTAATTCTTTTAAATCTCTTTGGCTACCTTAAAGAAAAATATTTTCCAAAATTTTATTTTACCACTTTGTCGGCGTTATTGTTAAACACACCTCTACAATTATTATATATTTCAGCTGTCTAGTACTACTAACGATCTCTTAGCAAAACCTCGGACAGAAAGACAGACAGACGGACATGACAAAATTGACAAAACTATAAGGGTTCCTTGTCAGGACTACGGAACCCTAAAAAATACCTGTATTATTTTGTGACACATTTTTTAAATTACATAACTGAAGAAAATAAATGATTTGACACGATATATATTTGTTCATATCAGCAACACTATCGATTAGTCAGATTAGTGCAATGATACACAGTGCTGTTTCCGTAAAAATAACAGGTTCGATTCCTGGCTCAGGCCAAAGCTTTTTCAAAAAAATAATAGTGCTTTTTTATATTCCTCCAAAATTAAGATCGTGGTTCCTTTGCCCACTTTGCTTATAGTTTCTTATTTATCTCTGATGAGCACCCTTTGTAAACCAATTTAACTGAGTCCGGAGTCTGGACGTAGTGTATATATACGGAGTGTATGGTCGTACAATGTAGGCTCGTCCACCCATAAATAATAGTCGATCTTCTTCGACTTCTAAATTTCACGAGATGAGGGCCATCCTTCCCCAAGGCCTTCGCGAGGACAGTTCAAAGTGTCTCCTGACATGGGACTGGGCACTGGGCAGTCTGTGCAGGCCCCCTGTCGGTTGTGACGTCAGCCGTCACCTGATCGCTCATCGTCTGCTACAGCTGCTGTGGCTCGTGTGACCAGCTACATTGAAATCTTTAATTCTCAGTTCTTGCTAGGTTTTCTCCTCTCAGTGGAAATACATTATCAACAACAATATTATACTACAACATTCCTAAATGATAAGACAAAATAACAGACTTAAAAAATAAACCACTAAAAAGTGGAAACTAAGTTTATTTTTGGAAAGTCGGTGACTTTTATTTGTGTTAGTGACTTCCTCTAATAAAGTTATTGTCTACTTATTCTTTTTTTTTGCTATTTACGTTTTTATTTTATCCTTTTTATTAGTTGAGGTAACTAGTAGTTATTAGCATCATATTATAAGCATCCACATCGGCGAAGAAGAAAAATCATATTCTAAAGGGTGTAAAAGGCCTCTTAACGAAGCTGAAAGGCACTTGTTCTCCTCGTCTTTGCGATCATTTTTTTGTTCTAGAATCTAGACCATACCTGGGAACCTTCTAGTTACGAAGATATTGGGGGTCAAAGTTTCAACTTTTTGACAAGTTTTTTTTTTAAATACAAGTTTTTATTGTAACATTTTTACTTTAAACATCTCCACGTCCCCCGTACTATTCAATCCATCCATCAGCACAATGTTTTAAGTGCGTTACATTGAGTTCTACCACAAAACATGATTTATCACCCTAAAAAAAAAAGTCCTTTCCCAGCTATAATTTTTGCGTAAAGTTACTTAGTTTGATGTACAGAATGCTTGGTTGACGGCTTTGTGATGAGGTTGTTTACACCCTGTAGAGTAGGTACTCATAAAGTACAGAAGCTGTAATCAAATTAATATATGGGAACACCGCGCGAGCACTTTAAATTGGACACGTAATCACGGACAAATCGGTGTACATACATGAAAATATAGATGCTGGCCGAATACCTAACCTTCTCCGTTTTAGAAGTCGGTTACAAATACAATAGGTAGCTATATTCGCTGCTGGGTTTCTACCGGAGGTGGCGTGCGGCGCCCTCCTGCGCGGTGCCATAGTGCCATGTATCTGTGCGAGTAGTTGTGAACGGAACCTGCCGTGCGGCGTGCACCCCGTCGCACAGTGCTCTGGAAATCGAGCTTCATACTCATAGAAACTGTGAGAAAAATAAGTTTTGCGTTTTTTTTTGTAAGTATGGGAGAAAAGACTCAAAGTACATTTTTTTGAAATTGATTGGAACTGAAGGGCTGGTGCTCATACGAGCTATTGTACCACACACGGCGATCAAGATGACATCTAATTTGCGCCTTTTGGCGCCTTTGGTTGCCGCTTTGCACGTAGCAATTTAATTAAATTTTGAATTTTTGCTATGAGATTTTTCCAATCTTTGACGTGTTTATATGAAGTTGCCGATCGATTTAGTTACACTATCGTTAGTTTATAGCCTGCTAATGACTACTGCCATCCATGAGGCGAAGAAGGGCTGCTATCCCCCAAAAGATACCATAGACATCACGGAAAGAGAGCTAAACGTAAAGCTCCAAGCTATTTTGGACAAAACTGTGGCTTGGCTTGGAAAATTTCTACGTGTGGAATCTTGACTAGATGGCAAAGAGTTGACACTGATATGCAAGTGGGGCTTTGATGGTGCTTCAGGGCAAAGTTTGTATTAGCAAACTATGGCAGGCAAAGATATTGCAGTATAGATATTTTTATTTGTTCTTTAGTGCCTCTGCGCTTAGTTTGTGGCAGAAAAAAGGTATGGGAGAATACAAAGCCACCCTCCACAATAGTATTACGATATAAACGAAGTATAAACTAACGATAGTATAAGTAAATCGATCGGCAACTTCTTTAAACACGTCAAAGATTGGAAAAATCTCATAGCAAAAATTCAAAATTTAATTAAATTGCTACGTGCAAAGCGGCAACCAAAGGCGCCAAAAGGCGCAAATTAGATGTCATCTTGATCGCCGTGTGTGGTACAATAGCTCGTATGAGCACCAGCCCTTCAGTTCCATTCAGTTTCACAAAAATGTACTTTAAGTGTTTTCTCCCATACAAAAAAAAAAACAAACCAAGTTCTCACCCGTGGAGCTACTAATACCATCCATACGTTAATATGACTTAAGGGGAGGTATACCCTTCCTGCCGGGGCTGCGGGACTGTTCGAAAGAGATACGTGGCCCCGGAACACAAAGGGCGATGAAGGAACATGGATGGGTTTTAGTCAGTAAAAGTCTGACACTCCCTCCTGCTCCGCCCAGAGAGAGCGGGAGAACTCATTCGATGATTTCCCATCCGAAAAAAAATAAAAATAAGGGGAGGTATATTTGAATTTCTGACTGAGTTTTTATAAGTATGGAGCTCGATTTCCAGAGCACAGTGCGTTGCGCGTCGGCCCGTCCACTGCTTAGTGACCAATCTGTATCGGTACACCACGCCTAGCGTTCATGTGCAGCCTGAATGTGCTCAACGCGAGCAGATACATAGAGCTTCTCCGTAACGTGTCGATGGAGAAAATAATAAAATTATTGGCGTGAAATTCAGCTGATAACATGAATATTAATTGCTGCTTGTAAAGTATTATACTGTACTTGACGTATATGTCTACCCACTTGACTAAACAAGTAATTCAGCTAATCTACAGCAAGAGCTCTTTGAATATTGTAAATACAGTACAAATGTAATTAAACAGTCTCCTTAACCGGTTATTTTATCAGTATGAATAATAATACAATCAGCAGGTACCTAACTACCTACCCAACTGGCGACAGTCTCTACGTGTAGAGATACTATGCTTGGCTTAGCGGAATATAACTTGCAGCTGAGCTGTTTCGTTCATCCATCCTTGACTGATGTACCGCAGACGATCGTTGATACCCTGGTGCACGTTCTCTGTACGATATTAGACGCGGACATGACCACGTTCGAGGACACGCTGCACAATCATGTCAATATATTGACAGTAAGCTTGACGACACGCTGTTGTGAGTAGTAATCTTGACGCGAAGGTGAAGGACTTCCCGCCAGAGTGCGCGCGTCAGGAAGTGTTACAACTCTTAGAAAAAAAATCATTACCATTTTATTTCAACTTTTTAACTTTTGCACCCGAATGTACTTGATGAAGTTTTTTTTTTTGACATCGGGCCGTTCGCGTTCGGCTAGGGTTGCCAATCGTACTCTAAAATAGAGTATTGTACTCTATATCATGTAGGCGTACTCTATAATCTATAACACTAATAGAGTACGCTAAAATACTCTTTTATTTTCACAATGTTTACTATACTAGTGCCCAAAACAAAGCCCATTATCATCACCAAAACAGTCAACTATTAAAAAAAAAAAACCTAAATCATTATTTATTTATTTAAAACTCTTATACTATTATTACAGGTTACAAATCCTAATGCGATAGCTAAGACTACTTGTAATAATTATTAACTATTTAAAATAACCTTACAATAAACTAGTGGGAATCAATGCACTTGTGTACGTGCATGCACCGCCAAATTTATGTGTGTGCTAACTGCTATCTAGGTTGTTGAACTGAATTGTGCTGTTGCAATATCCACACATTCGCCTTTTAGTGGTGGACAGGAATTAAATTTTATTTAAAAAAAAATTGTTTTTTTTCATTATATCGAAAATATTATCGATTCTAAAAATCATCCGTCATTGAAAACTAACCCATACTCTCCGTTCCCGTCGCTTCAGTATTTACTGAGTCTTTTCGGTCATGAATGTGAAGTGGCGGGAAGAGAGAAACAGAGCTTCATTGAAATTTATTCAAAATGAGCTCTTGATATATAAATTTAGATGTTTGGAGTCATACAATTCTTTTAAAACCATGAAAAAAGCATATTTTACATTGAATTAAGAATTTGGAAGTTAGGCTTGAGGTTTATGTTCAGTTTTTATGCGAACTTCTAGGTGGCCAGTATGTTTCAGTAAATATGCAGGCGTCTGCTGAAAGGTAAGAAAAAAACGTTTCAATAAATGAACTCATGAATCAATCACAGAATACAAAATAGTGTAAAACCTGAAGTTACATAACGGGGTGGGCAACTGGTGGAACTAATGGCGCTAGCATCACATGAACCAAACGTCATTGGTTGAAAATCTGTCAATGTCATTTTATACTACTCTGTCAAGAAAGTACCGGGAAAAGATCAATAATACACAAAATGTCTGTTATTCATCCAAATTTATTTTATCACCTTCAAAGTATGCTCCTTTAGAAACGATACACTTGCGCCAACGAATAATCCATTCATCAAAACATTTTTTAAACGCTGCTTCCGGAATTGAGTTCAGTTCTCGCCGCGAATTCTCCTTTATGTCTTCTATCGATTGAAAACGGGTGCCACGAAGTGGTAATTTGAGTTTAGGAAAAAGAAAAAAGTCAGCAGGAGTCATATCTGGTGAATATGGTGGTTGCTGGATGGTATTTGTTGAGTGTTTGGTCAAAAATTCGTTCACAATGATAGCCTTGTGCGAAGGCGCATTGTCGTGGTGCAAAATCCAAGAATTTTCTTTCCACAAATCTGGCCTTTTTCGTCGAATTTGCTCTCTTATAAACGCCGCATAACGCTCAAATAATATTATTTATGTACCGTTAGACCTTCCGGTAAGAATTCAGAGTGCACAACACCGCGATAGTCAAAGAAAACAGTCAACATGACTTTGACTTTTGATCGACTTTGGCGTGGTTTTTTCGGTTTCGGTTCAGTTGGAAGGCGCCACTCCGAAGCTTGTTGACTAGTTTGCATGTCAAACTCGTAAACCCACGTCTCGTGACCAGTAACAATGCGTTTCATGAATGTTGGGTCCGAACTGACTCGTTCTAGCATGTCCTCAGCGACATTCATGCGATTGAGTTTTTGGAGAAAATTCAGATCTTTTGGGACTAGCCGAGCAGCAACATGTTTCATACCCAAATGATCAGTTAAAATGGTACGGATCGACTCGTGAGATACAGAAAGTTCGGCGGCTATCTCTCTCAGAGTTGAATGGGGATTTGCAGTCACTATTTTCTTCACTTTTGCGATGTTAACTTCAGTTGCAGACGTTGACGGCCTACCAGAGCGAGACAAATCTTCCATCACATCTCGACCGCTTTTGAACGCTTTGAACCACTCATAAGCACAAGTTTTTGATAAAGTCGATTCACCGTAAGCCTTCTGTAACATTTTCAGTGACTCCGAACACGAAATTCCATTGGCGATGCAAAATTTAAGACAAACTCTTTGTTCGATATTTTTGTCCATTATGAAATTCGCAATACACACTATATATGATATTACTAAAACCAGCACTGTATTTAATATAAATAACAGATGCAACTCAAACTCCGCGCCAAAATGGAAAACAGTTGTGCCAATCTAACAACTACAAAAAAACAAAAATTTGAATTTGGAACCATAAACAAATCATCCATTCCCGATACTTTTTTGACTGAATGTATTTCAAAATCGTCGAGCTCATTGGTCAGATTAGGTCTAAGCTATGGACACGCATCTACAATCAGCTTTCACCAGCCTTCCCCATTATGCGATACACGTTCAAGCTCATTTCTGTTCTGCGATAGTTTGCTATTAGGTACTACTAATTTGCTTTGAAATACTCGTATTTGTCATCATCCTTGTTTGGTTTGTCTTCGTTTTAGTTTGTTATCTTCCTAATTTCAAATTGGACTGTTATTAATTGTGTTCTTACCTATTGCGTGGCTTGTTATGTCTATTTCTTTGCGAATTACATATTGTGTATTTCACACTGGTATTACTATATTTTTTTAGTATTAGTCGTTCTTACTAGAAAAAGTGTCCTTGAATACCTACGTTCGTATTTTGATTTTGGTGTTTAGTATCTTTGGTTTAGGCTGGTGTTGTAAAAGAGCAGCTATAAAGAAAATTCATCTTTATCAGCCTATTAATGTTCCCACTGCTGGGACACAGGCCTCCTCTCTATGAGAGGGAATGGGCTATAATCCGCCACGCGGGCCCAGTGCGGATTGGTAGATGTCACATGTCTTCGAATTTTTTGGTTCTAGGACATGCCGGTTTCCTCACGATGTTTAAAGAAAATTACGAAAAGAAAATTAATTAAATTATTTTTACGTTACTTACAGGTAGAGGTGGGCAAAGTGTATCATTTTTGAGATTGGAACATTTGCATCTCGATCACTGAAATGATCCGAATCACTGATATGTTTCATTTGGCTCATTTGGATCATCGGGTCAAAGGATATAAAATACCAACGTAAAACGATAACTTGTTAGTGCAAATATTTTATGCAAAAAACGACCGTATAGTATTTGATAAAAGCGCCATAGTGGTCATTTTAACGAGCATGAATAACGACAACGAAAATCTGTAAGAGTATGAGTGATACACATCTCATTTGGTATCTCTTTCTGACTTAATTTTTTAAATAATAATAGTTAAGTAACTCAGTGTCTCAGTCTCCCTCTCTCGCTCGCTCACCGCTCTGTCGCCTCGCGAGCGACGCTTCTCGCGCGTATTGAAAAAAGTAAAGTAATGTTTCAGATCCAAATGATGCGTTTGAAACGTTGTTACTGAACCAATCTTTTAAATCACTTCAATGATCTGGATCAGTGAGTCGGTTCCGTAAAGAGTTACACACGCCTACTTACAGGTCGTGAGCATTGTTTAATTAAAATGGATAATCAAATTATTATCACTTCTAATGGAGTGCAAATTCTTTGCCAAATAGTAAATATCCTTGGCGATGGCGCATGCTTATTTTCATCTTTATCCTATTTGGTGAACGGTAACGTGGTCATGGCTTCTCAAATTCGAGGCAGCATTGTGCGCCACGTTTCTAACTACTGGGAAAGATTCCAACCATTCACCCAGGATCGGTCAGGAGCTGTTTATAGTTCAACGCGTAAATACGTCGCTGAAATGTCTTGCAATGGCACTACGGAACCACCTGTGAACTCATGGCAGCGGGAAAATTATTCCCGTTTGAGTTCCAGGTGCTTCAAGATGGTGCTGGTTTTGGGGAAGCACAACAGGGAGTAAAAATAATCCAATCCTCAGGAAACTTTAATGAAGGTCATTTTGATGTTATATAGATTATAATTCCGTTGGCCAATTTAAATAATCAAAATGATCTTTTGACCTTTCATGCCGGCAAAATTGAAGAATCACCGATTTTCACTGAATCAGCGGAATGTGTGCAGTTGACTTCACAATCCCAGTCCCAATTCACTGCCATTGATTGTGTCGAGAAGTGGCAAAGTATCACTTCTAACGAAGCGCAAATTCTTTGCAAAATAGTAAATACTTGGTGATGGGGCATGCTTATTTTCATCCCTATCCTATTTGGTGAACTTACCGTTCACCGTGTAACAAACTTCATTTTGAGTATGGATTAACTAAGCCTATATACAATTTATAACTTCTGCATTTAGGTACGGTTTAGGTATCTAAATGCGCGAGTTCCGAAGTGCACTTGGTCTGTTTTCTTGGAACCTTAAATCTCATATAAACACCAACGTATGAAACACGCGAGTGAAACTGCGCGGGTACAGCAAGTTATCTTATAAAAGAAAGACTGACGGCGGAAAACGATGCAGTCGACTGTTTTTTTTTTTCGCCTACATATTATGGTACCCTGCTGGATACGGTGATTTGTTCACCAGCTATCGCATATTATTTGTTGCCGCGTTTGTTTTATCAATCCGGCTGTCCTTGGAGTCAATACTTTCTGCATGTCATGTTCATGAAGGTTATTTATGCGAAGCTTGCTATTTGCACAGCTGCCGATATTCCCGTATTTGTTAATTAATTAGTTTATGTCGGTAGCCTAGCAGTCGTGTGTGTGTGCAGGTGTTACTGTTTCTGACACAATGCTAAAACCGTCGTGGTGTGACCTTCATTTTAATTAGCATGAGCGCCGTGGACGAAGACCGTGCCTCCTATACACGAACTCGACGAGCTAGCAGATTGGAAGTAGAGCTCTCTATCCAATGTTTATCATTAAAATAGGTTTTGAATAAATTAATGATATAAAAGATTTCCTATTGTTTTCCTGTTAGCGCGTTTCTCGGAAGATCGCGATATGTTTGTTGCACTCGCTGCTCCCCACTCACTCGGCCATTAAGCCGTAATAGCCATGAATGAGCGATGCTCTAACTCAATTGTCGACGGCGGCGGTCACGAACGACACAGTGTTCGGAGAGCATCATTCAGAGCGAGCTAGCTATGATAACTGTAGCCACTGTAGGCATCCTCGTCCGCTAATTTCAAGCGTCGGTATATTTTTATTTACGGTATGCCTGTGTGCTTTGCTTTTAATTAAAGTCTTCTGCTGCCCTGAGTGAGCTTTTCGGGGGATGGGGGCGTGGGGCTTCTGATAGATCTTATATCCCATAATGTGGAATCTGCGGAATGTCATCTTATTTGTCGGCACATTTTCCTCAACGGCCGTTGAGGAAAATTTAGCGAAGGCGACGTGTACCTAAGTCAGCGCCGCGGCACAAGAAAATCCCGCGCACTGAACCGAATGTGTGTCAGCTAAGTGCACTGATTGTGTACTACGGTGCAGTGTGTACGCGTACACCGTTCACTATCTATTGATTTATAGTCAAAACAACGACCACGATGGATATAACCGCGCTCGTTTCACGAACAGTCACGACGACCGTTACATGCAGAGGCGCGGCAAGCTTGCTGGCGCACATCAAATAACGTATACTGCGTTTCAAATGAGAATAGGACTGACCTCGCACCATGTTGTGACGACATAGCTGTCAAATCGAAGAATTTGTGTAGGTTCAGCAAAAATATATGTTTAGTAATTTTGGTACTTCAAAAATGTTAATGCCAAAAAATTAAAAAATAATAATAATAACAAGAAAATAACGATGATAAACTATATAAAACAAAGATGCGTATGTATATGTCACCGGAAATAAATGAAATCCGTCATTGTATACAATTCCTAGGAAATGTATACAATTCCTAGGAAATATATACAATTCCTAGGAAATGTATACAATTCCCAAAATAGATAGGAAATGTATGATATATTTTATAATATGCATTTTTCCTAGGATATCTATACATTTCCTAAAGAGCGATCAGAAATGAGTTACATTCTTGATGTCCTTATGGAATGTTTAGCTTTAAAAAAAAATTGTATACGGACTTGGGGCACCCCGACAGCTTATAGGTTAGAAGGGTCTATACCCCTTCCTGGTTATTTTGTTTAAACCATTCAGAAAACCTATCAATCCACCTCAAACAAACAAAAAACCAACCCAAATTCAAATTTCGAAACAGTTATAGTGCAAACCATCCTAATAAAAATTCTGATTTCAGTTCTCAAACGTGTTTTATTTATTTTATTCACAGAGAGCATTCGTTTTTATACATTTCCTAGCATCATTTCGGAATTACATACAATTCCTAGGAAATGCATACATTTCCCAGGAAAAAATTCTTACTTAAATTATTTTACTAGGCTCGGAGTTGTATACATTTCCTAGGAATTGTTTTCCGGTAACAAATCTATCTTTACGCAAATTAATCGACTAAATGTATATCTTTGGTGAATAAAAGCAATCGTTTCTAAGAGGACAAATAATAATTTGAAGATGTCATTAACATGATAATAACGATTAAAAAATATTATTAACAATTTTGCCAACCATACTTTTCAAGTGACAGTGGAGAGATAGAGGTCACCGACTTTTTCTGTTAAAACTTATGTCCCACTTGCTACTGCCAGCGGCTTCGCCCGCGTGTAGTTTGATAATATTGTCCCATGGAATCTTACTACCGGGACAAAAGATCCTATGTCATAATCAAGGTACTAAACTAAACTATCTGTTTGCAATTTCATCGAAATCCGTTCAGTAGTTTTTGCGTGAAAGAGTCACAAACATCCATTCATACTCACAAACTTTCGCAATAATATTAGTAGGATACGTTCAATCTGCGGAATATCATCTTATTTGTCACTTGGTATATTTTTGTTCTTGTTTAGACGAAATGCCCACTCCTCTGTGTAGTAGGAGCAGGGGCAACATTGTGTACAGTTGTATAGCCTCGGGCGCGTGTTGTGGTTGCAGTGGTGAAGCAGCGCATGCAGATGCTGCACTCGCCGTACCGCGGCGTGTGGGAGTGCGCGCGCGGCGTGTACCGCGCCGAGGGCGCGCGGGCCTTCTACCGCTCCTACGGCACGCAGATCGCCATGAACGTGCCCTTCCAGGTAAACTAACTACAGCAACGCGCTGTATGTACACATTATGTAACCCTCGCCGTTCTGAGTGGAGTCACATGACACGGGCGCGTGTTCGCAGGCGCTGCACTTCGTGACGTACGAGGCGTGCCAGAAGAAGCTGAACCCGTCGCGCGCGTACGACCCGCTGGCGCACGCGCTGTCGGGCGCGGCGGGCGGCGCGCTGGCGGCCGCGGCCACCACGCCGCTGGACGTGTGCAAGACCGTGCTCAACACGCAGGAGCGGGCCGCGCGCGCCACCGGGCTGGGCGACGCGGCGGCGCACGTGCTGCGCGCGTCCGGCCCGCGCGGCTTCCTCAAGGGCGTGCAGGCGCGCGTGCTGTACCAGATGCCGGCCGCCGCCATCTGCTGGCTCACCTACGAGAGCTTCAAGCACGCGCTGGCGGCCGACGAGGGCGCGGCCGGTGCCGGGGCCCCACCGCTGGCGTGCGCCGCGCTGCGCCTGGCCGCGGCCGACGTGCCGGGCGCGGCCTCCTAGTGCGGTGAGGACGTGGTCCCACCGCTGGCGGGCGCCGACGTGCCTGGCGCCTCCTAGTGCGGTGACCTCGCGCTCTGTACATTTCGTTGCACGCTCGCTGGCCGCACACAGCGAGATGCTGTTCGATTCTAGTGAGATTAGTTTAGTGTGTACATGTCCTGTATATTTTTTTTATGTACGTTTGATACGCACACGCCGCTGCCCGCTCGCACTAGTCCCCGGAGCGGCCCGTCGCGCTGCCGTGACGTCACGAGGACGTCGCTCGTGACGTCACCGCCGCACGGCGCGCGCCGGTACGACGAGTGCGCTGTGGCGACTTTGTTTTCCATTGTTTTTGTAAATGATTTGTTTGTTATCGCAGTCCACGATTGCAGCTAGTACTTGTTATGTAAAACACTTTTGGCTTTCGATGAAAACTGTTCAGTTAACATCCTGACGGATGAAAAATATGTTGGAGGTGCTAAGTATAATGTATATTGTGATGGAGGGAACGGTTTGCCGCCCGGCTCGAGGGGATGCGTCAAATTATGTTGTTGTTTGTGTAAATTACTATAATTATTAATTGTATTTGTTGTATTTATGAGTTGTATATGTGAGTGATAAACTCGATTTAAATTGCGAGTTATAAACTATTTGTATAGAGATAACGCGGCGAGCGCGTGTCGCCCGCCGAGCTGTAAAATTGCAAACTGAAAAGAATATTATAAAATAAACAGTAAGGAAATAAAAAGTTGGACAATACGCCGCAGTTTCATTACTGTTTAGGTGTGCGCTAGCGCCGCGCCGCCGGTGAGACCGACCAGTGGCCCACGTGTGTCATTCAATAGTATTCAATGAACTTAGAGGGTTGTATTCATGATTATAACTTAGTTGCCTGTGGTCTATTCTCAGGTTGAGTGAAATGCAATTTATTTTTATTTTGACTTCATTTTCGTTAAAAATGAATGAAAAATAATGAGTTAAATTGTCAGCAGTATGTTCAGTTGACAATCTTTCGAGAGTTTACAATCTCGCTAGATAGATTGCAATGTAACGGGTTTTACAATGTTACCGTGACATAATATATTTCTTTAGAAATGTCTAGTCTCCGCTGAAATTGAAGCCGGGGGATCGAGGAACGGTCGGGAAGACTATAGGTTAATACCTATAACGTAAAGCGAGAAAAGAAAAAGTGAAAAGAATAAAGTTAAAGCGAGTGCGAGTGTTAGTGTTAAAGTTTTTAAGTGAGTTCAATTCCTTGGTTCAACCTTTTTTGAATAATATCGGATTGAGTTTTTAGACATGTGTCAAAATTAAAAGTAATTTAAGGTGAATGCTCCAGGGTAGCCCGCGAAATTCAAGTTTTCTAACGTTTTTTGCAATTTGCAGGCCAGTGCTAGGTTGTATGTTGATTAAAATATTATTTATTTATTTAGTACATGGAGGACTTACAGCTAATAAAAACAGAAAAAAAGGATACCATAGTCACCAGAAAGCCAATTATTACAAGTCCTCACGTATAGACTTATAATAGAAATCTATGGTGTAAGCGGTGTAAGCACGAGACAAGAACACAAAAACACAGAGCTTTAATATAAGTGAGAAGCTATATAAAAACTAATTTGCAATTTATATAGCTGAAATAGTATAGAAAAAAATACCAAAACTAAAACAAACAATGTAACTTGAAAAATTTTAGGCTTAAGCACCTTCTGGCCCAATTTACACTAATTGTGAATGGATCTAAGTCATTCCTTGCTTATGTCATTGAAATCTCTGCTTGCCAAATGTCTTACTTGGCACATTGAAATAAAATTTGGACAATAACTCTATTCGCAACTGTAAGACGTATGTCGTTACAGAATTATATACATCAAAATCATCAATGCAACCCTCCAAGCTCATAAAGGTGCAGGAATGACTTAGACCTTAAAAAAGTAATTCCTGCACCTTTATGAGAAAATTTCAATTTCGCGGGCTACCCTGGAGCATCCACCTTAAATCAAAAGCACTAAGAACTATTTATATCAACTTCAAAGCAAATCACCGCCAAAATAACTTTCTACCCCTTTTTAACCCCGTTAGGGGGTGAATTACAATATAATACGAAACACGTCTTCTATTAATTCTGTTAAAAAAGGTTTATACAACAAAATTTGAAGTAGATTGGACCAAGGAATCACGTTGTCCTATACAAACTTTGCCCCCCTTTTTCACCCCCTTAGGAGTAGAATTTCGGTAAATCCTTTCTTATCGGATGCCCGACGTACCGTATGCACCATTGACCTGCACCATCAATGGTGCAGATGAGACTAATTAGTTTTACGCCTACGTCATACAAAGAACTCGGCGGCGCCGTCCGTCTTCAATTCGGTTGCAATAATGATGCTTGCGAGTAACGCAAGTCTCTACGTTCAAGATGCGTTTCTCGCAAGCATCATTACTGCAACCGAATTTATTCGTTAGTAATGGGAAAGAAAACTGTCAAATAGTTCCACGTAAATGGCGCTGACTGTTTGTTACAAACAAATTGTCAAACTCCATATAAATTGAACAATATCTTATAATTTTGTGACTGTCCAAATTATGGGTCGTTGTGTAGCCTTTGGATGCAAAGAAATAGGCGTTGTCACATTTCCAACCTTAGTTTGTTTATCATTAGAATCATTAAAAAGCAAAAAGTTAGTGAAGTTTATTTTACAACATAAAGAACCATAATATTTCCCAGAAAACAGCCAAAAGTCGATAAAATGAAATATAATGTACTTTTCTACAAGCTCCGCTTTCTTTCCTTGTTACGTTGCTCTTCGTTTTTTCAATTCCTGCTTCAACTGGGTGGTACGCCAAGTAGCATACATTGTGCACCAACACAAATTGGGTAAAATAAAGTATCCGTCAGAACCGCGGGTGTATAACTTCTAAATAGATAAAAAAATTACCATATAAATAAAATAATAATAATTTATTTGTATCAGACACAACGATCCATAACTTAGTTCATAAACACACTCAAAATAATGTTACTTGGAATTCAAATAATCAGAGACAAATACACACCACACAATACTAAATTATACTAGACAAAATAAAGTTTAAATTAATACAATATTTTCTTGTCAAATAAAATATAAAATGTCAAAATTAAAAATAAAATAAGTCAATTTCAAAATCAAAAAAATAAATTAAATTAAAATAAGTTAACTCCAAGATCAAAATAATAAATAATTAAATCACACTAAATTATAAGCTATTTTAAATTCTGTGGTGATTATTTACAATTTTTACCTGCCCCAGGCTCGATATACGGGTGCATGTAAGGCCTGCTAGTGCTGCATGAAAGGTCCGTCCTACCTGTTGGAGAAGACTGTTGCCGCTGCCCCGCACTCTACTCGCTAACGAGGTCGCCCTCTTGTTACTATATTGAACGCGGAGAGCACAGCAGGATTTCTGCAAATTTGACATCCACAGACTACTCGTAAAAAAAAATGTGCAGTAGGCTCGAAATAAGGAGATCTTCACATCCTTGGAGCTACGAGCAAACCTGCGGGCAATCATATTCGCCCTCACCGACAGCGCCCTCCTTTCTCGCTCAATATCAGCGTCGTCCTTTAAGTCGGACGTCACAATATGGCCCAGATACTTAAAAGTGTGTACCCGCTCCAAGGACACCTCACATAGCCTTACTGGTGGAACCTCCGCCGGACACGTAGAACCTGCATTGAAAACCATAAGCTCGCTCTTTTTGACGTTATATCTTAGGCCATGTGTGTGATCGTACGCTTCGCAAATGCTTATTAGCTCTCTGAGTCCTCCTATTGACGCGCTCAGCAGCACCATATCATCAGCGTAGCTTATGTTGTTAAAACAAACATCATCAACATGGCGGCTGCTGAGCTCGGCAACAAGTCCATCGATATACAGATTGAAGAGCGTTGGTGAGTTCAACCCCCCCTGCCTCACCCCGCACTCCAACCTGTACGAGTCCGACAGAGCTCCCGACCATTTAACATTATTGACCTGGTTCCCGTACCAGTGCTGGAAGATTTTAACAACTTCAGACGCAACTCGCCTATCGAGCAACTTTTTCCACAGCACTTTGTACGAAACCAGGTCAAATGCTCTAGACAGATCGAGGAAGCAGGTGTAAACAGGCGTGCTCCGGTCCGTGTAATAGGTATCTGACAGCATGCTTTAAACTCAGTATAGCACTATCTATGGACAGTTTGGGCCTGAACCCAAACTGGTTATCGTGCAAAATTATTGTATTGTTTAACTGAGCATTAAACATGCTGTCAAATACCTTCGCGATGACTGTCGCTAGTGAGATCGGTCTGTAATTGTTCTTATCCGAAATATCACCCGTTATATTTTTAACAATTGGTACTACAACCGACCTCATCAACTCGTTTGGCAAGTATGAATGGCGAAGGCAGAAAGTGAACAGCATGGCCAAAACACGTGGCAGGAGGGGACCTCCATGCTGTAGGTGCTCGATGCTGAGTCCGTCATGACCTGGAGACTTACCCCTGGTCATACACCCTATGGTTTTAGCTATGTCCGCAGCTGAGAACTTAACTCTTGGTTCCAGGACACTGCACTGTGACTCAGCAATAAATAAATATCGCTGGACATTACACAGCGCCATCTAGTGCTACACTAAGCAACGAGGCATGTGTCGTGGACACCAGATAGTTGATATACTACATAGATACTTTTGAAAAAAATGCACGCACGCATGCATGCATGTACTTTTTAAATGTACGTAAAATGCTCGTTTTTATACTAAAATAAATATAAATGTACGAGTCTGTATGCAAAGCAAACATCATTTTAAAGTGAGCCGCCATCCTGACGTCAGGTTGGGGGGTGTCCGGGGTTGCAGGACTGTCCCGGGGTTGCGGGACTGTTCTTGGGTTGCGGGACTGTTCGAAAGAGATACCGTGACTCCGGAACACAAAGGGCGATGAAGGAACATGGATGGGTTTTAGTCAGTAAAAGTCTGACACTCCCTCCTGCTCCGCCCAGAGCGGGAGGAGTCATTTGATGATCCATAAGAAAAAAAAAGAAGGTTCGCGGGTGTATTTAATTCCATTATCTTATTTCAAATTTGACATTAGGAACTAAATGTTCGTCAAATGTATGTATAGGAACACTAATTAAAAACTTTTTAGATGTTATACAAGCTCAGCACCCCTAGCCAAGTTGACAATCTACAATCGTTAACGCTAAGTAGAAAACTATTCAAATGAATGGGAATGACATCATCTCAACGTTAAATCACGTGATCAACACAAACGAATAGAAAATTCGTAGACAAGTTTACATCGTTCAAAATGATAGAATAGTCGTTTCTACAATGTTGATCGCTAAACTCTGGTAGGAACGCTCACCATAGACTAAAGTGTAAGATTTTTCTACAGACATTAGAGAACGAGCGATCGACTCATCGTGTCAACTTGGCTACCAATTTAGCGCTTTCTACAATCGCTTACGCCGAGGCGTTTACGATTGTAGAAAGAGAATCGATACGAAACGTTTGTAACTTGGCTATGCCTGCTGATATTGGTGTCGATTCTGTTGAGCCCAAACTAAACTTAATTTATGCTATTGCTATCTTTTTCTCTTAATAAAACGAGAAAGAGACGGACGTAATTTAGAGGCGTCAAAATTAGTCGGAACTAATAATATTTCCATACAAATGAAGGGTGCACGTAAAAACATGTCGACTAAAACACGGTGAAGCGCAAGGCAAAAACTAGTTTGACATCTCTAACTTAGTTCATAGCTCTAACTCATGTCCTTTTCTCGCACTGCCTTTTAGTAAAAGATATAGCCTAAATTAAGTTTAGTTTGCGCACAACAGAATCGACACCAATTTTATCTTTTTTAGATTTGTGCTGATATTTTCATTATAATTCATAGTTAGAAATAAGCCATGGTCTTCAAAGCAAATAAAAAAATTCTGCACAAATTTAAAAAATGATAAAATTATCAACTATAAAATGAAATGAAATTTGTGAAGATTTGAATTTGATCAGGAATCGTCAATAATTGTTCGCAATAAACTTGCTAACGCTAAGATGAATGCCGGAGATTTAGAACCTAATCATTTGCCGACAACTGGCTGCTATAGGGCAAATAAAGTACGAATATAATAAAAGTCAATGTTATCATCAAAATCCAGTTTTGGCCATTTGGATGATGACAAATATAAGTCCATAAAATGAAATAATTCGACAAATATCTCTGTATCCATTTTCCATTTTTTTTTTGTAATTCGGTTTGTTTGATCTAATAATAAAACGATTATTAGGAAAATAATAACTATTTGAAATAATACCAAGGAGTTTTTATTCCGTCTAATTTTTTTCCATACTCGATTCCATTGCGAGTATCAATTAGGCTGAATATAACTTTTTAATCGTAATGATGAAACATGGGTTTACGGTCAGCACTAAGAAGTGATATGCTGTTATGTTGGAGTCCCTAGAATGCACGTCATTGTAATGCACAAACCAGCAATGCACGACACTGGATTGTACAACACGGGTGTGTACAACCTTGGGAAAGGTGTACCTTGCTCACAGATTAACCTTGCTGTCCGATCCAAGGTTGTACGGCATGATAATTGGCGACATCACGTGATTGGCCGATTGGTTGGCCAATTAGGTGACTCGAAATTTTGGGACTTGCATACTAGGTAATTGAGCTAGGCAGTGCTGTTCCGAAAGACGATTGATTGCGTGATTGAAAAGTTGATAGGGACTCGATCAGCCATTGACCGTTATAACACGTTCCATTTTACGTTCGCCAGCAATGTAAAAAAGGCGAATAAAAAATCGGTGGAAATGAGGGATTTTCTTTTTAGCTCTTCCCTAGTCGCTGGTTAGATGGCGCTGTACTTAGTACGTTAATGCAAATACAAAACCTAAAAAAAAATATTATAACAAAGCGCGAGAAAACTAGGTTATATTCGCAAGCTTAAGCAAACGAAAGTGTCAGTCAACGAGCGTATGTGACGTGACACAATGTTTTTTTTCCCAAGCGTTTTGGCTTTGGCACCAACTATCGTAGTCAGTTCAACGCCATCTAAAGGGTATAAACACCTCTTAACGAAGCCGAAAGGAACTTGTTCTCCTCGTCATTGCGATCATTTTTTTTGTTCTACACCATACCTGGGAACCTTCTAGTTACGGAGATATTGGGGGTCAAAGTTCCAACTTTTAGACAAGTTTTATTTTAAATAAAAGTTTTTAATGTAAGATTTTTAAACACCTCCACGACCCCCGTACTATTAAATCCATCCATCAGCACAATGTTTTGAGTGCGTTACATTGAGTTCTACCACAAAACATGATTTTTCACCCCAAAAAAAAAGTCGTTTCCCAGCAATAATTTTTGCGTAAAGTTACTTATTTTGATGTACAGAATGCTGGGTTGACGGCTTCGTGATGAGGTCTTTTACACCCTGTATAGACTTCTTGGAAACTAAGTTTTTTTTTAATACCTCAAAAAGAAAACCTCATTGCATGTAAAAACACGACAGTCTCGTGCCAGTGTCGTTTTGGCTCCGGTAAGGGTGCGATATTTGAAATTTGAATTTGGGTTGGTTTTTTGTTTGTTTGTTGAGGTTGATTGATGGGTTTAAAAAGCGTAGCCGACGCTGAACAGATGGTCGGAATGGGCAAAACAAAAAGCTGCCACCCTATACCCCGTCAGCCATGTCGTCGGATATCTGCCGGCCTTCGGCCTACGCTCATGTCCCAAAGTATGATTTTTGGGACCAAATTTTAAATGCATGAAATAAAAAAACAACCAAAAAAAATGACTCGATTCACAAAAATTCCTTTGGCTGGGATCGAACTCAAGACACAAGATTGTAAAATAGCGCTGTGCCTGTACCCCGAGATAATACTTATACTAAAAACAGAATAAAATTAATATTTAAGGGGGGCTCCCATACAACAAACGTGATTTTTTTGCCGTTTTTTGCTCGATATTAATTAACGGCACCTAATGGTCTTTAGTCTTTTGTCTAATGTTGTGTTGTAGATAATGGCACGCAACCCTTCGTGCACGAATCTGACTCGCACTTGGGCGATTTTTTGTATTGTTATTATTACCTACATACTCGTTCTTGAGGGCACGGTGCGATTGTGAGAATCTTTATAAAATCAGCGCCATCTAATAAAATCGATGTCACTTTGTATCGATACAACGTAGTATCTAGGTGGACTCCTAGATGGCGTTGTAAAACTCCAGTTTGTGGTTATTGGTTGGACGCTGGTGCTGTCATCTGGTGAAATAATAGAGAAAAAAAGTAACCAGAGCAATTGCCAGACATATGGAGGTGTCATTTCTTTGTATGGGATTGGGTATCTGTACGAAGTATTATATTATGTGTGGCTGAGCTTTATTTGAAGACGCCAAAGTCAGGTATTCCGAGTTGGGACAACATTATAGCAAATCATTCCTGTTTCGTAATTCTCGACCAGTAGTCAGTATTATTAAGATTTAAGTATATGTACAGATTCAATAAAAATAAGACGATTGATGATTTGAAGCCAACATTAAATAGAAATCTAGAAAATCAAAATAGTATGATTGGTTTAGAATCAACCTGCCATTCTGAGGCCAGGGTGGCGGCGCACATTCGTATTACAATATCAGAGCTTGTATAACTTTTAAGAAGTTTGAGAAAGAAGAATTAGTGTCCCTTTAAAGTACATTTGACGTACATATATTTCGTTGTGTCAAATTTGAAAAAAGTTAATAGAATTAAAATACACCCACCAAACTGACGTCAGGATGGCGGCTCACATTCATTTTCCAATGTCAGTAGGGCTATTACGTATCTCTGTGGACAGTTCGAAATGATAGTAAGTAACTGGGCTCAGTGTCCATCAATGGGGTGGGCAACTGGTGGAACTAATGGCGCTAGCAGCGTATGAACCAAACATCGTCATTGGTTGAAAATCTGTCAATGTCATTTTATATTTCAAAATAGATTGACCTCATTGGTCAGATTGGGTTTAAGCTATGGACGCGCCATCTATAATCAGCTTTGACCAGCCTTCCCCATTAGCTGCCAAAAGGTTAGTTTCGTATTAAGTATGACCAGTCGCGATCAAATATGACGTCATTGGTTGTCATCGTGGCTGATAGTCACCGTAACTCATTTTGACAGACGCTTTCGTATTGATACTTATCTTATTTCGATTATGTAAGCATAATGGACAACAAATTGATGTCAACTGAGTTTGAAGTGGCTTTCGTGAAAGACGTTACACTGTACCCGGGCTGTTAGTCACCGTAAAGTGATATCTACTCAGTGCGATACGTAATACCAAAATTATGACATTCTAGGTTGTCATTAAAGTTCGGTGTACAACCAAAGCTTGATAGTCACTGGATATCAGAGAAGATACGTAATAGGGCTACAGAGCTTGTACCTATAGCATTTTAGTAAGTTTTTAATTAATGTTCCTATACGAACATTTGACGAACATTTAGTTCCTAATGTCAAAGGTGAAAACTGAATTAGTATGAAGCTTGGTACTTTATTCAAAGTGAATGCAACCACAGAGAACCAGACTATAACCAGATTATACTGTATTAATCGGAAGAGGATAAAATATAGTGTTACGTCGTACCCGTACTTACTTACCTACAGTTACGGTAGTAGGTAGGTAGGTAATAGTAGGTAGGTAGGTAAAACGAGTCCCGAATGATGTAGGTACAAATTCGCAATCTACCTACAAAAGAACATCATTGTAATTTCGACCGCACGCCGAGGGCATAAAGTACCTACTTCTTTGTACAAGTTGTGGAAGTTTCTCGAAGGACAATGACCCACTATGGAATTGTCTAGAAGATTCTAGGAAGTCGTGGATATTTCTCGAACGTTCGATCGCCATATAAATAGTCGACGTGTTTGCGGGAGCAGCTTATGATCCGACCCAGCCTGTTGTCCCTTGCTGCCCTCTCATCAATGACGCACTAAGCCGAAGCCCTTAGTGACCGTTCATTTAATTTAAATCCTTAGTTTGTAAGCCCTGGCTGGGGGCCTTAAAGTAATTTTTGGCCACCACAGGATTGTCCGGTTAAGCAGTTAAGCAACCTTAGCGCGTCGCAACTGCGAGTGGTCCTTCCTTAAAAAAAAAAAAAAAAAAAAAAAAAAAGCGCGAGCAGTCAGTATGATTTTGGCTACACAACGAAGCGAATCGAAGTGAACTAGAAGTGCGATATCTAAGCGAATAGTGATCAGTAGTGTATTTGTGATTGAATTTTAAGTGTTTTGTGATTAATAAAGTTAGTTGTTGTTTAATCGGTAGTAATTAATGTATCCCATACCCAGCTCGTAACAATAGTTTAACTTAATTACCTATATCATAATCACGTAAATATCCTGCAAAATTTCATTCATCAAAAATTCATATTTGAAGTTTTTTATTTTTAGTTCACAATGCAACACAGGTAGATTTTGGTAAAACCATGTTTTACGTTCCTATACATATCGCAGCGCTAATTACTAATAATGAGGATGGTCGTACTGAAACGCATTTTTAGTACCTAATTAAAGTCTTAAGAATGGTTACGCAAAAGAAAATAATGAGGAAAAAATGAAAAACAAGGTGTACCGACATGTTTGTGCTTTGAGCAAATATACTTGAGAATGCATTCAGCGTTATTCAGAACGCGCTGCGTTGAATGACATTTTAATGAAAAAATCTAGATGTCATTGTCACGATAATATGCCCGTCAGACAGTTGAGATAGTCATTTGACTACGCGCGACGCGCGTTCTGTTCAGTTTGTTATTCGGTGCAAAATAGAGCGCATCATCTATATTTTTTAAATAAGAATACCACAAGTACATAATTATTTGTTATAATAAATTATAATTGGACCCAAACTCAGCACAGCGCCATCTATTGACATTATTGAAACTTCTCTACATCTACACTAACTATTATCTTAAACATTATTTTCTCGAAAATGCAGGCAATTTCCAGCTTGAAACTTGTGATTTGGCAGTCGATTGTGCAGTATTATCTGTGATGATTTTCTTTAGTGGTTAGATTTTTTCAGAATAAAGTACCAATAAAAGCATGTAATTTGAACTAAGCTAATAGAATTACAATACACCCACCCGCCAACCTGACGTCAGGATGGCAGCTCACTTTAAAATTTTGTTTGCTACGCACTCGTACATTTATACTTATTTTAGTATAAAACGAACATTTTAGGTACATTTTAATGGTTTATTTTTGATCTATTTGGAAGTTATACACCCGCGGTTCTGACGGTTAGAAAAAAAACAGGCAAATACTTAAAAAATCATCCACACAATGCACACGTTTATATCAAAAACCTTTGACAGGTAAAAAACTATCAGCGCCATCGAAATTTCCGGGAAACAACCCTATTAGCAATCGAAAGTTAGCAATTTTGTCGTTATCTATCGAGACTACCGGCCTAGTGGCCCAAAAGTCTGACAACCAGTCTTACCAAGGGGTATCGTATTACCCAGTACTAACTGGGTTGTGGAGATCAGATAGGCAGTCTCTCTATGTGTACTGGTATTCAGCTGCATCCGGTTAGTCTGAAAGCCGACCCCAACATATTTGGTAAAAGGCTCGGCAGAAAAAAAAAGTTTCTTCCGGGTGTATGCTTTGCTATGACAATAAATAACTCTGTTGCGCATGAGACTAATTTTATCTTGCATACAGAATACCAGTTCCATGACTTCCATAGATGTCCCGCTCGGCCGCGGTGCGCTCGCACACTCGGCCAGCGGTCATAAACAACTTTGTTTTTTTTTTTTTTTTCGGTTGGGAAATCATCAAATGACTTCTTCCGCTCTGGGCGGAGCAGGAGGGAGTGTCAGACTTTTACTGACTAAAACCCATCCATGTTCCTTCATCGCCCTTTGTGTTCCGGGGTCACGGTATCTCTTTCGAACAATCCCGCAACCCCAGGCTGTCGTAAACACCTTACGTTGCATCCTTGGCAACAAACATTTTTGTGCAAAATTTCATGCTCCTAGACCTAGCGGTTTCAGCTGTGCGTTGATCGATCAGTTAGCCAGTCAGTTTGTTCGTTTATTTGTATAATAATGATCCCAATTGATTGGTTGTATCCACTACATGTCTGATGTCGGCGACCACGCGGACGTAGTCGCGGGCAAAAGCTAGTAGTTCATAAACTACGGTTCAAATTGGAGAGGAAACAAAATTCAGGCTTCTAGTTTTATCTACAATGAAGTTACGGGGCGTCAGAAATGGCTTCGAGAAAAGGATAGTACTGAGGTACCATTATTTTTGCTAAACTTGGCGAGGGCACTGCCGTGCTAACAGATGATTTCATAGTTGTCTTATTTATTGATGCAAGTTGCGTATAGCGTTGCAGAACCACTGTGAGCCTTCCACAGGTTCGTAGACGACGAGTAACACTACAGACAAACCACACGCTATGTAAAACGTACAACTTTATTTATACAACAACGGTAATATTATAAACATGTCTGAAATATTCTAGCGTTATTATGCTTAATAGAAAAAATAAAGGATTAACATCCAAAAATAAATGAATTATTATGCAGTTCTGTACTTCATAAGTTCCCGCTTATCAAAATATATTAGCGCTTGGCGACGAGGCCGTAGTGCGCGGCCAGGCCCAGCAGCGGCGCGGCCGTGGGCGGGTTGGGCAGGTCTCCGGCCGACGCCGCCACGTCCAGGTGCGCGTACGGCACGCCGGCCTCGTGCAGCCCCGACACCAGCAGCAGGAAGGCGGCGGGCGCCTGGTGGCCGCGCGGCAGGCCGGACGACGCCGCGCTGTCGGCCTGGTGCACGTGGTCGCCGGCCGCGCGGCCGCGGTGCGCGGCCAGGTCCTCGCGCCGGATGGTGGACACCTCCACCATGTCGCCGAGGCGCTCGGCGGCCGCGCGGAAGGCGGCGGCGTGGCCGTGCTCGCGCGCCGCGTGGTTGTCCAGCACGGCGGTGTAGCCCGGCCCGTAGGCGCGCACGGCGTGGCCGGTCAGCGTGGCCACGGTGTACAGCATGGGGCTGCGCTCGGCCGCGGCGCGCTCGCACATCTCGGCCAGCAGGTCGCCCATGACCATGCGCCCCTCGGCGTCCGTGTTGCCCACGCGCACGGCCAGGCCGCGCCGGCAGCGCAGCAGCTCGTCGGCCACGTAGGCCTCCTCGCCCACCGAGTTGCGCACCATGCCCAGCGCTGCCACCACCTTCAGCGCCGGCCGCAGCTCGTCGCACGCCTGCACACACCTCACACGTCACACCTCGCACGTCACACGTCACACAGCACGCGACACCTACTGCGCCACGGATCAAACGCTCTCTACCACAGATAACCTCCTAGATTCCGCATAGAAGGCAACCTACGCGCACCGCACGTCCATGAATTAACACAAATATAAGTCGATGCTCGTATTTCTCTTGCTATTCAGTGTCGACCAGACGATAGACCTGGAATCACCCTTTATTCCCATCTGCCCCTTCGAGCTCGCCTAGGGTGACGGCTGGCACTAACTAGTAGCGTTTACCACGCCGGCTAATATTTTTTCTAGCCATGTAAATGTAAATACATACGACAATAGTTTTAATAATATTAATAATTATTTTTTTATCTACCTATTATAATTCTTTATATTTAGATGAAAGTTTGATGGTTACTGTTTGACGGTTTTCTTTAAAAATCAAGTGTAGCTTGCCGCTGCTGCTGTTACGCTGTTAAATGGTGTGAAAACTATCCAAGACTTTATTGAACTGTTAAGTAAAATTTACAACGACCATTTTAGGAAGCTCAATTTATAGTGGCTGAGGTCACTATCTCATATCAACGAGAGTCACTACTCTATTGAGGTACTATTGTATTGTTGTCTCTTTCTCACAAAAGTAATAGTCACATGATCAATATGTTTTTGCATATCCAGAACTAAAATATCGATGCTATCGATATTTTGTTATTTATTTGGACAAAATCAATTAAAATGTAAATACAAACAGTTTACGGCTCCAAACTTAACGGTACATCAAATGTCACCTGCACCTTCCTACAGCGAAAGGACTATAATGATTGTCCCATCATTACGGCAGGTGACGTCACCTTGAAATAGCAAAATTGATTGCACTTGTCAGTCTCCGCGCACCGTTACAGGTGAACGCCAATATAAACAAAATGTTGAACATGCGGAATGTAGTGGAGGTTATCTGAGGCTTTCTACCCTTCGAGTATACGAGTGACGTACAATATAATGCTCACCTTCAGGAAGCCGGCGACGGCGGCGGCGCCGCACTTGTCGCGCGACATGCCGGCCATGACGCCGCCCGCCTTGATGTCGCAGCCGCCCGTGTCGTACGTCACGCCCTGCACACACACACGCGTCACTACCGGTCCCGTCCCGTCGCCCGTCGCGCACCCGCCGCACTCACCTTCCCGACCAGCATGACGGTGCGCTCGTAGCTCTGCGGCGCGTACTCCAGGAAGATGACGCAGCCGCGGTGCCGCTCCACGGAGGCGGCGGCGCGGTCCACGGCCGCCAGCAGCGGGTAGTCCCGCTGCAGCCGGTGCGGGTCCTGCAGTACGCGCACGGACACGGCCGAGCCCGCGAACAGCTGCTGCAGGTAGTCCGCCGTGCGCAGCGGCGTCATGCGCTCCGGGTCCGCGCCGCCGATGTCGCGCGCCACTCCCCTGCGCACGGACACACTACTGTACTCACACGGCGTACCACAGGGAAACATTTTAGGTCCCACCTTATTTCTCGTTTATATTACGAACTCACGAGCCTTAAACTCATCCAAGGCGAAATCATCTCCTTCGCAGACGGCACTGCTTTAGTTTTTACCGCCAATACTTGGGATGAAGTATTGGAACAGACTCTAACGACACTAGCAGCATTAAAAATGATTCAAGTCTCAGTAGCTGCCATAAAATGATCTGCCAGGGTGTACCCTGAAAGAGTGAGAGCCAACTGCGCGTGTTCATCACTGGGACGTGTTCAGACCAGCACGTGCACGCTCTTACAGACAGAAATTTCAATTTCAAAGAACACATCAAGCAGCTTGGTACACGAGTGCGCGAACTCATTACGTTTATAAAACTTGCGGCACGCTGCTGACCCTTATCTTCTAAAACAAAATGCCCTAAGAGGTACTTGTAACGACGAACAGCTAAATTGGAAAACAGAATTAAATGCTATAAATGCATCTGTATGTTCCTCATGTTATGCTTTAAGACCACTTAGAACAGAAATTTGCATTGATCAATTGAAAATGGTATATTTCGCGTTGGTAGAATCAAAGATTAGATATAGCATGTTTTGGGGAAACAGTTATGACTATAATATCAAAAGAGTCCGTATCCCGCAAAGTGCGAGTTGTCGTGAACATTTTATTAATCTGAATATACTTACAGTGCCAAACATTTATGTTTTTGTACTTCTAAGTAACATGGCCAAATATATGCATGAGTATGAGACAGCAGAAGAACGACAGATTAGAGAAAGCAAACGGAGACAAGACATTATACGCTACAAGGTACAGCCTAATTTAAATATTGTTAGGCACAGTCCCAGATATCAATCGGTTATATTATTTAATAAGTTGCCTCTACATATAAAAAGCGCTATCTACTCAAGCTCCTTTAAAAAACAACTTAAAAGTTTCCTATTGAATGAGTGTCTTTATGCTGTTGAAGATCTATAACGAAACTCCTTTAAATATGTTGTATTTCATTGTTGTAATATTTTGGCGTGTGTGTTTTGTTTATGTCATTTAATTTTCTTTTATACCATGTTATTTCAGATACAATTTGTTGTTCTTAAATAAATGACTAATGACTAAAACCACTATGAAGTCCATTGAAATCGCTCAGCGCGCAATCCTAAGGTGTGTATTTTTAAACCTATCCTTTTTCCTACTCTCTCAATTTTTAATATAAAATCAATTAATCCACTTTTTTCACTCAAAACAACTATTTAAATTTAACTCGAAAGAGCTACCTGATCAGCTGTTTCGTTAAAGTTCACTTGCGAAGTTGCGAGGTCAACTCCGATCTAGTACCTACTGTGCGGTAGCTATCAAACGCGCCGACGGCGACGATACGTGACACTACCGCAGCGCATATCCGTTTCTTTAGAAGCTATGCGGCTAATACGGCACCAGATCCCAATGAATCTAAAATAACAGACGCGTCGCACGAAGCATTTTAATCCCTGTATTACTACTGTGCACCATTCGATAGCGTCGCTATTAAGGTTCAAATTCCGGGAAGTAATGACATAATTATTGATTCCGTGTTCATTTTGTTCATGATGAACAATAGGGCAACATTTGATGCGTAACTGTCTGTTCGAGTTTACTCCCAAAGAAAACGCGGCTTTGCTTGCAAAAATAATAAACATGTGTGTGTCACCTGGCGGTGTCGAGTGCGGCGGCGTCGCGCAGCAGCTCGTCGAGCGGCGCGGCGAGCCCCTCGGCGTACACGCCCAGCGCGCGCAGCGAGTGCGCCTGCTCCGGGAACGACTCGCGCACCTGCAGCGGCTGGCGCACGGACACACGGCGTTACATACCACGCGATACACATAATACTTTCATCGTCTCCGGTAGCTTAGGGGAGGATGACACAGATAAAGTTTAATTTACCCTGGTATTGTCTTTAACAGGGAGGATGGCACATGTCAAGTTTCATTTGCCCCAGATTAGAGGTAATGACTACTTCATCGTCTGTCTAGCCCTGCCTTTCCCAACTATGTTGGGGTCGGCTTCCAGTCTAACCGGATGCACCTGAATACCAGTGTTTTACATGGAGTGACTGCCTATCTAACCGCCACAACCCAATTAGTACTAGGTGGTACTGTGTAAAACTATACCCTGTGGTAAGACTGTATAAACCGACCCTTCACGAAGCAGTCAACCAAGCATTCTGTACTTACATTCAGTCAAAAAAGTATCGGGAATGGATGATTTGTCTATGGTTCCAAATTCTAATTTTTGTTTTTTTGTAGTTGTTAGATTGGCACAACTGTTTTCCATTTTGGCGCGGAGTTTGAGTTGCATCTGTTATTTATATTAAATACAGTGCTGGTTTTAGTAATATCATATATAGTGTGTATTGCGAATTTCATAATGAACTTTCTGTATCTCACGAGTCGATCCGTACCATTTTAACTAATCATTTGGGTATGAAACATGTTGCTGCTCGGCTAGTCCCAAAAGATCTGAATTTTCTCCAAAAACTCAATCGCATGAAAGTCGCTGAGGACATGCTAGAACGAGTCAGTTCGGACCCAACATTCATGAAACGCATTGTTACTGGTGACGAGACGTGGGTTTACGAGTTTGACATGCAAACTAGTCAACAAGCTTCGGAGTGGCGCCTTCCAACTGAACCGAAACCGAAAAAACCACGCCAAAGTCGATCAAAAGTCAAAGTCATGTTGACTGTTTTCTTTGACTTTCGCGGTGTTGTGCACTCTGAATTCTTACCGGAAGGTCTAACGGTAAATAAAGAATATTATTTGAGCGTTATGCGGCGTTTAAGAGAGCAAATTCGACGAAAAAGGCCAGATTTGTGGAAAGAAAATTCTTGGATTTTGCACCACGACAATGCGCCTTCGCACAAGGCTATCATTGTGAACGAATTTTTGACCAAACACTCAACAAATACCATCCAGCAACCACCATATTCACCAGATATGGCTCCTGCTGACTTTTTTCTTTTTCCTAAACTCAAATTACCACTTCGTGGCACCCGTTTTCAATCGATAGAAGACATAAAGGAGAATTCGCAGCGAGAACTGAACTCAATTCCGGAAGCAGCGCTTAAAAAATGTTTTGATGAATGGATTATTCGTTGGCGCAAGTGTATCGTTTCTAAAGGAGCATACTTTGAAGGTGATAAAATAAATTTGGATGAATAACAGACATTTTGTGTATTATTGATCTTTTCCCGGTACTTTCTTGACAGAGTAGTATATCAAACTAAGTAACTCTACGCAAAAATATTGCTGGTAAATGTTTTTTTTTTGGGGTCACGTTTTACGGTAAAACTCAATGAAACGCTTCCAAAACATTGTGCTGGTGCATGGATGCATTGAATAGTGCGGGTGTCGTGAAGGTATTTAAACGAAAGTTATAACATTGAATACTTGTAATAAAATAAAATAAAAAAACTTGTGAAAAAGTTGGAACTTAGACCCCCAATTTCTCCGTCACCAGAAGGATCCCAAGAGTATGGTCTAGAACAAAAAAAATATCGCAATGACAGACAGAACAAATAAGGGTGTAAATAGTTACACACTGGCAGCCGGGACCAACGGCCTGACGTGCTTGCCGAGGCAGAGGAGTGATCCGAGCGGCTGTTATTCTTAAGTCACGAGCTCACTTCGATACACAAATGGTCTACCACATAAAAGTAGCCACGGGCGTCGCCAGGGTAGGGTGTTCAAATTTTCGAACTCGCTCTTTGAGCCTTAGCTCATTTGTTCTTAAAATTGTCTCCCTAAGTCAATGAAGTAACCATCTATTACTGAATAAAAGGAATAAAGAAAAGCTAACTTTTCTGGAGTGGAGAAGTGGAGAGGTTACACTTTAAGTTTGATTTTCCGAATACCTTTGATGCACGTCTTCCTGTACTACTAAATCAGAAACGATTTTCATAATGTAGTCTATGACTTTTGAATAAGTTTTTACCATTTTGGATTATACAACATTTTTTTATGAAGTGATGGCCTTAATGACAAATTACAATAAAAAATTGTCAGCTGCGGGAGCAGCTATGATAATAACTTAAATTTCAATACAGTCGCGCCGTAAACCTTTTTTAAATTGGCTTCAAATGATTTAATCTGGGATTTTTCATAAAAAAACTAAAAATCCAACTAACACAAAAACTACTGAATTTCGGAAGAACATTTGTTGCATTGTAACCCTAGTATGACATCCTGCAAGGAATACGTCGAGTTACCAGTACCCTGTATAATACAAGCGAATAGACAAGAGAACAACTCACGACGTAGAGCACTTCGAGCGCGGCCAGCAGCGCCACCAAGCCGGCGTCGGGCCAGCGCGGGTGCGGCTGCAGCACCAGCACGGGCCGCGCCGCGCCCGCCGCCGCCGCGCGCAGCAGCCCCGCGCGCGCCGCCTCGCCCAGCGCGCGCACGTCGTCGTACGCGCCCAGCGCGCCCGTGCCCGCCAGCACCAGGCGCGCGCCCGACACGCGCGCGCAGCGCAGCAGGTGCGCGCCTGCGCCCAGCGAGGCGTCCAGCTGGCACGCGTCCGCCACGAAGTCCTCGAGCGCCTGCGGCGGCACCACGCCGGGCGACGTCACCAGCACCAGCGCGTCGTAGTGCGCGCTGTTCACCTCGCTCACGGCCGCCACGCGCACGCCGTGCACCACGCGCTCGACGCCCATCTCGCGAGCTTCACGCGATCACGCCTGCTAGAGTAACATCCATTTAAATAAATTTATTGCAATCCTTTAAATTTTATTTTGTTTTGTCCGAGACACATTTTACTTATATTTAAAAATGTGTTGCGGTACTAAGCACGACACTTGTAAGACGGAATGGAGAGTCGCCGGACACTCAGGATTTGCTATGATTTTCTACAAATTGTAACTTACAAGGGATTTTTGATGAACAAAATGACGACTACAAGTGTAAATATTATATTATAATAATATCATCAGCCTATTAATGTTCCCACTGCTGGGACACAGGCCTCTTCTCTATGAGAGGAAATGGGCTATAATCCACCACGCGGGCCCAGTACGGATTGGTAGACGTCACATGTCTTCGAATTTTTTGGTTCTAGGACATGCCGGTTTCCTCACGATGTTTTCCTTCACCGTTTTGAGAGCAGTGGTGATGAAATAAATTACACAAAATAATGCGCCTGTCTGGGTTCGAACCCACGACTTACTGTTCGTAGCCGTAGTTCGTAGTCGGGGCCGCCACCACTGGGCCACCGCTGCTCTCAAGTGTAAAAATATACTTGTGAAATAAATAATTACCCTTGTTACTTGTAATTTACGTGTAGTTTTGATAAACACATATTTGTAATAATTATTTTTTTTACACAGGAAAATTGCTTGTAATACAAGGCATGTAAGTTTTGCAGGGCAAACAGGGCACCGGTCTTATGGACAGTTTCTACGAACCCATCGTTGTATTGTACTGAGCTTCCTAGGCACTCGGAAACGGTTCTGGAGTTCCACGCTGAAAGCTCTCGGGGTTTTGGATTTGGATCTGTACTGGACAGAGCGTAGACTTCGTTCAAGCTTGATATTGATGTTCAATGTGCCTTTTACTATGCGGTGATCGCTCCCGGTTTTCACCGAATTGATCACCAAGACATTATTGAACATTTGGTTCTTGGTTGACATGATGAAGTCAATCTCATTTCTAGTTGTACCATAGGGGGGCTCTGCCAGGTCCACTTCCTGTGCTCACGCTTTCTGAAAAAAGAGTTCATCATACAGAGGCCCTCCTTTTCCATAAAACTAGCCAGTTGGTGACCCCGGCGAATCCGCCGTCCAACTCCAAATTGCCCCACCTGCATCTCATCCCCGTCTCGTTTGCCAAGTTTCGCCTTAAAGTCCCCCAAGACAACAGTGAAGTGAGTTTTGGAACCATGCATGGCTTTAGCAATATCCTCATACATGGTCGCCACTTCGTCGTCGGGGTGTAAACCCGTATGACCTTCAGCAAATATCTTAAGGATATTCTGAGTACAAGGGTATGCCAACCTGGTCGACACACTCTCGCTCTTCACCACGTTGTTCACAAGGGACTTGTGGACGATAAGCTCAACACCACCCTAGGACTGCCGGTCACCCTCCCGGAAATAGAGCAGGTTGATTAGGTTCATATCAACAAAATAATAATATGTTTAAGTTAATTTAACACACCATACCACTGCTTATAACAGATGTTATGTCTACTGAGAAAGTTCTGGATCAATCATAATATATACAAGGTGTAAAAAAAAAGAATTTCGGGGGCTACCCTGGCGCTTCTGTCATAAGGGTCTTTCCACATCCATTATTTAAGAAATAAAGAAAGAAAAATACAATTATTTGTGCTTTACATGATGCTTTTCTTTATATAAATCACAAAACAGAGAAAGTAGTGGGAAAATATTTAAATCACATTTATTTATTCCATCTATCCATTTACAACAAATGGCTTTATTATATGTGTAAAAAATTTGCAGTGAAATTTAGTACAACTGCATGATACCATCAGATATTATGTTGTAATTCATTTTCAGCCTCAATAATTATAATGTGAGTGATTGTGGTAAGCAAAGATATCACCATCACAGTACATTATCAACTTTATCATTTTCGAATAATTTTACATTTCAGGGTAACAGAGTACATTTAATATCTTATCTGTTGTGTGCAAGGGCTAAGGAAACAAACATTTTGTACAATAGTTTTGCATTTCAGCACATCCACCATAAAGTATTTCATACGTGCTGCATAGGTGCTGAGGTAGCTATTTCTCACAGTAAACTGTTGACAGTTGACTTGAGGTAAACCACTAATAAATGAAGCACAGCTCGTGTAGCATGACCACCATAGAGACGAAAGAGAATCAACAAATCCTTTGTTTATCTGTCATTTTGTCAATTCAATGACAGATAAACAAAAGATTTGTCGATTCTCTTTCGTTTCTATGGTGGTCATGCTATGCGGGCAGAGATACTGAACACAGAACTAGTGGTATTCAATAATCAGAACACATTTTGTTTGTTTTGATTTAGTAGTATTTAATTTACAGTTATTGGTGCCGATTCCCTTGTTTACAAACTAAACCAAATTTAAGTTCAGTGCATCTTTTTCTTTCTATTTCATTAAGAAAAGGACAGAAGATAAATTTTAGTTACGTTCTGTCAAATTAATCAGCGCCATACAACTTTTAGACGCGATTAAAAAGTTGACTACTAAAATTACATCAAATTACGTCAGGTGCTGACTAATTTGACAGGATTAAACTAATTTTATCTTCTGTCCTTTTCATAATGAAATAGAAAGAAAAAGATGCATTCAACTTAAATTTAGTTTAGTTTGTGAACAAGGGAATCGGCACCATTGAGTGTATATTTTAAGTTAAGTCAGGACAGAGTGAGTAACAAATAAATAATATTGAACACTCAGCCACTGATGCACAGACCGGGTGTGTGAGTACTTAGCAACTTTGTCACATAGAGTTGCATGCACATGAGGTTCACCATATAGGGGAGCAACCTGTCACAAGCTCAGAGTGCAGCGTGCATACAATACTACATCAAACTAGTCTACTTGTCCTTGACTGTGTCACCGCTCACACAAGTAGCAGTTCCATCGCAATCGGCACACATCTGAGCAATAAATTGTTATACCAGCCAGTAGTCAAGTCAATCTGTACCCCACATACTATTGGTAATGGATTGCTAATATACATAGTATTATACATAGGTACTAACAATGAAATAATTAGAGACTATAGATTTATGTTTCTGCATGATAGTAATTTATCTCCATTTGATGAATGTGCTGAAGATCTATAAACTTTAGTATTTGTATAGGTAGATGACTGAAACCAACAAGTTTTAAACACACGGTGGAGTGCAGAGTGGTAAGAGTTGATCCAACAAATGCAACTGAAGATTCGTGTCTCGTCATTAGGTGATGAGGTGACCACTTACAGATTGGAATGAGTCAGACGAGTCGTGCGCTGTCGCCGGCTGCCGTGTGCTTGCTGTCTAGGCTCGCGATTGCGACTGGATCACTGGACGCTCCCTCCGAGCCAATATCGCCGCGCCGCGTCTCCTTATCTCACCGGTTATATTGCTTAGCTTTGTGTGTGTTTATCCAATCAGCCGAACAGCCTCATACAAAACGAACTTAATGTGCAATGACAAAGCCAAACAATAACAATTGCCGTGTCGGTTGATAGTAAACTTACAGATTAGTGGCACTATAACAATAAATTTACTGAAGAAATTAGGTACTCTTCTATTTGAGCATGGTGTTGTAGAGAGAGGAAAGAATATTAATAAATTAACTTCACATTATAATAGATTTGTGATAAGTAAGTAGACTGATCACAGAACAACACTATTACACTATATTATACTATAAGGAGACTGATGTAGTAGTATCTGTGGTATCTACCTATTTTTTTTTTTTTTTGCCTTCGCACGATTTGTGCATTAATTAGCCAATGGTGTCGATTCTGTTGTGCACAAATTAAACTTAATTTAAGCTATTGCTATCTTTTTCTCTCTAATGAAACAAGAAAGAGATTGGCGTAATTTAGAGCTGTCAAATTTAGTTGGAACTAATATTTCTATACAAATGAAGGGTGCACGTAAAAACATGTCGACTAAAAACACAGTGAAGCGCAAGGCATAAACTAGTTTGACATCTCTAACTTAGTTCATAGCTATAGCCGTCCTTTTCTCGCACTGCCTTTTACTAAAAGATAGCAATAGCCTAAAATAAGTTAAGTTTGTGCACAACAGAATCGACACCAATGTCACGTTTGAGTTTTGTTTATTTTAATAAGTACTATGAGGAAAACAAAGGTAGGGAAACTGGAAACAAAAATAATAATTCAACGGGATTTAGAATAGGACAGAAATATAGGTTAAATTGAGAGATGAATGAGAAGGTACAAATGAGCAAATTACAATGATATTTAATATTTATTTAATGAAATAATTACTGACTACTAATAATAACTGATTACTTGAATGGGGAAGGCTCGTCAAAGCTGATTGTAGATGGCGCGTCTATAGCTTAGACCCAATCTGACCAATGAGGTCAATCTATTTTTAAATATAAAATGACATTGACAGATTTTCAACCAATGACGATGTTAGGTTCATGCGCTGCTAGCGCCATTAGTTCCACCAGTTGCCCGCCCCATTGCACCGTTCGTCTATGCCGAATATTATATTCTGTGGTCGTCTCTAACAGAAGTCAAAACAGAGGTAAAAAAAAAGGTAGAAGAGAAAATACTTGCATAGTTCTTTATAACAAAGCGTCGTTTTTGCTGTTCATTGACTATATTAATTTAATGTGTTCATCATACAGCTATGTTTCTTTTGGCGCTTGAATAGAATGACATTGATGGAGGAGGACGCTGTTGATAA
This sequence comes from Xestia sexstrigata, assembly GCA_941918905.2. Lineage (NCBI taxonomy): Eukaryota > Metazoa > Arthropoda > Insecta > Lepidoptera > Noctuidae > Xestia > Xestia sexstrigata. Next base: position 988,108 of record OW799222.2, on the reverse strand, counting down.
AACGGTGTCCCGTAGTGGGGACGCGGCTTTAGGTTCGTATTTACAAGGAAAAATCACGGTTAAAAGAAATCAAGGAAAAATCGTTGCACGCGCTGTTGGGGTTTACCCCTTGTATTATTTATAGTAGATGCCGTTTCCAGGTCGAGGATTCGTGGTAGAATTGAAACCTCTATAACTATCACAATAATTAATATTTTATTGCCAAGTAGCGCACAGAAACACGTCGTTACAGTATCAGTTTTATGGAGGCAAGAGCGACAGTGTTGCCATGAAATAATTAAAATATAAATCAGTGTTGTCGATAAACAAAATTAATATTCTAAATGTTACTACTCTTAACACGCGCCAAAAGATCTATGTAGGCTGTTTATGGTTTTATTTTATGATCTATTGTTAGGGTAAGGTTTTTTCATTATTTCTAAGATTCCGTAACCAAATAATAAAACTGAATAATTTCGTCCATCCGGATTGCGCACAGCCACGAAGATCATCATAATATTTTTAGGGTCTCTTCCGAGTTTAAGAATGTCAAAACGATGAAAGTTCTATACTGTGCTTTTGTCCGTAACCATCTCGAATATGCTTCTCAAATTTGGAATCCAAATTACAATGTTTATATTAATCGCCTCGAAAGCATACAAAGGCGATTTTTAAGGTACACTCAATATCGTTCAAATACCTAGTTTCCTATCTATACTAGTCGGTGTAAGAAATTTCATATTCTTCCTTTACACGAGCGAAGAAAAATTGCAGATCTCACTTTCCTCTTTAATATAATGAATGGATCTAATGACGTACGTCCCTGAGCTGGTGACCAAGATTGGACTTCGTGCACCGTCTGTGTTTCTTCGGAGACCTCATCTCGTTCATGTGCCTATTGTGAAAACTATCTACAGGCAAAACACATATATTATAGGAGCATGTCGTATGTTCAATATGGTGTGCCGGGATGTTGAGCTTGATTTTTTTACAAATAGTGTCTAGTAATTAAAAAAAACGTTAAGTAACTTTTTCTTTGAAATGTAACTTTGTTGTGTAATGTATTTTATTTTGTTTATTCTCTTCAGTTGTTTCTTTGTTTATGTAACTCTCACGCTGTTTACCGTTTCGTCAATTTATACATAAGTTTATATAAGTGGAAACTTGTAACTGGCTTTCTTCTACCTATTACTTCTGACTGCTCGAATGTATTAGCTGTAAGTTTTCTTAAAATTAATAAAATAAAAATTGGAGATTTAGGGTTGCGCAAGTTTAAAAAAAATTCTTGCGAATTTTTTTGCCACTGTTTTAAGTATCTGAAGCGGCGTGGAGGTCAGTGGTTGATGCGAAGATATTACACAACGTTTATTGGTCTGACCATATTCCATTAGAGATAACGTGTAACTTTAATGTACTTAGAAATAAGTCCAAAAGCGTTTTATGTAAACGCGATAAGGTCATGTGGGGTGAAAGGGACTTGGAACAAACTGACTTAGATAGAAATATATGCACGACGAGACTAAAGACTGGTTGATTTTCCTTCTCAATTTAATAAATGTAGTGATAAATTGTGTACTGATGTGGAACATAGATCCATTATTGATAAAATGTACTATGAAATTGTTGACATATTAAGCGAAGCGGCACGTGTTTGTTACTGTGGTCCGGATCAAAACAAAAGAAAACCAGTGATAGGGTGGAACAAACATGTTAGACATGCGCACTCGGAGGCGCGACTTGCTTTTCAGAATTTGGTGGTTTGTGGAGAACCGAAAGTGGGCTGTGTGTACGAGACCATGAGGGAAACAAAACGGGTTTTTAAAAGTAAGCTAAAGTGGTGTCAGGAAAACAGAGAACAAATAAAAATGAATATTATAGCATCTTGTCACAGAGATAAAGATTTTGGCAAGTTTTGGAAGCACACCAATAAGCTGAGTGGCAAGTCGAGCCTTCCTGCGAGTGTAGAGGGTGTTAGTGAGTCTGCCTCTATAGCCAATCTCTTTAAAAATCACTTTGCAATGAAGTCCCCTCTAGGGTCAACTGGAGAGTCATTGTCAACGTTAAGGGAGCCAGCAGCTGAATCATCGCTGGTATGGGTTTCGGCTAAAGAAATAGCTGCAGTGTTGAAAAACATGAAGCGCGGTAAATCACCTGGGCACGATTCTCTCAGTATAGAGCACCTGCAAAATGCAGGTGTTCATATGTCCAGAGTGCTGGCTATGTTTTTCAACTTTTGCTTCTCTCATACTTATCTGCCTGAAGATCTGATGAAAACCGTAGTTGTGCCGATTATAAAAAATCGAACTGGAGACGCGTCGGACATAAATAACTATAGGCCCATATCGTTGGCTACGATCATTGCCAAGGTATTGGACAGTGTGCTTGACAAGCAGTTAAATAAACATCTGCCGCTTCACGATGCCCAATTCGGTTTCAGAGCGGGTCTTTCAACAGAGCACGCTGTACTTTGTCTCAAGCACACTGTCAGATACTACACGGACAGGAAAACCCCCGTGTACGCGTGTTTTCTTGATCTTTCGAAAGCCTTCGATCTGGTGTCCTATGGTGTTTTATGGAAGAAGCTGTATGAGGATACAACACTTCCCGGTGAGATGATTGAGTTGCTGAGGTATTGGTATGGCCATCAGACAAACATGGTGAAATGGGCAGGTTCGCTATCCGATCCGTACGGGCTGGAGTGTGGAGTCAGACAGGGGGGTCTGACCTCACCGAAACTTTTCTGTTTGTACGTGGATCGGCTGATTCGTGAGCTCAGCAGTACTATGGTAGGCTGTTCCATTGACGGAACACTCGTCAATAACATCAGTTACGCCGATGACATGGTGCTGCTGGCCCCATCGATCAGCGCCCTCAGGAAGCTCATGTCTGTTTGTGAGCGATATGTGGAGGCCCAAGGTCTCAGATATAATTCGAAAAAGAGCGAGTGTCTGTTGTTCAAGGCAGGCACTAAGGACTGTCGCGAAGTGCCGCCTATCACACTCGGTGGGACGGAACTGCAATGGGTCAATTCGTTTAAATATCTGGGGCACTTGGTCACTGCAACGCAGACGGACAATGTTGACATGGAGAGGGAGCGTAGGGCGCTGTCAGTCAGGAGCAATATGTTGATTCGTAGGTTTGCAAAGTGTTCGAGGGGTGTAAAAACTACTCTGTTTAGGGCATACTGCCAATCTTTTTACACCAGCAGTCTATGGGTCGACTACACGCAAAAGGCTTACAGCGCCTTACGCGTCCAGTACAATAACGCGTACTCGTGCCTTGAAATAATGTTTCTTTTAATTATTGCTTATTTGATTATTGTCCTTTAATTATTGCTTATTTGATTATTGTCCTTTATTTATTTCTTTTTATTTCCTGACTATGTATTATTAATGATTTTGACATGATTAATGGTGATTTTTACATTATTGTTTGATGATTTTGACATTTTTATTATTAATTATTTTTACATGATAAATGGTGATTTTGACATTATCGTTTGATGATTTTGACATATTATTATTAATTATTTTGACATTATTAATAATTATTAACAAAATTGTACGAAATATAATTATGTACTAACACTAGTGTTTAAGATGTGTATGTACTACTAACAAATTGGATTGTATGATCTGTTAAATAAATCATTATTATTTTTATTATTAAGGAAATGTTAGATGCAAGGCAATGCTATTCTTATAAACAGATATGTTATACACCTTCAAAACCACCGAAAACGTGTTCCGCGGGGCAGAGCCAGCTCACATACACGCAGTGACGCAGAATAAAGGTAAAACGAGTCAATTGGCCCGTTTTCGAGTCTTCACGATTGCGTGCTCACAACATATGTTTATTATAATATCATTGATGCAAGGCAGATGCAAAGAGTAACTTTGTCGATCTATAGCACAGTTATGTACAGAAAAGACAATCAATCGAAAAAAAAAAATTATTGCACAGCCCTATGGTTTACTTTTGTCCTTTATAGAAATACGGCTAATTCTTTATAGGAAAAACTTATGGACGCTGATTGATGTCTGAGCGGCGAGGGATGTGACCTCGAAAATCTTAGGATTTAATTGGATAAATTTAATTTTAATTAATATTTATTAAAAATGTACAGTAGTCGGGAAAATAACCATTATACAATGGGACATTTTCCAGTGCTTTTTATGAACGAACTAGATGGCGCTGATCAACCTTCCCAAGGTTGATCAGCGCCATCTAGTTCGTTCATAATCGTAATAAAATGGCTCGTTATCTCCACAAAGCCTTGACTGAAGTACGGAGGAACCTAAGCTCGACCCGACGCACCAGGAGTTTAGACGTAACGGAAAAACACTCAGAAAAATTATAGCAAAAACCATGCAAAAATTTGTAGTTCAGTTCACTGATGCAAAAGAACAGTAGACTTTTTAGGTTATAAATGTTTGACAGAAAAAAGGTTCTATAAAGTTCTCACTTATTATACAACAATAAAAAAAAAGGTACTAATTACTTACTAAATTTGACATACGATGAAACTGAAAAATACTCACGCGCATTACATACTTAGCACGTTACCTTCGATTACAGCTCCCCATGACACCTCCATACATACCCACATTAGACGTGTATACACCCCCACACAAACACATTCACGAACACTCACGCACACTTATGGCAACACCTTTTCCATCACTTGAAATGTGACACTAACGCTAGCACGATGACGCAAGAAATGGTGTGGTGTGTTGACGTAAGTTTGTTTATATTACTTGACAACTTGTCGATGGATTAGAGCTGTGACTTTTGGTACGGAGTTTAAGAATGTTATAGAGATGGAAAAAAAAAACATTGAATTCGTGGACAGAGCACGTTTAGTCGATTTTTTATTAAAAGTTTTGGACAATTTATTCTGACAGCGCGCGGCTCCCACTGAAGCCTCGCGCGGTTCGACGAGGTGTGCGCGCTGCTCCCATTAGAGCCACGCCGAGAATTTCGCGGGCTACCCTGAAGCATCCACCTTAAGGTGAATGCTTTTGGGTAGCCCGCGAAATTTAAATTGTCTTACATTTTTTGCAATTTGCAGACCAGTACTAAGGTTAATGTTGGTTACAATATTATTTGCGGCTGCAAGACGTATGTAGTTACAGAATTATAATCATCAAAATCATCAATACAACCCTCCAAGTTCATAAAGGTGACTTTTTCTGCTTTTTTTTTGTTTCCTACACCTTTATGAACTTGGAGGGTTGTATTGATGATTTTGATGATAATAATTCTATAACTACATACGTCTTACAGCCGCGAATAATATTTTAATTAACATACAACCTAGTACTGGCCTGAAAATTGCAAAAAACGTAAGAAATTTGGAATTTCGCGGGCTACCCTGGAGCATCAGCCTTAAGTGCCTCCAAAGCCTCCAGCCAGGGCATAAAACTTACAAACTTAATCTGTGTTACAAACTAAACGACTACACGTTAAGCAGAGAAACCTATGAAGCGCCTCTTTTTTTCACGAATTTTCATGTTTTATTAACTTTGACCGAAATAATTGTTAAAACAATAGGCTAGTTTCCACCATCATTAAATTGCAAATCTATTTAGTCCGTCAGTTGTAGTATTGGAAAATAATGGACACTTATTTTTTGTTTTTGTAAATCAATGAATTTAGAAGATAAAACTCATCAAAACTCGGGAGTGGGGGTGACGTCACAAGTCACAACGCACTAAAAAATATAGGGCAGCGGCGGGCGTGACTTATTGAGAATTTTAAAAACGTCGTATCTTCGTCAATTTTGGTTTACGTAACAAAAGAAAAATACGTGTCAAATATTTTTTGATAATCTAACTGACGGACTAATTAGATTTTTTTAGGACACAAGCCTATTACTAACACATAATATGTATCGTTTTTAGTGTTAGAACTTATTCTTATTTTATAAAATCAATGCGCACCTTGCACACACTTTCGATTGAATGATTGTTCAATGGGGAAGGCTGGTCAAAGCTGATTATAGATGGCTTAGACCCAATCTATCCAATATAAATGACTTCTTATCGGATACCTTTTGACATATTTTATCGATTGACATATTTTACCTTTGATACATTATTACTTTTTGAAATCCGGTTAGATTTAAAAGAATTAGGTATAGAGCGGACATTGGGAATAATGTCATACAAAAATTTTGATGCCGAACATTTTCGATTTTGACACACGAATGTAACTGACAAGCGGGCGTATGACACTATTCAGAACGATTTGTTACTAAGTAGTAGCTAGTATTTGGATTACCATTTTCTTCGTCTTGTCCCGTCTATCGCTCGTAAATATTTGAATGGCGATAGCATATGTCTATCTTTTAAGGTACTTTTGTTAAACACAGACTAATAATATTTACATTATTTACACACTAACTCTATAAAAGAAATATAAATATTTTACAAATATCAAAAAAAGCTTACAGGGCGTCGAAAAATTCGTCCACATCGCTGTCAACAGGAAAAGTGCCCAGAAGGCTGGCAGCATTGCCACGTTGGATGGCAATGCCATCTTTTAAGGTTGAGTCACACTCTCTCTAACCCTCTCTCTCTCTCTCTCATGTGACGCAGATGAAGTTGCGCGAGTCAGCTAGTCTATACTAATATTGAAGAGGAAAGATTTGTACTTTTGTATGTAACGAATAAACTTAAAAACTACCGATTTAAACAAATCTTTCAGAAAAGGATAGCTGCATTGTCAGCGAGTAACATAGGCTATATTCTATCCCCGTTCTCCCACGGAAACGGAACGCGGGTGAAACCGCGTGACGTCCGCTAGTAATTTATAATGGCGTGTGAGTCCGGTTATACAAAAACCGAAAAATTATTATGGGTTCTATGCAATTTATGCCGATAATTTCGGCGCGAGGTCCCTTATTGAAACTACTAGGTACTCGTACATAAAATTAGTCTTTACGGACTGTTTTTTAATATCGTTTGTTATTTTATTTTGTGTGTTAATTATTTTTAAAGTACCTACGTATAGGTACATACATATCAAACAAAAAAATCATTAAAGTTGTGTTTCTATTATATTCTAATTATTACATGGAAGGTTAACGAGTTTGATAAAGTCGTTTATTTTCATTTCATTTATTTATTTCATAACCAATGTTTACATTGTGTCGAAAATTCATTAAAAACTAACACAACACGGATTTTAATGTTTACAATTCAATAATGAAATAATAAAAATTCGATACATTAGCAAAATAAAAACAAAAACTTATTAAAAAGTAAATCCAAATAAATCATTAAAAAAACGAAAAAATCAACGAAAAAATAAATCATGTCAATAAAAGGTAAATCATGTAAATAAAAATATGTGTCAATAAAAAAAAAGAAAAAAGTCACTCAATTAAAAAAAAAAAATTGTCGATAAAAAATTAACATGTCAACAAAAAAAAAAAAAATATCATGTCAAAAACAAATAGGTCATGTCAACAAGTGGTTAATTATCATGCTATGTAGTTTAGACATTCACATCACTGAGAAACTCATCAAGTGTATAATAGCATTTTTCTTTCAAAAATGACTTTAGCTGGTGCTTAAACTGATTTATATTATAAATTGACTTTAATTCTCCCGGCAGTTTATTAAATAGTTTAATTGATTGATAGCATGCAGCATGACTCACTACTTTTAAATGTGGTTGTATTTTATATTGTAAGTCCTTACGTCTTGTAGCTTCTCTCTTATTTCTGTCCTCAAGTGTCTCATAATCCCGTACCTTTTTCATAAGGTCTGTTAGTAGAACTAAAATGTACAAACAAGGGACCGTTAATATCTGTAGTTCTTTAAAGTAATCCTTACATGATACCCACTGCGGAATTCTCACCATAGTACTTATAGCTCATTTTTGTATAACAAAAGCAGTATTTACATTGTACTCATAGCTACCTCCCCATAGAGCAATACTGTACCTTAGTTTTGACTCAACAAGCGAGTAGTATACTAAGTATTTTTAATTGTTCGATAGAAATTTCACCTCGAAGGCTTCTAAGAGCATAACAAGCTGAACTAATTAAACTTTCTATAGCTGATAGTTCCTTTTTCCAATTCAGACTTTCATCAATGTAAATACCTAGAAATTTCACACTATCTACTAATATTATTTTATTGTCATTCAAGGTTATGTACTTCCTCCATTAACGTATTAACTGCGTCATTCGTTCCCACATTTTTTTGATAACCAAATTGTTCGTAATTAAGAATTTTATTGCAATTTACATGTCTAAGAAGCCTTATTTTTAGTATTTTCTCAAAATTTTTTGAAATGATAGGTAAGAGAGAAATTGGTCGACAGTTGTTGGGATCGTATTTACACCCTTTTTTATAAATTGTCAGAACTCTTGCTATCTTAAGCTGTTCCGGGAACACACTCTTGTTCATACACTTATTAATAAAATGTGCCAGTGGTTTTGCCAATAAGTCAATATGATTTTTAAATATTTGTATTGGGATTTCATCATGACCAACCGATTTCTTGTTGGCCATTGCATCGACATTTTTTTTAATTTCACCTTCAGTCACTGGTTCACAGGACATTTCTACACTAACTCTGCTAACGCTATCTTTTAAAGTGTTTATGGCTTGTTCATAAGTATTGAGCTCCCCAACAAGGTCAGCTTTGTCGAACGTGTTCGAGAAAATGTCAACTATTTCCTGAGGATTTGATATTATTTTGTTATCTATTTTCAAAAGAATGTCCTTACCACTTCCACGTTTCGATTGAGTGTTCCTATGTCTATTTATAACTCCCCATATAGCTTTTGAAGAATCATTTGCTTTTTCAAGTTCTTTCCTAACCGATATACGTCTGGCTTTTTTTAAGACTGCTCTATATATTCTAATGTAAGTTTTTACATACATCCCTATTTCCTCATTGCAAGTCATCTTACCTATGTTTTGAAGTATGAATCGCTTCATTTTGCTTGATACTCTTATTCCTTTTGTTATCCATGGTGATTTACAAGTTTTTTTTAGATAAACTTTTCGTTTCTTTTTTTTAAATTACTGCGAAATATTTGGCCAATTTTTTTTAGGAATCTATTTAAAGCTTCTTCTGTCCAGTTGTTATTTTCTAAACGTTACTTTTTGACATATATTACCATCTGATATCAATTATTATTTTTCACCTTTTGACATTTTACCTTTGCACATCATTATTTCAGTTACATCTTCATGAAAATTGGACAATGTGTATTTTTATTTTTTTATTTATTTGTATTAGGTTATTCAATTTTTATTGTTAAAAAAAAAACTAATTTGTACACCTCACTAGGTAAAACATGATGGACCTACCCTATTTTACTAAGATCTTGCATGCTCGATTTGTGTGTAAACGCATGTTTTTAACAAATAAAGTATCTTTATCTTTAATCTGACCAATGAGGTCAATCTATTTTGAAATATAAAATGACATTGACAGATTTTCAACCAATGACGATGTTTGGTTCATGCGCTGCTAGCGCCATTAGTTCCACCAGCTGCCCACCCCATTGTTTTGGCTCTCTCGTTCCTTAAAGTCGGGGAATCCCCGTGCGTGACCCTGACCCCACACCGCTTGCGTCGCACGCATCGCATCGGGTTGCGTTCATAAACTCATTCAAACAAACTCACGGCGGTTCTTTTGATTTTGACGCTGAGCTCGTAACTAATCTAAACTAAAACCCAAAAGCGTAAAGTTAAACCACAAACGTGAATATTATATTTTTTAAATTGATTTCATTTTATTATTAGATAGATGTTGTTCGTGACATGTTGTGAAAACCGTTTTTGAATTAAGCTATGGTCTGTGATATACTTATATTAATGCCGTATTTTTAACCACCTACATATAACAGTTTGCGGGGTTCGGAATGATGTAGGTACTGCATGGATAACATTTGTACGTCGGTGTCCACCCTGAATATTTTAGTGTTTACATAAAGTTCAAAGTATTTTGAAATCAACCTTGTTCACCCTTGTTGCTATCTTTTACTAATAGGCCGTGCGAGAAAAGGACAGCTATAGCTATGAACTAAGTTAGAGATGTCAAACTAGTTCAAACCTTGCGCTTTACCGTGTTATTAGTCGACATGATTTACGTGCACCCTTAATTTGTTTGGAAAAATATTATTAGTTCCGACTAATTTTGACGGCTCTAAATTACGTCCGTCTCTTTCTCGTTTTATTAGAGAGAAAAAGATAGCAATAGCCTAAATTAAGTTTAGTTTGTGCACAACAGAATCGACACCATTATCTTGGGAGACTTGTACAATATGCGCAATATATGTTTTGTTATTTACAAGGCATAAATGTTGTACCTATTGTACTTACTTACTTAACAATACTCCACTACAAAGAATAATAATATGTTGTTGTGTAAGTGTAACAAAAATAATTTCGATGGCGGCACCCCTATTTGTCTTGGCGCCTGTGTGCGCCGCACACTTCGCACACAGGGGCGGCGCGGCCCTGACGCTAAGGGCAACCCCTGCGGGGTACGGGCCTCGGCTTAGGGCGTCGCTGGGAGAGGACAGTAAGGGGACAGGCTGGATCTGAGTGGTGTCATTAATTAGGGACTGATTTTGGACTATAGGCTCAGCCACGCGGGCTGGCACGAGCAAGGGCCGGGGAGGGTTCGTATCGGGGCGTCGCGACGGCGAGGAGTCGAGGACGGATGGACGGCTGTTTGCGTCTGTGCTTTTTAAGCGTGCTAATTTCCTTTCTGGTCTCCTGGAGGAGGGTAATAGAGTCATCGGGATCGACTAAAGTATGCGTTGAGCGGCGGATCTGACTAATTCGGGAGGGTTCATAACGGGCGGCCGCTGCGATCAGGGGATTACGGTGTTTGATGGCAGAGTCAAAGAATTAAGCGCTTCATAAACTGCGCCATCGAGGGGATTTTAAGATCTATATGTATACGGTCATTACGGACGTAATAGGGGGGGGGCTTGACTTTACGTAAGGACCGGTTCTGATGGACCTGCATCCTATGGAGATGTCTAGGCTTGGCGTGAGCGTACACGACACAAGCACACGGCGTAAGTCATGATGGGGCGGATCACAGTGGTATAGAGACGCAATTTGCACTTTTATGTTAGTAAGTAATGAAGTCTACCCAACGCGAAAGCAGCTCGGTCGCGAGCTGCTTTAATATGTGGCCCGAAAGTCAGATGGTTGTCGAGTATGACTCCTAAGTATTTGGCTCGCTTCTCCCAGGGGATAGGCTTGCCGTACATAGTGATCGGATTGGGGGAAGTGACATTAGTACGCAATCTCGAAAAAAGAACGGCCTGACTCTTATCGGGGTTCACCTCGATTCTCCATTTCCTAAACCAAGCGCCTAAGACGTCGGCTGAGGTTTGGAGGGTTGTATTGTATAACGGGCTGGTGTCCGCAACTCCACGTCAAAGCGCGTATTTTGCGTATGGGCTATAATCCACCACGCGGGCCCAGTGCGGATTGATAGGTGTCACATGTCTTCGAATTTTGGGTTCTAGGACATGCCGGTTTCCTCACGATGTTTTCCTTCACCGTTTTGAGAGCAGTGGTGATGAAATAAATTACACAAAGTAATGCCGCCTGCCTGGGTTTGAACCCACGACTTACTGTTCGTAAGTCGGGGCCGCCACCACTGGGCCACCGCTGCTCTCGTTTGGAGGGTTATGGCGATTGCGTTTTTACAGCGACCAGGGTAATAGATAAATAAAAAAAAATATCGCTGGACATTACACATAGCTTCATCTAGTGCCACACTAAGCAGCGAGGCTTGTGTCGTAGTCACTAGATAGTTGATATACTAGGTACATAGATTATTTTTGTTTGTAAATACATACTTATTATACATTCAAACATCCATGACTCGGAAACAAATGTCCGTGCTCATCACACAAACATTTGCTCCGGGACCGAACCGATACCGGGATTCGAACCTGGGACCCTAAGAACGTAAGCCAGCCTCACTACCGCTGCGCTATTCGGGCCGTGTCGTCCGCGAACAGGGCTATGAGAATTAAATCTGAGTCATCGGGTCCATACTAGTCGGCGGAGAATCTTAATAGTGCGATCTGCAAAAATGTACAACGTCATCTATCGATGCATCGAGAAATAATTAGCAAAACAAAAACAAAACTGTAGGTATTTTAACTTACGGACACAGTGTGAACACGGATATACAAAATAATTATTTACACTAGTTCCTGTGTGTGGCAATTTTTACTTAAATATATTTCAAACCAACAATTAATAATTTTACTAGAGAGTGAAATTTGCTTTATTCAAGAAATAAACAAGTCAAGTAACCAGTGAAAGGAGAACATGATGGAGTTGCTTTGCTATTTATTTATTTAATTATGATCTCGATCACCAACAACACACGTATCATGACTAATCATGAGAAATAAATTATGGACGACAAAAGTATCACGTATTTACATAATAAGTTCGTAAAAAGATATGATAAGATATAAATAAGTAGTTAGTTAAAAGGTGTTTACAAGAATTAAAATATAAACACAATTCAGGTACATATTATATAAAAATGAAAAATAAAATAATTAACAAATAGATTTATGACATTTTCTTTAAGACAGCAAGACATTCACGGGTCAAATATCTGTTAGTGTAGAAGACTAACGGCCATTTTCATTAACTAACAGGTATCAGTAGGTTGCTATCTCTGTCTGTTTGACTTTTAGGACGGACGGTTAGAAACAAAACGTCACAGAAAAGCTTTTTGATTTTTCTATGAATCAAGTGACAGGTAGGTGACGCGGATAGGATATTTCAAGCTAACTTTGTTTATAGAAACACCGATAGCTACGAGACGTAGTCATATTAACTAACAGTTATACGTAAGTAAGTTATTGAAAACGGCCTTTACTACTTTATAGTTCGAGCGCAGGTACAGTCGACCGCACGTCCGTGACAACATTTTGACCTTGAGCGGGCAAAGCGTAGTAGATCATAATATGGAGTCTCAGAATAAGACGCCAGCTTTGTCTGGTTTTGACCACTGACGTGCGGTCTGCTGTACCTGCAGTGCAAGTACGTAGGAATCGATTCGATAAATCTGACAGTTATTCTCGACAAAATGAGTCTTTATCTTTGTTATAAACTCATTTTGTCGAGAATGACTGTCAGATTTATCGAATCGATTCCTACGTACTTGCACGGCTGCTTCTGTAATTAGACGAAAGCGTCTGTGCAAAACTGATGGAAGTGTTAGGAACACTTCCATCAAATTTGCACGGACACTTTTCCCACATTAGCTTGGTACAAACGTCGTTGTATCAGGTGCTAAGGAAATTTATAATAAATTACAATAGTAGATTGTATAATATTTTAGCGAAGGATTCTAAAATAGAATCCTGAGCGTAGCGAGGGATTCAAAGTAGGTACATCGCCTGAGGGAAAAATATTTTTGCTCTCGAGCCTTAAAGTACCTAGTGTACCTACTCTACTTTTCATCTCCTTCTATGAGAAAATATAATATAAGAGACACTTTTAATTTATTAATGAATAAGTTTAATTAATACACTTTCCGAATTATGTCTTCGCTCTCCTTTTCTATTTTTTTCCATAGTATGAAATTGTCATAGGCCTTTAAATATTTCTCCCGGGATTTCGTAGGTATTAAGTTTTGTATGAAGCTATTAGCTTCTATTTTTATTGTTTCTGGAGTTAATGCACTAACACTTTGCTCAGAGAAACAAAATGTCACTTTTCGAATAGAAGGGATGAAAAATATATTATTATGTAAGTAGGTTATCTATTTTGGTAATAAGTAAGTAGGTACGTATCCACCGACGCGACTGGTCGCATGGTCGTACCGAGGCGTTCACCATACATACATGGTCACCATAGACTAATATAAAGGGTGTAAAAAACCTCGTTAACGAAAAGCACCGAAAAGCACTGTTCTCGCCGTCATTGCGATCAGTTTTTTGTTCTACACCATACCTGGGAACCTTCTAGTTACGGAGATATTGGGGGTCAAAGTTCCAACTTTTTGACAAGTTTTTATTGTAAGATTTTTACTTTTAACACCTCTATGACCCCCATACTATTCAATCCATCCATCAGCACTATGTTTTAAGTGCGTTACATTGAGTTCTACGGTTCTACCACAAAACATGATTTTTCACCCCAAAAAAAAAGTCGTTTCCCAGCAATAATTTTTGCGTAAAGTTACTTGGTTTGATGTACAGAATGCTTGGTTGACGGCTTCGTGATGAGGTTGTTTACACCCTGTGTTAAAATGAGAATAGTTACATTGCTGCGGAGTGTGGTACCTACTCGTTCACTGACACTATTACAACGGCTTGTAGTAGTCGCAGTTGGCATGGCGTCGGGGCTTGATGTTACACCATTGCATTTATGATGAGGTAGGTGATAATATTACTATACATTACATAATAAAGAAATCAGTAGCGCTAGTGCGTAGTGAGTGAACCAGCCTACTTACTATTAAACTGCTATCTCACGGAACTGTTCCCACGAGTACCTATCGAAGGAGGCATACGTGTTCCTACTACCTACTGTTGGGATTAGGCTATCTCACACTATACACTGTCGAACAGCCCTCCGTCCTCCCCGTGATGCACTAGTGTCCGACGCAGGATCCTTCACTGCGGCTGGTCGCCTGTTGTCGTGCCGGGGCGCGGGGTAGCTACTGTCTACAGTCGCATGCACTGTCGTGTAGCGAGTGCCGCCATGACTGCAGGCGCTGGAGCTGGGCCGACGGGAGGCCCTCCTGTGCCGACACCAATGCTGGAGTGTCCCCACGAGTCTGTCCTCGTTTGTATCTGTAGGAGTAATCTCTGGACTGCGCTTGACCCGCTCTGTTCATTAATTTACCGTTTTGTTCTGCTTATCAAGTAATACAGGTAACTACTTAACGTTAAACACTAGCTACTTGGTATTACGAGCAAACAGCACCAACGAAGGCTGTCCTAAGGCATCAGTTACAGAGACATGTCCTTATTGGTCTAAAAATCCACATCTAAAAAGTACTAAGTGGTCTCAACAGAATTAAATACCTACGTCAGAGACGTGATCAGGCGAAGTACAAGCTCTCGATCACGACGTGCCACGCTCGTTAGGTAAGAGCGACAACCCTGTCCGCGCTTCGCTGTCCACGTCCGTGTCCGCGCGAGGCCCCGGCGCCAGCGCCGCCAGCAGCAGCGCCTGCGCCGGCGCCGCGAACACGCCGGGCAGGCGGACCATGCCGCGCTCCGCGCACGACATCGACCAGCCTAACGACAATGTCTTTGTTAGCAAACCTTCGCTAACGAGACGGCTATCGAGTGTTGTATCGACATCATTATCATGATATACAAAAAAATGTTGCATCAGATTTTTTTTCACTCTGCACGGTCGTGTGACGCATAATAATGGGAATGGTATAACGAGATTTAATATTGAAACATTTTAATTTATCATGATAATAAAATAATATCGAAATTGGTAACATATTGTGAAGGTCGCGCGCATCGCGCTGTGTGGTTAACTCACGCGTGTCCAGCGAGCGCGGCAACGCGCACAGCGCCACGACGCGTGCCTCCTCGCGCGACAGCAGACCGGCGCGCGCGTACAGCGCGCACCACGCCGCCGACACCAGTACGCAGCACACCTCTGTGTGACACACACGAGTGTGAGTGCGACAAACCCACACCCTCCCCCCACCCCTCGTAGGACACTCACCCAGCGCGAACGCCACCAGCACGTCGCTGAGGTATAGGATGGCCTCCGCGTCGCACAGCCGCTCGCAGCACTCGGCGTACAGCAGCACCAGCGCCGCCAGCTGCGGGCCGCGGGGCGGGCGGGGCGAGGGCGGGGGAAGCGGCAGCCAGGCGCCCGCCGCGAACGGCGCCGCCGCCGTGCACAGCGTCACCAGCACGCCCGCCGCCGCCGGCAGCGCCGCTCGTCCGCACTGTACACGCACTCTCACCCTAACCACCGTGCACTTCAGCCGTCCCAGCTCGACAGTGCTAGCCGAACATTCGACTTCCCTAAATGCTCTTCGCTCGTCGACCACGCTATGCCGGATAAAAGTTGGCGAGATATCCAACCATCTCAAGCCCCTAGCGGCCTAGCCTAACTGCTACTAAATTTCCAACCATCTCAAGCCCCTAGCGGCCTAACCTAACTGCTACTAAATTTCCAACCATCTCAAGCCCCTAGCGGCCTAACCTAACTGCTACTATATTTCCAACCATCTCAAGCCCCTAGCGGCCTAGCCTAACTGCTACTAAATTTCCAACCATCTCAAGCCCCTAACGGCCGAGCCTAACTGCTACTATATTTCTCATGGCTTAAATACATAAATTTCGATATATGTAATTGTATATGATGCACGGCGATACATAGAACTTAGCTGTAGTGTGTAGTAGTGTGGAGTGCTCACGAGTAGCGCGGTGTGCAAGGGCGTGGCGAGCAGCGAGGCGGCGTACACGAGCGCGCAGCCGCCCGGCGCCGCGCCTCCCGCGCCCCCGCCGTCTAGCGCCAGTGGCAGCCACGCGCAGCCGCCGCCCAGCGACCACAGCATCACGCTGCAGAGTCCCCTCGCGTCACACGCGTGTGGTGTGACAAACATGACACACCACAACACGCTCGCACACTCACCCCTTGATGATCCGGTAGTCCACTCCGTCAGTGAGCGCGCTGATGAGTGCTGCGGTGAGCGCTGGCGAGACGAGGTGCGCGTGCGCCACACAGGCCGCGTGCACGCGCGCCTGCGCCCGCCCAGCTCCGCACCAAGCGCCGGTGGCCCCGCGCGCCCGCCGCCCCGCGCTGTAGTGCACGTACGACACCAGCGCCCACGACGTGTACTCGGCGCGTAGCCCCCCTGCACACACACCCACACAGACGTCATACTACAGCACCAACCACGCGTCAACCACTCACCGACATCGACAGGGCAAGCGCGCTACCCGTGCTTTGGGAAATAAATTAATCCATGTTTTCCTAGAGGTAATAAAAAGTTGTCTGAGCTGAGTTATTCCGTGGAATGGAATGGGGAATTCAAGCTCATATTGAGTAGTTTCTGGTTCATTAGCCATCTGTCAGTCCAGTGACAGCCAGACATTCGAGTGGCACTAGTGGCAGGCAACTAGTGGCAGCAGGTGCCACGGCACTGGGCAACAAGGTGCTTCACCAAAGAGGAGGGTATACGTCAGGGGAAAAATAATATTTTACACTTTTAGATTATTTTGATAATAAAATAGGTACTTACTGTAAATGTAAATTTTGAACTACTAGTGAGTTTTAAATGTTTGAAATCCAAAGAAATAAAAGAATTATTAAATGTTGATTTATGAATAATAAAATGTTTGAAAATACTGACTATCAAAATGCTATAAATACCATCTGAGCAGCAGGAATCTGTGAGTAGCAGACACACTGCTCAGTGTGGGCTCAGGGCAGCCGCTCGGCCCCGTCATTCCCCGGTCCAATGCTGTGTGCTACCAAGCTGTGATCTAGTACTAGATTTATTTACTGTATGCAGTGTCATGATCATAGACTGTCCTGTAATATTATCAGGTTTCAAAATGTAACTTATCAGGTAACTAATTTAATAATGAACTGCTTTCGAATATAACTTTTTTTACCATCATAGTAGGTACATGCTTTGCTTAGAGATAAGAACTAACTTGTATGTTTGTGCACCCCACATTGCATTATTATTGTATGGCTGTATTAAAATTGAATAATTAAAACATTAAATTTGAATATAACTATATAAATATCAAAGTTAAAATGAAAATGTATCATTAAATAGCAGCTGATCTCATGACCGAGTCATGGCCACACAAATCCTGTGACGTAGAGCCTCACAGCATGAGTATTTCTGTAATGTGCTTGCTCTGCCTCCGACCTATAAGATGTGTTCATATTTAAACTAACTGGTCTAAAGTCTGTTGGAATGCCTCACTTTGTCAACACATTGCAGGGTGCACAATAATTGCTGTCTGCCTGTCACAGTCCTCACTAACAAGTGACAGAATATCTGTTCACAGAAAGTTGCCGCTCAGTAAACCTGCTGTGAGAGATTTATGCAGGAGTACAAGCAAACATGTTACAAACAAATCTGTAGAAACAATAGAATGTATGTAATTACATGAGGTGCAATGCGGTGTATGATGTCTAGCTAGCGAGCACTGAGCATGCGGTAGTTGCCTCCGGGCGCGCCCAGCCGCGGCGCCAGCACCGCCGCCGCCACGGCCGCCAGCACGCCGCACGCAAGCCAGAGCCGCTGTGCGCCCCGCGCCCAGCGTACCCCCGCCGCGCGGCTCCAGCCCCACACCACCCCAGCACGTCCAGGGCTCATACTAACACCGCCGCCGTCCTCCATTAAATTCTATTTGTAAATAATTGACGATAGAGCCATTACACAAAAGTAGGTAAATTATACTAATCAATCATAATGTCCACGGAATGGACAAATTGGCACTGCATTAAAGATGTAGCAGATTTTAAATTACGCGCAGAGATCTGCATTGCTGTAATTTCAGACCGAAGCAGAACACAACATGATCATTATTATGATATTGATTACTGACAATATTGACAATGACATTATGACAGTTGACACTATTGAAAACAAACTGACAAACAGGCCGCGTTCCAAATCGATTTGATCGTCCATAAACCCGTTCCGAATTACTGTGAGCGCGATATCGATGTCCTTTGAATCGTCATAGATGACGTCATGACATGAGCCATCTTGCGATTACACCGATTATGCCCCAAACAAATATCACCGTGAGCGCTGTCAAAAATGACAGTTGTCTTGACAGGTGGTGTTCAGTGTTGTTTTGATAGGAACTTATCGCTAATCGAACACATCCGTCATCCTTTTCATAACTAACTAAATTGTCGTTCTCTATCTCAAAATCTGAGTTATCAGTGTCGATAGAGCAAAGAGTATAGTAATATATGCGATAGAGTCAACCAACATAACTTCTATTTTCAAAAATAGGTCTTGTGGAAGGTTTTGGTTTGGGCTTCACTCAACGCGTTCACTAGCGTTTCGAATTGATGACAGCTCTTAGCTGTCTTAATCGTGATATCTAAATCGGAACGCAAAATATAGATGTGAGCGCTGTGAGCGATTATTTTCTAATACGGAATGCAGCCAAAATAAATGTCAAGTGATCGAAATGTCAAACTGACATGTTGATTTATTTTTTATTTTTCCAACCCCGCAACCCCGAAGGTGAAGCTTTCGACCATCATAGGTATTATTTATAATCTGTCTTGATCTCATTCGTGAAAGGTTTAAAGTTATGAAATGGATACAAAGAGATTTAAAAAGACTTAGACAGAGCTACGTCAGTAGCGCTATCTAGCTATGAATAAAAAAAACACATATTCATTTTTTTTTTTAATATAATTTAAAACTAGTAACCACCTATGATAGGGGTGCTACCGTTTAGGATGGCATCGAATTGTCGATGAATTTTATCGAAAACGCTTGGTAAGATTAATTAAATTGTATTATATTGAGACTGCTTGGTCTAGTGGCCGCAAACGCGACTGCTGAGCATGATGGGTTCGATTACCAGGTCGGGTAAGGTGTTATTGGGTTTTTCCATCAGGAATTTCTTAATATCAGCCACGGAGTCTAGATTTGTGCACAGTTGATGGCAATAGGCTAGGCTACTAGCCTAGCCTAGCCTATTGCCATCAACTGTGCACAAATCTAGGGCCTAGGCCCTATTACAATACCCCCGCACGCAATCAAGGATTTTTGTCATCTCTTAAAATGAATAAAATCATCAATAAACTTGACCGACTTCTAAATAACTGCATTCGATTCGTATTTAATCTCCGTAAGTATGATCATGTGTCTGCACATCGGTTACGCTTAAAATGGTTACCCATCAGACAGCGCAGAGCGTTAAGAGCTCTGACAACTTTGTTTTTTCTTCTAGACAAACCCACTTCTCCTTCTTATCTTACCTCTCACTTCCAATATTTATGCTCTGCGCACAGCAAGAATATTCGTTCTTCTAATAATCGTCTTCTACGATGCCCTACTCACCGCTATGGTTTTCTTAAACCTTCTTTTCCTGTCCAAGCGGTTTTGCTTTGGAATGCGCTCCCTCTGAATATCAGGATGGCAACCAGTCGGCTTACATTTTGTATGTGTTTGTATGTATGTATATAAGTATTTATTATTATATTTTATTCTTCAAAATTTTCTGTTCTGTTGCACCTACTGTTTTGTCTCTGCATCACCCTAAGGTAGACTGGTAGAAAATGCCCAAGGCATTAACTCTGCCTGTGCATTATGTGCATAAAGTTTTAATAAAATAAATAAATAAAAACATAAACTAGCAGCAGTTATTGTATATAACGATACCAACTTATCTGACGCACTGTATCATAAAAATATAGGTATCTTGTTTTTCTCTAACTAGATACCTAACCAATAGGTGTTCCAATAGAAGGTGGAATATATGCGAGAGGGAATGCAAATCGTGATTCGTAAAATCAAAACTAAATGTGAACAATTCAAAATAATAAATATCAAAATATAGACGGACACAGAAAAAAAAATAACGCTATTTATTTTTACCGACTAATTTTAAATCTTTGATGTGCCATGACCCTAAATTTTTGCCAGACATGTCTTGTAACACATACACGAGAGGTGACTTTTTCTCAATAATCTTGGCTTTAATAAATTTTGGAGCCAGCTTCTTTGAGAATCTGCTCTCTTTGCCACTAAGAAAGTAGGCGCGTTTCATGAACTTGCGTCTCAAATTGTAATGTGAAGTATTCTTTACATGGGCCTGCCATAACCTCGCCTGTACGTCATTTAAGAAAGTTGTCGTCATGGAAGACAAATAACCTAAGTTTTCTGCATATACGTCTCGTGGCAAAAATAGTATTTCGTCACCGATGTCATTATCGATGCAACATCCTTGGTGCATAAAAATGAGGATGTTGCTGTACAGACCTGTAGTTTGTCTATTCTGAATAATTAAGTTTTATTAGTTATTATTTTTGAAAATTACTTTTATAATTTACATGCAAAATTTGCCTGTGTACCTACAAGCATTC
This sequence comes from Xestia sexstrigata, assembly GCA_941918905.2. NCBI lineage: Eukaryota > Metazoa > Arthropoda > Insecta > Lepidoptera > Noctuidae > Xestia > Xestia sexstrigata. The sequence continues at coordinate 967,040 of OW799222.2, read as the reverse complement.
AACTTTGTGATATATTTTGTTGAAACATTAAAATCATTATGTAAATGTACAAAAGACGAATTCTTACAATTATAAGACAATCCTTAATATATTATTAACATTTTTTTTAAACAAATAACATTTGTAAACTAATAACTTTTGCGAGTAGGGCAATAGTGCCAAATCTCCCCTTTTTGCCCCCCTTCCTCCCCCTCCTTATCGTATCTCGGAAACAAAGAGTCCCGTATTTTGTTTTATTTACGGATTCGTATAGAGGAGGCTTGGAAAAGTAAAAACCAATTAGGCGGATCTCGGAAGTTGAGACTTGGTTTTTTTTTTCAGATTCATTTAAAGGGGTAGTGCGTTAGTCACAATCATTTTTCAAAACTCCCCCCTCTCCCTCCCTTCACCCCCCTCTTCACCCCTTTTTTATTACTGAAAAATCTTTTGATTCTTACCTAGAACTACTGAGGGGCATTGAAGTAGAAATTAGAGATAGCCATTAGGCGTTTCCGGTGGTAGGTAGGTCCTGAGCGGATAAAAGGGGGTGAAGCGACGACAGGGTGTTTCCATTGCGAGGATCGACCGGAGGACACGGTGGAGCACACGGTGGAGGCGTGCCCCGCGTGGGCAGAGCACCGCCGTGTCCCCGATGCGGCGATTGGCGGCGGCGACCTCTCGCGTCCGGCCCTGGTGCAAGCCATGGTCCGGGGCGAGACGGAATGGGACGCCGTCACCTCCTTCTGCGAAGCAGTAATGCTAGAGAAGGAGGTGGCGGAACGTGAGAGGGAGAGAACCTCACAGCGTCCCTGCCGCCGTTTGCGTCTGTGCTTTCTAAGCGTGCTAGTTTCCTTCCTGCTCTCCTGGAGGAGGGTAATAGCGTCATCGGGATCGACTAAAGTATGCCTTGAGCGGCGGATCTGACTAATTCGCGAGGGTTCGTAACGGGCGGCCGCTGCGATCAGGGGGTTACGGTGTTTAATAGCAGAATCGAAGAAGTGCTTGGATAGGCGCTTCATGAACTGAGCTAACGTGGGGATTTTAAGATCTAAATGTAAACGGTCATTACGGACGTAATAGGGTGCTCCCGTGACTTTACGTAAAAATCGGTTCTGAAGGACCTGCATCCTGCCGCCGCGGGAGACGCCCCGGGCGTCGGGGGCCACCACGTGGCCCCCGGCCACCGTAGGCGCGGGCCTGTGGACGGTGGGCTATGGGCTAGCTCGCCGTCCGTCCGTCTCATGACGACAGGCCGTGTCGACGGCGCGTTCGTGTTCCACGCGCGCCTCAAAGAGAGTCAGCAAAAAAGAAGGGGTCCGAAAGGACCGATGCCTGCCGGGGTTGCGGGACTATTCGAAAGAGATACCGTGGCCCCGGAACACAAAGGGCGATGAAGGAACATGGATGGGTTTTAGTCAGTAAAAGTCTGACACTCCCTCCTGCTCCGCCCAGAGCGGGAGAAGTCATTTGATGATTTCCCATCCGAAAAAAAAAAAAAAAAAAGGACCTGCATCCTATAGAGATATCTAGGCTCGGCGTGAGCGTACACGACGCAAGCGTAGGTCATGATGGGACGGATCACGGCGGTATAGAGACGCAATTTGCACCTGAGAGACAATTTGCTCTTTTCCGTAAGTAAGTAATGGAGTCTACCCATCGCGAAAGCAGCTCGGTCGCGAACTGCTTTGATATGTGGCCCGAAGGTCAGATGGTTGTCGAGAATGACTCCTAAGTATTTGGCTTGCTTCTCCCAGGGGATAGGCTTGCCGTACATAGTGATCGGATTGGAAGGGCCGTCCGTCGGTTGCGCGCCTGTTTGATAGCCTTGCGGCTTCTAGTGAGGCACGCGGTTCGGGAAGTGCTAACACTATCTAATAATGCATAACTTAATTTAACATCAGATACAGAAATATACGTATATAACTTAGTGGGATGAATGAGGACATATTATGTTTATAAATTATTCTCATCCCGTGGTGTGAGTAGCAGTATTTTTTTATAGATGCTAGGCATTTATATAACTGGATTGATTAAGTTTTATTAGTTATTATTTTTGAAAATTACTTTTATAATTTACATGCAAAATTTGCCTGTGTACCTACAAGCATTCAACTTTGTGATATATTTTGTTGAAACATTAAAATCATTATGTAAATGTACAAAAGACGAATTCTTACAATTATAAGACAATCCTTAATATATTATTAACATTTTTTTTAAACAAATAACATTTGTAAACAAATAACTTTTGCGAGTAGGGCAATAGTGCCAAATCTCCCCTTTTTGCCCCCCTTCCTCCCCCTCCTTATCGTATCTCGGAAACAAAGAGTCCCGTATTTTGTTTTATTTACGGATTCGTATAGAGGAGGCTTGGAAAAGTAAAAACCAATTAGGCGGATCTCGGAAGTTGAGACTTGGTTTTTTTTTTCAGATTCATTTAAAGGGGTAGTGCGTTAGTCACAATCATTTTTCAAAACTCCCCCCTCTCCCTCCCTTCACCCCCCTCTTCACCCCTTTTTTATTACTGAAAAATCTTTTGATTCTTACCTAGAACTACTGAGGGGCATTGAAGTAGAAATTAGAGATAGCCATTAGGCGTTTCCGGTGGTAGGTAGGTCCTGAGCGGATAAAAGGGGGTGAAGCGACGACAGGGTGTTTCCATTGCGAGGATCGACCGGAGGACACGGTGGAGCACACGGTGGAGGCGTGCCCCGCGTGGGCAGAGCACCGCCGTGTCCCCGATGCGGCGATTGGCGGCGGCGACCTCTCGCGTCCGGCCCTGGTGCAAGCCATGGTCCGGGGCGAGACGGAATGGGACGCCGTCACCTCCTTCTGCGAAGCAGTAATGCTAGAGAAGGAGGTGGCGGAACGTGAGAGGGAGAGAACCTCACAGCGTCCCTGCCGCCGTTTGCGTCTGTGCTTTCTAAGCGTGCTAGTTTCCTTCCTGCTCTCCTGGAGGAGGGTAATAGCGTCATCGGGATCGACTAAAGTATGCCTTGAGCGGCGGATCTGACTAATTCGCGAGGGTTCGTAACGGGCGGCCGCTGCGATCAGGGGGTTACGGTGTTTAATAGCAGAATCGAAGAAGTGCTTGGATAGGCGCTTCATGAACTGAGCTAACGTGGGGATTTTAAGATCTAAATGTAAACGGTCATTACGGACGTAATAGGGTGCTCCCGTGACTTTACGTAAAAATCGGTTCTGAAGGACCTGCATCCTGCCGCCGCGGGAGACGCCCCGGGCGTCGGGGGCCACCACGTGGCCCCCGGCCACCGTAGGCGCGGGCCTGTGGACGGTGGGCTATGGGCTAGCTCGCCGTCCGTCCGTCTCATGACGACAGGCCGTGTCGACGGCGCGTTCGTGTTCCACGCGCGCCTCAAAGAGAGTCAGCAAAAAAGAAGGGGTCCGAAAGGACCGATGCCTGCCGGGGTTGCGGGACTATTCGAAAGAGATACCGTGGCCCCGGAACACAAAGGGCGATGAAGGAACATGGATGGGTTTTAGTCAGTAAAAGTCTGACACTCCCTCCTGCTCCGCCCAGAGCGGGAGAAGTCATTTGATGATTTCCCATCCGAAAAAAAAAAAAAAAAAAGGACCTGCATCCTATAGAGATATCTAGGCTCGGCGTGAGCGTACACGACGCAAGCGTAGGTCATGATGGGACGGATCACGGCGGTATAGAGACGCAATTTGCACCTGAGAGACAATTTGCTCTTTTCCGTAAGTAAGTAATGGAGTCTACCCATCGCGAAAGCAGCTCGGTCGCGAACTGCTTTGATATGTGGCTCGAAGGTCAGATGGTTGTCGAGAATGACTCCTAAGTATTTGGCTTGCTTCTCCCAGGGGATAGGCTTGCCGTACATAGTGATCGGATTGGAAGGGCCGTCCGTCGGTTGCGCGCCTGTTTGATAGCCTTGCGGCTTCTAGTGAGGCACGCGGTTCGGGAAGTGCTAACACTATCTAATAATGCATAACTTAATTTAACATCAGATACAGAAATATACGTATATAACTTAGTGGGATGAATGAGGACATATTATGTTTATAAATTATTCTCATCCCGTGGTGTGAGTAGCAGTATTTTTTTATAGATGCTAGGTATTTATATAACTGGATTGATGAGAGGTATTTCGATAACAAACACTATTGAAGTCAACATAAATAAGACTATAATACTGTGAATGTTATGTAACGATAATGAGACGGGAAAATCTAATTTTCTTTAAGTCAATTTTATTTTAGAGTCTTGAAATAAATTTGGTAGGATTAAACATGGTGATGTAGGATATTCGATTTTTCAAATAAATTAAAATTTAAAATAGTGTATAAAATATTGGAAACAGTCAAAAATTAACTTTCAATCAGATATATCAGACTGGTTTTATTTCGTTAACGTGGTATATTATGCGTTTTTTGTTAACACATAGGGTGACGTTAGCTTTTCCGTGTGTTTTCAAAATTTTGAAAGGTCCCTTCCAGATTGGGGACAAATCTTTACGCTGTCTATGATGCTGTTTTAAATAATAATAATAATAATAATAAAGATTTATTGTTGAACTAGGACTAGATTACATGGCAAAGTATTATAAGATAAAGCACAAGCAAATAGTTTCCTAATCTAGTTAGTGGGTGCCGTACTGTTCTCCTAGATAGGTTACAAAGTAACCTGTGTTTAGGAGAAATATACCATATCTCCAGTTTTGAATCCTTCCCCAATGAATTCTTCTTTTTTTTTTTGAATTCTTTCCTTAAGCAGATACATCATAATACTTTTTTGATAGTTCTTTGCTTTTGTTGATTTTTACGAAAGCTCTTTCTCGCGAGTATTTCATTCTATACTGTAAAGCGCGGATATACTGTGATAAGTGACATTATCATAAGATTCAAAACTGCTAGGAATAGATGGCTTATACCCGTATCATAGGGACGTCGACAGGAGGGGAGGGGGGGGGGTCGTTCATAGGGAGTAAATTCAGTAGAACAATGGGGTGTTGTATTATACAATAAAATTGCGGTTGCAAGATAGCAATGTTAGTCGTCGTGATCGTCGTTGACGAAAGATTTTAGGTATTCTTTGAGAGTTGCATGACTACGCTCTAGCGCAGCGTTTGTTTGATAAGGGGTAGAATTTTTTATTTTTATTTTATGAATTTCAGTCAATTGCCGAAACAACTCGGATGTAAATCATGTACCCTGATCGGTGAGAATCATTTTTGGAATCCCGAATAGAGAAATGAAATGAATTAAGCTACGTGCAACTTCATCTGTTGCAGAAGTAATCATAGGGTATGCAATGAGAATTTGGTTAGATCGTCTAGAGAAATAAAATGTATTTAAATTTCTGAAGCCTTAAGCTTCAGGTAAAGAGCAACAATGTCTAATGATAATCTTTTGAATGGTTTAGTACTTGATGAAGTTATAACCATATTAGATCGGGTAGGGTAGGGGCCTTATTAGATCTACGCAATGGCTTATTTACTTCGCAGAGTTTGCAATCTTTAACAAAACGTTCAATGTCAGATCGCATATTTTTCCAATAATATGACGTTTTAATCGTTATCACTATGAAGGTAAGTGGAAAGTAATAAAAAATAATTAAATCTTTGATGAATGTTTGAAAATAGCAACGGAGCGGAACTTAATAGGAACGGATTGTTGACAATCCAATTTATATTACTTATAATTGTATTTGCAATTTCTCAATTTTCATTGATTGGGTAAAGTCGTCGGTAAAGTCGTTGGGTAGATTCATCATTCTATAATTTTCAATATGATTTGGTTTTATTTTTTCTTAATTTTTGTAAGTATTTACCAATTTATTACTTGTATGTAATGTAATTGTAGAATCATAAAAAAAAAAACAATTTTAACCTATAAATATGACTAAATGTTCTAAATAAAATTGTATTATTTTTACATAATTATGCTTGAAAAATAATCGGCTGCTCACGTACATTGTACAATTAATTGTACAAGTAACGAATTTTCAAAAATTCAATGATGTAGTTTTAGTTTTCATCAAAATCGGGCTCGAGACTGCTTTGAGTATTTTTCGCTAGTCCTCATAGTTTCAGATTAGGCGATCCACGCCCACTTGAAAAATTCAGCCTGCATAATAAGTAATATTTTTCAGATACCACTTATATCAGTATCTAGTCGACCATGCCATGAACCTAGTAACCGATGTGGTAAGTTTAAAAATATATCGAAAATATCTTATTATAATTTATATTAATGTGGGATTTGTTCGATGAAAGCCAAATAAAAAAAAAATCTTGAGTAAACTTGAATTTTATTTTAATACGTCTTCTGTAACTTCCTTCGTCTTTTCTCCCAGTATTCCAGTCTCTCTCCTTTCCCCTTGTTTAACATTCACTTGCTTTCTCCTTCACTCTTAGACTATTTCATACTTTCATCTCTTTCATTCAACATGCTTCACATCTATCATTCATCTTTACGTTTCATTCCACTCGTCTATCATAACATTCCGTTCCTACAACACAGCCTTTCTGATATCTGACTGTCCCCAGTCAGATCTAAACTGAACAAACAGAACAACACCGTTCACAACTTGATATACAATAACAACTTAAGAAATCTATACAATAACAACTTAAGTCTAATAAAATTTTACACACCTTGTCATGCCCTTCTTCATATAACCACATCAATAAATAAGGTACATAATAGATTAACCAACTAAAACTTATTTACTTCCAGTTACATCTTACAATAAACCTAAAGGTAACAATTTAGGCAAAACTTCTAAGTTTTTCACAACAACAGTATTGCTTACTCGTTTTTTAAACTAGAAATAAGTAACGTTTACAAAACTTACATGACATAGGTAACCTACACCATAATAATGGAATATTAGGTCAAGAACAACCACCATGTATTTCCCAACTTAACAAAACCGTTGATAGGATCTGACCTACTCACCTAACTCAATACTATCGCCAAAAACCGGCCATGGCTTCATATTATCGGCAGAGGAAGATGTCACTCGTGAACCATCCGCCATACGATCTATCTTTTCAAGATCGTACCGATCATTCCTTTTGACTTTGGTGACCCTGTATGGTCCCAAATACATAGGCTTGAGTTTTAGACTGCTGCCAAACTGCGTCCGTTTGATGGCTACAATATCTCCTACACCATATTTTCGACTTTCCTTTCTTTTCGATTGTATGTCCTACAATTTTCATCTTGAATTTTTCTTGTTTGTTCTTTCGCCTTCATCTTTAAGTCTTCCCTGTCATGCACAAAATTACTTCTATGCTCTTGCTGGAGCAAATCATAAACCTGTATATCTTCTTTAGTTTTCATCTTCGTACCCAGCATGAGTTCGAAAGGGGTGGTGTCAATGCTTCTTTGGTACGTGCTATTCAGTGTTCTCTGCACTCGGCTGACTTGCTTGTACCATAGAGATGGTTCTCCAATACATAGCTTAGCTAACACTGCTATGAGAATTCTGTGTATGAGCTCCACCTGACCATTTCCCCTGGGTACTCCTGTAGTTATGGTTACATGTTGAATACTTTTGTTTCCACAATACTGCTTGAACTCGTTACTGGTAAAAGCAGTACCACGATCTTCTTTTTTAGTTGCCAGCAAGCAAGTCATGACAACAAAAGTTCTTAAATTTGGTTGCTTACATTTTTTATGTAGTAATCTTGTTCTAATGATTCTAACATTTTTCTTTTCACAAAATGACCCTTTTGATGAATTCTTCTCAAAACCTCAAATTCCAAACTTTTTGGTATCACCAACTTTCTTTCTATTCCCTTCTTATAAACCGTCTCCGTCAAGGTTTTAAAATGTCTATAATCGCCTTTACACCAGCATCCAACATTTGTGCTCGCTTGATACGCTCATGCACGCTTAGTTCAATAACTCCAACGAATGAGTTTCTACTTAAGGCATCTGCATGTTGCATCTTACCTCCTGGTCTATGTTCAATAACATAATCATACTCCTCCAGTAACAACACCCGTCTGGCTACTCTTGTTGATAAATCTTTTTTATTCAAAGTCTTTTGGAATGCTTGACAATCTGTTACAATTTTAAAATGCTTACCAAACAAATAGTGTCTGAACTTCTTTACTCCTTCAATAATAGCTAAAGCTTCCAACACATAACTACTATATTTCTTCTCGGCTTCACTTGTCTTCCTACTATAGTAGTGTACAGGGTGTAACTCACCTGTGTGGTCTCTCTGTAACAAAATAGCACTGTATGCTACTGCGGAGGCATCTGTATGCAACTCCGTTACCAGCTGATGATGATTCTTAGCACAGGGCTGCTAGCTAGTGCATTCTTCAACACGAAAAAAGCACTTTTCTGAATATCACTAAACTCAAAAGGTACATCTTTTCTTAACAAATCAGTTAACGGCTTGGCTATTAGTGCAAAATCTTTGATATTTTTTCTAAAATATGACGTTAATCCTGCAAAACTGTGAAGTTGCTTTAGTCTTAGGTTCAGGGTACCTGGTTACAGCATCTGTCTTCTCTTGTGAAGGTTGTACTTTCCCATCTTCTATAATATGTCCTAGGTACACTATATGCCGGTATAGTAGTTGTGCTTTCTTCCAATTTATCTGCAGACCGTACTGTGATGCAACATCCAACACCTCTCAATCGCTGCAAAGCCTGGCATTCATCAACAGCAGGAATTAACAAATCATCGATGAATATGACTATGATTCCTTTTGCTATAAGATAGCGAATGGTACCATCCTTGAGCCACTCTGCTACCCTATCGGTGCCTCCTTTACCTGCTTAGGGTTATAATTTTTCACACAGTCAATAACATCTTGCGGCACCTGCTTATTCTTAATGTTACCTAAAACAAACGGCTGATCCTGACTAAAAACGCATGAAACCTTTGACAACCAATTCTTTATGTTTGGTGCAATCAGTATTGAACCCTTTGACATTATAGTAAATACGTCTATGAGGAAGTCTTGACCCAATATAACACTACATGGCATAGCATGCCTTGGAACAACATAAAATGTAGCATTGTAATCGTGTCCGTCTAACAATACAGAAGCAGTTAACTTTTCCGTCGACACTAAACTGCCTCCCAAGCCTATTAAATTCGTAGTGGTTTTCACACACTCCGGAGATCCTAAATGTACGTAAAGCTCAGTACACATTAAGTTCAGTTCACTTCCTGAGTCAATTAACGCGGTTACCTCGCACTTATTGATCAATAAAATAAATAAATAAAAATCTTGCAGGCATTTTCAAAACCTATTTGTGGCGGCGTTTTTATCTTGTCGTAAACATCCGTGAAATTAGCGTCAGTTCCCACTGCATTCGCCATATTGTCGTTAATGTTGGTACGCCTGTCAAATGAGCTGTCATGGCTGCCATAATCGTCAAGTTTGCCATTGCCAACCTCGTAAACGCTCGGAGTGAAGTCAGCCACGCACATCGCTCGTCTATCTTCGAAAGAGTTCGGTTTTCCTTTTTCACTACGCCATTCTCGTTCCTCGTTCTTTTAACTCGTTCTTGACCGAATGTTTCCGCTTTGTTTACATCTCTTACATTGCGTCGAGATATGCCCAAATTCGTTACACTTGAAACAACGGTTTCAGCCCTTTCTCTTTATTAGGACAATGTGACGATTGGTGATTTCTTTCTCCACAGCTGTAGCACCTCTTGATACTCGTACCAGAACTACTCTCACTGCTCTCAGGCTTCTTATTTCAGACGTAACTTGCGCCCATCTTTTCTTTAATTGTTTCGTATATTTTGTTTTTTTCCTTGGGCTCCGTGTACGTAGTAGCACTATATAACACCATTTTATTCACTTCTGAATCAATTACGGCGTCTATGATGTACTTTATAGCGTCATAATCAGGCATTTTGCCGTGCTTTCCCATTTCTTTCATAACTAACATGTAGTCTAAACAACGTTCATCTTTCTTCTTCTTACTAGTGGCCATCATTTCATGTATGGTTTTGCTATCTATCGAATCGGGAAATTCTTTAAGCAAACCCGCCTTCAGCTCAACTTTTAAATGGTTTTTCACATTTTAGCCACAAGGCTGCAGTTCCCGTCAGAGATCTTCTAGCGACTATCAGAATCTGTAGGAGCGTCCATTGAAATATTTCAGCGTTATCGTCAATGTCGGTCACCCATTTAGCCACCGAATACGATGTATCTCGTCCGCTAAATTTTGCTACCAAGTTCTCCGTCTAAAACATACCCTGATCTCGGCAGAATGGTTGACTCATCGATGCAGCTGTCGCGTGGTCGTCTTCGTCATAGTCCGCTTGACGGCTTCGTCGGCGATCGCTTCCGTATCCACCCATATTTCGTGTATGCCTAGTCTTTTGTAACTACCGTTACCGTCTTCTATCGTCTTCGTCTTTTCCGTCGTTTCGCTAGAGCAAAAGCGCGAGCCGCTCCGCGTTGGTTTTTCTGATCCCGTCTTTTGTTTTTCTGCTCGCGTCTTTTCCCGTGCTTTGGCCCAGCAAACTGGAAATATCGAACAATCCCGGACGAGCCCCAAAAATATGTGGGATTTGTTCGACGAAAGCCAAATAAAAACCACCACTATCACAATCACCATCACTATCAACAAAAAAGTCCAAGTAATCTTATTTCTCCATGTAAACTTTGGACCCCTGCTTCAACCCTTTAGGGGGTGAATTTTGAAAAACCCTTTCTTAGTGCACCCCTAAACCTCATAAGGAACCTATGTGCCCAATTTGGATTCTCTAGACTGCTATCTATGCGCTACTTATAGGCACGCGCCGCCAACCCCCCGGCCGGTACCGTCGCAACCGCTATGTCCCTGCATTTTAAATCTGTAATATCTTCGAAAATATTCATTTAGATTACATGCTGTAAAGGGCCATATTGATCTATATTAAATGCACAATGTATTTAAGATACTTAATTGGATATGGATTAATGCTGTATTGCTTAAAATCGCTACGTAAATAAGCCATTATTTCTCGTAAAAAGTAAAGGATAAAAAATGGTTATTGTGGGTTATCCATAAGAGATAGACATATATATCAATGCAGACTTTTTTATAGATCTTTTTAAGGTGTACAATACTGTAGTATATTATTTTGATCTATCTCGTAGGGTTCAGCCAGCGTTTGCAATAGAAACCTCTAAAATTATCAGTGTTTCTCCACTATATTATGCTTGATATCTAAATATATAAAAGAAGAAACTGACTGACTGACTGACTGACTGACTCTTCTATCAACGCACAGCCCAAACCGCTGGGTCTACAAATTCCAAATTTGGCAAGTAGGTTCCTTATGTGGTCTAGGGGTGCACTAAAGGATTTTTCAAAATTCACCCCCTAAGGGGGTTCAACGGGGCTCCAAAGTTTATATGGGGAAACAAGATTAATTAGACTATTTTATTAAAAACTTCACAGGAGTACTTTTATTGATAAATGAGTAGAAATGAGTTTCGGGTTTTTTCAGAATTCAACCCCTAAGAGGGGGAAATAGGGTGACAAAATCTAAAAATCAATGCACAGCCAAAACCGCTGAGTCTAGAGATTCCAAATTTGGCACATACGTTCCTTATGAGGTTAAGGGGTGCAATAAGAAATATTTTTTTAAATGTAACACCTTTTTTTTTTTTTCGTATGGGAAATCATCAAATGACTTCTCCCGCTCTGGGCGGAGCAGGAGGGTGTGTCAGACTTTTACTGACTAAAACCCATCCATGTTCCTTCATCGCCCTTTGTGTTCCGGGGCCACGGTATCTCTTTCGAACAGTCCCGCAACCCCGGCAGGCATCGGTCCTTGCGGACCCCTTCCTTTTTGCTGACTCTCTTTGAGGCGCGCGTGGAACACGAACGCGCCGTCGACACGGCCTGTCGTCATGAGACGGACGGACGGCGAGCTAGCCCATAGCCCACCGTCCACAGGCCCGCGCCTACGGTGGCCGGGGGCCACGTGGTGGCCCCCGACGCCCGGGGCGTCTCCCGCGGCGGCCGGGACGCTGTGAGGTTCTCTCCCTCTCACGTTCCGCCACCTCCTTCTCTAGCATTACTGCTTCGCAGAAGGAGGTGACGGCGTCCCATTCCGTCTCGCTCCGGACCATGGCTTGCACCAGGGCCGGACGCGAGAGGTCGCCGCCGCCAATCGCCGCAAATGCTAAGGGGATGAAACGGGAGTCGAAAGTTTGTATGGGGAAACAAGATTAGGTAAGACTGTTTTATTCGAAACTTCAAGGAGTACTCCTATAGATAAATGGGTTAACATTTGTGTTTCAGGTTTTTTCAGAATTCAACCCCTAAAGGGGCATATGGGGTAACAAAGTCTGAAAATCAACATCGGTATTGTTTAAATGGTGTATCGGGTTGGGTGTGTTACAAAAACAACGATTTTAAGATTTATTGTGGCGGACCTGAAATACCATCATCGTCCCCTGTTGGGGTGCGATGGGGTTGAAATGTTTAAAAATCAGTATGGGTGTCGATACCGAGATTATCAGGGGTGCTGATTACGAATATGGAATTTATTTTGAGATCCAGAAGACGACGGATTCGACTTCTATACAGGGTGATTTATTGTGATGATTGTTATAACGATGATGATGATTGTGATTACGATGAAAATGATTGTGATTACGATGATGATGATTGTGACAACGATGATGATGATTGTGATACTGATGATGATGATTGTGATAACAGTGATGGTGATAGTGATTGTGATAGTAATGGTGATGGTGATTGTGATGGTGATTGTGATGGTGATTGTGATGGTGATTGTGATGGTGATTGTGATGGTGACAGCGATGGTGATGGTGATTGTGATAATGAGGGTGATGGTGAGTGATGGTGATTGATAAATAATAAATGATGTTTATTTTGCAAGTAGGTTTTTACAAACACTTTTACACGTCCTTTTTTTAAAACTATATGGGGCCGGTGTTTTGTACCTGATTACTCTGTGAAGAAACAGCCGAAACAAACAACTCAGAGGTCATTGATTGTGATAATGATTGTGATAATATGGTGATCGTGACGGTGGTGGTGATCGTGATAGTGATTGTGATAGTGATAGTGTATGTGATGGTGATGGTTATTGTAATAGTGATAGTGATGGTGATTGTGATAGTGATGGTGATTGTGACAGTGATGGTAATTGTGATAATGATGATGATGATTGTGATAACGATAATGATGATTGTGATAACGATGATGGTTATTCTGATTGTTATGGTGATTGTGACAGTGATTACGATGATGGTGATTGTGATAGTAATTGTGATGGTGATTGTGATAGTGACTTTAATTGTGATGGTTATAGCAATGGTGATGGTTATTGTGATGGTGATGGTTATTGTGATGGTGATAGTGATTGTGACTGTGATTGTGATGGTGATTGTGACAGTGATGTTGATTGTGACAGTGATGTTGATTGTGGCAGTGATGATGTTTGTGGTAATGATGATGATGCGTGTGATAACGATAATGATGATTGTGATAACGATGATGGTTATTCTGATTGTTATGGTGATTGTGACAGTGATTACGATGATGGTGATTGTGATAGTAATTGTGATGGTGATTGTGATAGTGACTTTAATTGTGATGGTTATAGCAATGGTGATGGTTATTGTGATGGTGATGGTTATTGTGATGGTGATAGTGATTGTGACTGTGATTGTGATGGTGATTGTGACAGTGATGTTGATTGTGACAGTGATGTTGATTGTGGCAGTGATGGTGTTTGTGGTAATGATGATGATGCGTGTGATAACGATAATGTTCTGCGAGCAATGTGCCCTGCCCACTGCCACTTAAGTTTGGCAATTCTTCGGGCTACGTCGGTGACCCTGGTTCTCTTGCACGATCACGCAAGGAAACTCCGAGCATAGCCCTCTCCATTGCCCTTTGGGTGATTGTGATAGTGATGGTGATTGTGATAATAATGGTGGTTGTAATGACAATAATTGTGATAACAATAATTGTGATGATATAATTAAGTTTTTTTTTTATATTTAGTGATGTTCTTTTTTTAAACATTGCCCCATCCTCGGTTACGGTAAACGGTAAACTCACTTACACAAACAGCCAGACCCGAACAACTTACCTGTTGGCCATACAAATGCACACACCGATAAAATTAGGGGACAACAGAAAAAGTGAATGATTTTTTTACTAAACTAAATAGATAAAAAAGTGTTACTTATTAAAAAAACACCTAAAACCCTATTGCGGTAACAAAACTGAAAAGTAGCACATTTTTAATAATAAAAATAAAAGTTGGAAGCAGGCGGCAGGAATGGGCCCCGCCAGCTTCCAACTTTTATTAAATTTAAAATGTGCTTGTTTTCACTCGGGGTTTAAGTTTTTTTTTTTACTTTTTTTTTATTGTATTGTAATCTACTATTCTAAATATGTATATATTGTATGTTTAGTAGAGGCTAATTTCTATGTCATGCCAGGCCGGGAACTATTAAGCCAATACTTATTTTGTTCGTAAAGGCAGATGACTCCGAATTCGATTTAGGGCAGTATTAAGATCCTATTAGCTCCATATAATGTGTACTCAAATAAAAAAAACTCTCGGTTGGGGTTCATTTACAAATGACAAGTTTCAGCTGGCAAAGGACAAGGAGTGCTAGCAGGCTAGTTCTAAGCGTCGTCATTGGTTGAAAATCATTTACAGTGAGCATTGACAGACCTTCCTTAGGAGAAGGAGGAGAGGCACTAATATTAAAAGAAGACACAATCTGAAATAATCAAATGCTTCCTAGGTGAAGACAGACAGACAAGGGCGGAGAGGCGGTTCTTTGATTTTCTTAGCAACATATTTAAAAATATACGTGAGGCGTATAGTTATTCAGCTAACCATCACCCAGAATGGTTTGAAGTTCATGTACCGAGGATTTCTCATGGTAAGTTTATCCAATTTTTACTATTATCATAATCTAGGTGCGAGTGTCACTGCTCACATTAAAATTTGAATAAATAAAACATGGCGGGTTTTGGGCGCCATATCATGAGGTTCGAATTTTTTTTTCTTCCAATCTTAGCGAGTGAACTATTAACATGAAGATGAAAACACTGGTAATACAAGTTCACCGAAATATTTTTAATTAAACAATCAAACAGATATCGCAACTTCATTAATATTTATTTTATTTTTTTATTTGTTTTTTATATTACAATCTAGCCTAATAAGGCTAATAAGCAATTTTAATCTAACTTAATTTGCTAAAAGTATAATTATATCTAAGAGCACGTCCATTGCATTTACTTAGCGTCTATTAAGGCGAAGTCACTTTGTTCTTGTGTCCATATAAATAGCTAGGTACTATATTACACTCGCGGTAAAGTCACAATTATATTACACTACACTAACTCAAAAGGCTTGGTCCTTTGGAGCCTTCTCACTATGTCCGTGTTATGGAGGAGCTGTATGGCCTCGACATTAACATGATGATGAAGCCGATGTTCATGAGCTTCTGCATATTTTTGGATTATATTGTTTACGAACTCTATATTCAGGCCTCGATGGATGTCGTCAATTCTTATATACCAAGGCGCATTCACGATGTTCTTGAGTACTTTATTCTGGAATTTTTGTATAATTTTTATATTGCTTTCTTTGGCGCAACCCCATAGTTGTATACCGTAGGTCCATACTGGCATAAGGACTGATTTGTAGAGCAGGATTTTGTCAGGAACTGACAACGCGGAATGCCTTCCTAGTAGCCAGTTCATGCTTCTGTAGCGAATTTCTAATTCTTCTCGTTTCTTTTTGACATGGGCTTTCCAGCGAAGCTTTGCATCTAAGGTCATACCAAGATATTTGGCAGTATTTTCGTAAGGTACAATTTTGTTGTTTATGTACACTGGGTTGTGCTCTGGTTTCTTGTTAGTGAAGTCAATGTGAATGGATTTTGTTTCATTCAACTTGATCTTCCACTTTTTGGTCTAATCATAGAATTGATTTATCGCTGTTTGTTCTTTTACCACAGCTTCCTTGTGACTAGATGCTATGGACATTATTGCGGTATCATCAGCAAACGTGGCAACAGTTACATTTTCTAGTTCTGGTATATCACATGTGTACAATAGGTACAGGACCGGGCCTAGAACACTTCCTTGTGGTACACCACCTTTTATTTCTTTTAGTTCAGAATAGGCATTTTCTTGCCTTACTCTAAAGACTCTACCAGTTATATATGATTCTAATATATCTGCGAACTGTTTTGGCAACATAGTTCTTAGTTTATAAATCAATCCCTTGTACCAAACTTTGTCGACAGCCTGGGCTACATCTAAAAATACAGTAGTACATACTTTCCTATCTTCAAGAGCTTCTTCAATTACTGTTGTAATTCTATGCACCTGATCTATCGTTGAATGTTTTTCTCTGAATCCAAATTGATAGTCTGGTATAATGTTACTATTTTCTATAATAGGTTTCAGTCGTTTTAAAAGAAGTTTTTCAAAAAGCTTTGACATCACTGGCAGCAAGGAGATAGGCCTGTATGATGATGCATCTTGAGGTGGTTTCCCCGATTTGGGGATCATGATCAATTCTGCAACCTTTTATAGGTCTGGAACATGCTTTAGTCTAAAAGAAGCATTGACTATCTTAGTCAGTTTTACCAGGGCTTTTCTTGGCAGATTCTTTAGGATTTCTTGTGCCCTGTGATAAGGTCATAACCAGGGGATTTTTTTGGGCTGATGTGATCTCTGATTTCTTTAGATACTTCTTTTGGCGTTACCAGTTTTATCTCTTGGTCTACCTGTTGTAGTTGTTCCCAGTGGAGATCTTGGTTAGCGCTCTCGGTTTGCGTAAAAGTGTCCTCTAAGTGTTGGGCAAACCTTGATGCTTTTTGTTCGTTACTTATTGCCCATTGTCCATTTAGTTCTTTTATTGGCGGTATGTGAGCAATAGGTTGTTTTTGGTTCCTTGTGGCTTTCCATAGTGAATAATCAGTCGATCGATCATTAGTCAGTTGAAGAAGATGCCTAGTTAAATTTTCGCCCCGAACTTTTTTAATTGCCTTCCTAATTTGTTTAGTTATTCTATTTAACAGTGTCTTATCTTGGGGAAACCTGTTTCGCTGCCACTTTTTTCTCAAGGTTCTCTTTTCTCTGATCAGATCTGTTATTTCTTTTGGATAAGTATTAACCTTAACAGTTCTTTTTTTCTCGGGTGTATTAGCCCATGCAGTTTGTTGGACATCTACAATAAATTTGCGTAATTCTAAATTAAGTTGGTGATTATCATTTATAAATATATTTAAGTCTATTTTATTTTCTAAGTCTATTTTAAAGGATTCCCAGTCTGTGAACTTGTTCACGAGAAACGGATTGCCTTCTCTCTGTTTGACATGATCATAATGATGTATATAAGATTATTGGTGAGTGATCAGAGTTCATATTAAATCCTTCTTCGGCACTTATAAAGTCAGAGGATAGTCCTTTATACACACATAAACACGGTCTAGAGATATTTCATACTCAATTAAATTACTCGAAAAGTACTGGCCGCATTGGAATCTTTTATACACCGATTTGTTTGTAATTTATCTCAGACTAATTCCAAATTCAAATTTTTGAAAATTCTTTTGTTTCGGTGGCATAAAAATGTCTTGATGTATAGGAGAGGGAATTTTCATTTGTGCGAAATTTAGAAAACAATACGAATTACGTTTAGTTACAGTTTTTTTCATTTTTAAACGAAAGATAAAGTTAAAATTGAGGTATTGTAGCCATGCAACGCCGACATTTGACGAGGGCGGAGATGTTACGAGCTGTGGGAATGCTGGAAGCTGGATCTGTTCAGCGTAATGTTGCTGAGGCCATAGGGACCCATCAAAATGTAATTTCAAGATTGTGGACACGCTATCGTGCCACAGGTGAAGTAGCGGAGAGGCACCGGGGGCCAAGTCGCATCACTACCCCCAGACAAGACCGATTTTTGCAAATTACTGCGCGAGCACAACCAAATGCAACGGCGACTCAATTGGTCCAAAGGCTGCGAGTGGAACACCAAGTGCTTGTGAGTGACCAAACTGTAAGAAGGCGACTGCGTGAAAGCAATCTACGCTCTCGTAGACCACTCCGGGTCCCACCTTTACGGAGAGGCAATCGTGGACGACGATTAGAATGGGTTCGGAACCACTGACTGGGGCCGTGACCAATGGTACAATGTGCTGTTCACGGATGAATCCAGGTTCGGCTTCCATCCAGATTCACGAAGGACGCGTGTTTGGCGAGTTCCTGGACGATGGAGCCGTCTCCAGAACCCTCAGGAAGTTCACCCATACCAAGGAGGAACAATTATGGTTTGGGCAGGAATTCGTCTTGGAGGACGGACGGATCTCGTTTGGGTGCGGGGCAATATGACGGCAGAACGATACGTCCAACAGGTGCTGGGGCCCGTAATCTTGCCCCACAGAACACAAATGGGGCAAGATTTCCTGCTCATGCACGACAATGCCCGGGCACACACGGCGAGAACGGTAGCAGCTTGGTTACATACACATAATGTTAGGGCCTTAGACTGGCCTGCTCAATCGCCAGATCTAAATCCCGTTGAGCATGCATGGGATATGCTGCAAAGAAGAGCTCTGAAGGAAGTTCCTGAAAATCTGGCTACAGAAGATCAACTTTTTGCGCACCTCAGAAGGACATGGGACAATATTCCGCAGCAAGACATTGACAACTTTGTTCTGAGCATGCCGAATCGTTGCCGATGTGTTATGAACATCATGGGCGCTTTCTCAGACTACTAACTTCAAGTTTATAAACACAAATTAAATGATTTTTCTATTTTTTTCAGTTTTGACTCACAAATTAAAAGTTCATTCATATACGGTTTCCGTCTATGCTTCATTTTTTTTCCATAAAATCCTGAAATTTTAATCTATACCTCAACCATTATTAAAAAATGGTAGAATATTAAATAACGTATCTTTTAAATATATACATGTCATATAAATAATTAACACATTGATAGTAATTCGTTTTTTTTTAAATATCCCTAGACCGTGTTGATGTGTGTATTATAGTACGGGTGGCAACCCTAATCAGAATGGACATTGCAGTGCCGCCGACCACCCCGTTTTTGCGCACCTCAGAAGGACATGGGACAATATTCCGCAGCAAGACATTGACAACTTTGTTCTGAGCATGCCGAATCGTTGCCGATGTGTTATGAACGTCATGGGCGCTTTCTCAGACTACTAACTTCAAGTTTATAAACACAAATTAAATGATTTTTCTATTTTTTTCAGTTTTTACTCACAAATTAAAAGTTCATTCATATACGGTTTCCGTCTATGCTTCATTTTTTTCCATAAAATCATGAAATTTTAATCTATACCTTAACCAGTATTAAAAAATGGTAGAATATTAAATAACGTATCTTTTAAATATATACATGTCATATAAATAATTAACACATTGATAGTAATTCGCTTTTTTTAAAATATCCCTAGACCGTGTTGATGTGTGTATATAAAAAAGTCAATTAAGTCTGGAATTTTTCTTAAGTCTGTTGGCCAATATGTCGGTTTTCCAGTTGATAGAACCTCTGATTTGGTTTCTTGTATGGCACTTAGTAGTAGCTCTCTGCCTTTTGTTGTAGTTAGTCTGGAGCCCCAATAGGTATTCTTGGCATTAAAGTCTCCACCTAATATAAATCTATTTCCAAGTAGCGCTAAGATTGTCTTGTATTGCTCTTTTTTTAGTGCGTATTTTGGGGGGATATACATTCAGTCAAAAAAGTATCGGGAATGGATGATTTGTTTATGGTTCCAAATTCAAATTTTTGTTTTTTTGTAGTTGTTAGATTGGCACAACTGTTTTCCATTTTGGCGCGGAGTTTGAGTTGCATCTGTTATTTATATTAAATACAGTGCTGGTTTTAGTAATATCATATATAGTGTGTATTGCGAATTTCATAATGGACAAAAATATCGAACAAAGAGTTTGTCTTTTCATTTTGCATCGCCAATGGAATTTCGTGTTCGGAGTCACGGCTTCCGGTGAATCGACTTTATCAAAAACTCGTGCTTATGAGTGGTTCAAAGCGTTCAAAAGCGGTCGAGATGTGATGGAAGATTTGCCTCGCTCTGGTAGGCCGTCAACGTCTGCAACTGAAGTTAACATCGCAAAAGTGAAGAAAATAGTGACTGAAAATCCCCATTCAACTCTGAGAGAGATAGCCGCCGAACTTTCTGTATCTCACGAGTCGATCCGTACCATTTTAACTAATCATTTGGGTATGAAACATGTTGCTGCTCGGCTAGTCCCAAAAGATCTGAATTTTCTCCAAAAACTCAATCGCATGAAAGTCGCTGAGGACATGCTAGAACGAGTCAGTTCGGACCCAACATTCATGAAACGCATTGTTACTGGTGACGAGACGTGGGTTTACGAGTTTGACATGCAAACTAGTCAACAAGCTTCGGAGTGGCGCCTTCCAACTGAACCGAAACCGAAAAAACCACGCCAAAGTCGATCAAAAGTCAAAGTCATGTTGACTGTTTTCTTTGACTATCGCGGTGTTGTGCACTCTGAATTCTTTTTTTCTTTTTGCACCACGACAATGCGCCTTCGCACAAGGCTATCATTGTGAACGAATTTTTGACCAAACACTCAACAAATACCATCCAGCAACCACCATATTCACCAGATATGGCTCCTGCTGACTTTTTTCTTTTTCCTAAACTCAAATTACCACTTCGTGGTACCCGTTTTCAATCGATAGAAGACATAAAGGAGAATTCGCGGCGAGAACTGAACTCAATTCCGGAAGCAGCGTTTAAAAAATGTTTTGATGAATGGATTATTCGTTGGCGCAAGTGTATCGTTTCTAAAGGAGCATACTTTGAAGGTGATAAAATAAATTTGGATGAATAACAGACATTTTGTGTATTATTGATCTTTTCCCGGTACTTTCTTGACAGAGTAGATAGCTGCTATAGTAACCGAGTCGTATCTTTTCATTTTAATAGTTACACCGATCACTTGCATTTCCTGATCTTCACATTTGGTCTGTTCATAATGATGTATGTTTTCTCTAATTATGACGGCGCTGCCTCCTCTCGCGGCATTATCAGGATGCAGGGCATGATATATCTTGTAGCCTTGAAATTGTACAAATGATTGTCGTGTTTTTTTTTTTTTTTTATTTATTTATTTATTTCAACAAAAAGTAACTTAAGAGTAATTCACAAATCATCTGCCAAACTGCAGGACAGTTTGTCGGCAGTGTTCTCGTGGACACAGCTCTTCGTTTACTAACAATAGTACATAATTATAAAAGGTAAAAAAAAGGTAAGGGAACACATACTTAATTTTATTACACAGACGTACGCATCGCACCACGCCTACTGCACACATACTCGAGCTGCCCAGTGTTTAATTAAAAAAGACGTAGATAGGTACATAATTATACTGATCTACATCTCGAGTATCCATACATGTACACTGGCATATGCATCAGCTCATATCGACATGCCCACCACGGCCACCCACCACGCGCGACGAAATCACATGCCCCTAGCGTCCCGACCACCGCTGCGGCCCCCCCCCCGATGGGAGACGAGCTACCCAGCGCGACTGAGATGAGCATGAGACACCACAGCGGCCGCCCGACCGCCAGCGGCACGACGCGCGCGCATTAGCATGCTAGCGCATGGCCGACCCATTCTCGCGTTATGTACATAATATGTACTTACACTTCACCCGACGTACCCGGACAGACATTCGCCGCGTAAAAATGAACTTTATTTCGAAATTTATAAGCTATACTTTCCATTAAGCAAGTAACGCGAATCTCCGGACAAATACGCCAACTGAAGCGACTCCTTAACAATTTAGGTTCCAGCGCTACGGACACAGACCCAAATAGTGCTTACGCAGGATATTTTTTAAGGCATTGTCAGATACAGTTTCGGTAGAAATTTCCTTAGGTAATTCGTTTAACAATGTTGGAACTAGCCATTGCCGCGTCCGTTGACCAAAATAATTCCTCACCTTGGGGACCGAGTATTTGTTTCTCTGTGTCGCTTTACGGGTTGGTCGGTTATACACTTTCTTTATTTTGTGTTCGTTTTTGTTGTGCTGTTCTAAAATTATAGTTGTCTTTACTTTATTCTCTATGGGTAATATTCTACAAATTGTGTAAAGTGTGATTCTATGTATCTAGGACTACTTGTAACTCATGTTGATGTTGCAGCAGTCCATTAGCATTCCAAGCCATGATCTTGAGGTTATTAATCATTTTCGCAGATGAATAGGAGCTTTTTTGGCACTCATTTCTAATTTTTTAAGCCGTTCATCAAATGTTGACAGTAGACTTAAAATTTGGTCGAGTTTGGATTCCGAACTTGTCTTGTCTCCACATTGTTTTTGACTACTTGAGAGTACGAGGACGGCTTGGGTGGTTGGTGGGTCATTCCCTTTTTTCATGAGCTTCTTTGGTAGCTGATGGTTCGGTATGCTTATTTGGTTGGTATGCAATTTGCTTTTTAGTGTATTTACTTTTTAATACTTGCATCTCCTTTGCTACTATACACCCTCTATAGTTAGCTGGATGTGGCTCACCACAGTGGACACATTTTGGTTTATCTTGTGCCGGTTTCACACAGTCTCTTGTGAGGTGTTTGCCCGTGCACTTGACGCACCTTGGTTCTTTCGAACAGTACTTCTGGGTGTGACCATAGCCTTGGCATCTTTTGCACTGAGGAACTAGCTTAGATGCTCTAAGTGGGTGGATTTCAACTTTGCACCCTAGAATATTGGTGATTCCATGAACTTTGTTTATATCTTCATCTTTTTCAAATGTCAACATAAACATGTTGAGTGGTTCTTTTTTCTTCCAACTCAATTTGCTTACAGCATTTTCAATTTTGTAGTCCTTGTTTTTCAGGTACTCTACAATTCTTTCTGGCTGGCATGTATGATGCAGCTTTTTGGCCATCACTCGTATCGGTCTGGTTTGTTTGTTCTCATACGTGTGCCAGAGTAAATTATTTGAAGTTAGTAGCTTCGTAATCTCCCTATAGGCATCTTCATTGGTTGCATGTACTTTGACGCTATCCCCGTTCATCATTTTATGGTGAACGTGTCGCCTTGAGTACTGGCTATTGAGTCATAGAATGACTGGTAATCTTTAACACCCTGCACATTTATTGGGGGTGGCTTTGGTGCTTTTTTGGGATTTATGTTCCCTTGTTCTTTATTGGCATTGTTTTGGGAGGGGGGAGTCAGCGTACGGTTCAGTTTCCGTTTTTTTCTTTTATTTTCTATCCTAATCCACTCCGTTTCTCTGGCTAGTTCCTCCTCATCCGTCTCATATTCGATACGTTTGGATGAACTTTCTTTGTTAGCCTTTTCAGTGGCCTTATTTTTTTCTTGATCACTTTGGTGTTTCAAAATTTCCCGTAGGTTTTCCATTTCGGTTTTAAGCTCCATAACTTGACATTGTAATTCTTGTCGTTTTGCCTTTTCTTCGCTGTAGTACTTAAACAGCTCATGTTCCAAATTGGTAGTTAACTTTATTGTCTGCGTTTGCGAAGCCATGTCGGTGAAAGATGTCTTCGCCTTAACAAACGATATGTTGATCAGGCATGTTTCGCACAAACAATATCTGGGTCATCGCAACCACTCCGAGCGAACTGATGACGCACGGATCGGCCACACTGTTGTGATGCGTATGCACTTTGCTATCTAGAACACGCGATCGCGAGAGGCACGTCCGTCCTCTAGGTAAGACTTCTAGGTAAAACTTAATTCATAAATATTTTTTCATACAAATAAAGTTAAAGAAATCGAACACCATTGAATATTGGTTCACTGACCTAAGGTGACTAGTTCCTGATTGATTAACCAGACAAAGAAAAACAACGAGAGGGGTGGAAAGGAATAGGGGGGAAGGCCTTTGCTTATCAGTGGAATAGCATACTTAGGGTCATCAAAAAAAAAAAATATATATATAAAAATAATAATAATACCTGTAACTATTTATGAGTGTGTACTTTTTGCATTAAATAAATGAATAATTTGCACCTGGAAATAAAATTTTAGAAAGGAATTTGGTAAAGGTTTTCGAAATAGCAAGTGTGAGAATGAGCTAATTTTACTTTCAAATAATACAATCAACGGGCTAATTATTATTTTTTACAATAAGTTAGGCACAAGAAAATAACAATCAATGATAGCGGGTATGGGAATAGTGATCTATCCAAAATCCAAAAGCCCAAGAGGCCGCTCCGCTTGTGCTTCGCTGTTTTAATTTAATAATATAAATTTGTATATTTAAAAATATTTTATGTAAGCATACATGTTCAACTCAAACGAGTATCAAAAAAAAAATTTTACAATCCAACTCAGAAAAAAATTAAAATCGCATCTATATTTTCAACAAATTTTATTTAATCGCATGAATGTTAAGGGCTTGAGTTAAGGGTTATTTTGCTTGCTAAGACTATTAAACAAGCTTCTAACCGTGAGCTCCACACTGGTTTACAACAAGGCAAATAAAGAGTCGACAACACACTGAGGTGGGAACCTCAGTGTGTTGTCGACTCTTTATTTGGAAGCACGCTTTGCAATAAAACCCGCGGAAACGCCATATTCGTGCATACGTGCGCATGCAACGTGACTAAATAATAACAGCCGCTTGGGTCAATTTTCAGGTTAAGCTGCGCTTGCCTAGGTTGGTCCGTGGATGGGTGATCACCCATTACATACCAAGTTTCCTTCGTGCCACGGAAAGCACGTTAAGCCCCGGCTATCAATTGTAAATCTTTGACAGTCGCTACAGATAGTTAGTGGTCCGAAAGTCTGACAACCAGTCTTACCAAGTGGTATTGTATTACCTAGTACTAACTGGGTTGTGGAGGTCAGATAGGAAGTCACTCCATGTAAAATACTGGTATTCAGCTGCAGCCGAACCCAACATAGTTGAGAAAAGGCTAGGTAGACAATGATGACGTGCGCACGCAACGGTTGCCTCGAAGCCAGTTGCTTACACGCTTGTTGTAAACCACGCAAGGACAGTTTCCTTGCGTGGTTTACAACAAGCGTTTACACTGTTGAATACGTGTTTACAACGGCGGCATCCACACGCGGTTAACAACGCGCGTCCATCCACAGAGGTTGTTGAAGGTCAAACGAATTTTTGTTGCAAACAAGTGTTTACACTGTTGTAAACCGCTGGGGAGACCGATGTGGAGGGCTTGATTACAACAGTCTGGCACGGCCATAAATAGTCTACACTAGCTCCACTTTGCGGCTTTGGATCGACCTTCAAAACACCCTGTATAACAGGTCTTTTGTTAGAGGCTGAACAATTTTAAGAATCATCGCGCTTCTATTTTAGGTATTGAGTCTTACTACTACACGCGCACGGCTCCCACACTCAGTGACTTGTGCTAAGCGGCGAAATTATGAGTGAACTAACACGGCTTGGTACTTGAGGCCACATTTATATTTTATTTTATTGCCGTGTATATTTTATTGCTGTGTATATTTTTTAAACATACGGTGATTTGTTTTCAAAAAGTTTGTAACGTGAAATGGTCTTAAAAGTAGATACCATTGTAAGCAAGTAGTACTGGTGAAATAAAACAAATAAAATTAGCTTTAGTTTTTAATAATTGGTTTTCAAAAAGCTTGTCGCGCAAATTGTAAATCCTAACCCACCAAAAACATTCTGTAAAAAACTAGCCAAGTCTCGATGGAGCTGCTTGTTTATCTCTAAAAAGTAATGAAATCTAGACAAAGTCGTGCCAAGTCTAAGGTTCCTTACTGCGATTTATTTATTATTATAGTTAATGTTGTGTGATTTGGCCATTCTGGATGACGAAAATTTCTGCGTTCTGGTCTTATCCAGAGGTTCTCAAATAGGGGCCTGAAAATGCGTTTGCTTCGCGCTCGACTTGGCGGGGGCACTGCCGTGCCCCCGCCAATATATAATATTTAGGCCGATAGGTATAATATTTCCCTACAAAACAAGTTAGATGTTATGAGCCATGACGATATTAATGTAAATCAATTGTATGATCGTTTCTTTTCAATAGTTCACAAGGAATTCAACAAAACTTTTGAAAAAGTACTTGCTAAAAGTATTCAGAAATTTTTAGACATACACGCAAGGTTGCTAAAGCCCTGCACATTAGCAACAAGATCAAAACAGCAGAAAACAAAATAAAAACAGTTTGGAAAGTCATAAATAATGAGACTAACAGGAAGAAAATACGTAACACTAGCTACACATTAGATTCAGCATGTGGTCCTAAAAGCTCTAATCTTGAAGTAGCTCAAGAATTTGTAAATTTCTTTACCGATATACCATTAAAAACTACGGAGGCTCTTAATTCCTCACCTGAAGTCTCAATTGGTTTATTAAAGGCGAATGTATCTGGCTGCACGGCTGAATTTAAATTTAAACACATGAACCCTATGATAGTTATTAAAGCTTTCCGGCAAATAAAAATCAAACTGACCGAAGATCTATGGGGAATGTCTATCAAAGTTTGTACATCGATACTTGAGACTATAGCCCCATACTCAGCTTTAATTTTTAATTTGTGTGTAGACCAAGGAGTTTTCCCTGATCTAATGAAATACAGTAAAGTGATACCTCTTTTCAAATCCGGAGACAGTAAAGATACTAATAATTATAGACCTGTATCCGTGTTGCCAGTTTTTAGCAAGGTGTTTGAAAAAGTAATGCTTAATCAAATGCTCAAGCATTTTAACACTTAAAAATTTTACACGATCAACAGTATGGTTTCACCAAGGGACGTTGTACGACTGACGCCGGTGTAACCTTATTAAAGCACATATTTACTGCGTGGGAAGAGTCTTAAGACGCCGTAGGATTTTTTTGTGACCTTTCCAAAGCATTTGATTGCGTAAATCACGACACATTGCTTCTGAAACTTGAGCATTACGGACTTGGTCAACTTGCACTTAGTTTAGTAAAATCATATTTGAGTGATAGACAACAACATGTTCAAATAAATGGTGTTAATTCAAAGGGTTTGAAAGTAAAAATGGGGTTCCGCAAGGTTCAATATTGGGTCCTTTCTTCTTTCTCGTTTATAAATGATCTACCCTATTTATTGAAAAACCAACCTCAAAATATGGTGTTGTTTGCTGATGACACTTCCCTAATTTTTAAGATAAATAGACGGGCCCAAAATCTAGATGACGTCAATAATGCCCTACTTCAGGTCCATAATTGGTTCATAGCAAACAATTTGGTATTAAATGAAAAAAAAACTAAATGCATAAGATTTGCTTTACCCAATGTTAAAAGTAGTGATTGTGAAATAATATTGAATAAAAAGAAACTTGAATTCGTAGATAAAATGGTTTTCCTGGGGATTACGCTTGATTCAAGGCTACAATGGGGTTCTCATTTAACATCCCTTGCGGGGCGGCTATGTTCAGCAGCATACGCTATTAGAAAAATCCGTCAATTTACTGATGTAGATACCGCTAGACTGGTCTATTTTTATTACTTTCATAGTATAATGTCTTATGGCATTTTGCTATGGGGACGGGCTGCAGATATTGAGTCTATATTTATTCTGCAAAAAAGAGCCATCAGAGCCATATATAATCTTCGTAGGCGCGATTCTCTAAGGGAACTGTTTAAAGATATTGGCATCATGACGGTACATTGTCAGTACATCTACGAAAACATAATGTACGTCAGAAAAAATCAGCATCTTTTTGGTAAAAGAGGTGACAGACATAATTACAGTACTAGAAATAGGGACCAACTAGTTCAGAAGGGCTTCAGACTCTCTAAAGTAGACTCATCTTTCATGGGGTACTGTTTGAGATGCTATAATAAAATTCCACAAAGTATTCTTGAACTGAATGAGACGAAATTTAAAACATGCATCAAAAGCACACTATGTAAGCAAGCTTATTACAAGTTGGGCGATTATATCGCTGATAAAAATGCGTGGCTCAATGCTGGTCCTGCTCCACATGAACAGGGCGCATAAATAGATAGCATTAAAATTAAATATTAAATATAATATTAAATTGGAGCTGCTGAAGATTGTACAAATATCTTTGCATTGTATAGATTCAATCTCTAGTATTATATAATCGCATATTGTGTGAGTACTATGTAAAGCTATCATTCACTGGAATCCCACGTCTTTTCTTTTCTTGACTTGAATGTGCCCTGGCAGTTGAGAGTATGTCATGCTCACTCTAATGTCTCGCTGATGGTGGCGCGTGTGTCGGATCATTTAGTTCCCTACAAAATGGTTGAGTTGAATGGTGCTGATCCATGCGTCATGTTCGTGAACGGGCGCAGTCAGTTGTGACTGGTCATCTCTTAGTTGCCGTGGCTTATTTGAATGTTTATTTTTTGTTTTTACTATGGACACTTTAAACGTGCACATCTTGCTACATTGTTCTCACATAATATACCATCTCAACATGAGTGATGTACTTAACCAAGATTTTGTAACATTTTTTTAAGTGGAGTTTCTTGCCCGTTCTTCTCCATAGAGATCTACGCTAGGGAATGAGCAACTACAGTACTATTACAGTTATTATGTCTTGTGACTGGGATTGTAGCTACATTTAATTTGCATCTTTGTTTCGACAATTCAAAAGTGCCTGCAACTGGCCTACTTGAAATAAATGCTTTGATTTTGATTTTGATTACCAATAACCAATCCATTGGTATGATCTCAGATTAATCAGTAATCCGTCACTAATCATAAAATTCCTAACCTATTCAGATCTTAGAATTGTTATAATAACAACCTGCTAATTAACCTTAGCAAACCTCACGAAATAATAAGCGAAATCAACGAAATGCAAATAATCCCTAGCAAACGTTTTCAAGCGCAGTAGAAGAATGTCGTAAACGACTGTAACGCGGCCGGTTGCCACTTCGCCATATAAGGTTTTCGGAAAAACAAACATAAGCGCGTTTTAAAATACAGTCAGCGCTATCTAGCGACGTGTGCGGGTATCACCGCCAATGTCCAATGCATTATATTTTGACCAAATTTTGAGCGAAATTAATATTTTAGTGTAATTTGTTTATTTAATTTGTGTAATGTTCGAGTAGAATAAAGTTAATCGTTCGACTATTTCTTCTTGTAAACTTGTAAGTATAAGTATAAAAGCCAGTCTAGTCTTATCCAGAGTTTTCCTTTAATTTTATTTATATGCGTATTAAAAGCAGAAGGGGAGGCATTCGCCCAGCAGTGGGACGCTATAGGCTAGATTAAATTAGATTAGAAGATGTGTCCCACTACGCTGGATTTTTGCAATGACAGTCGTTTTTTTTTATGTACCAATAGTAGAAGGGGGCATTACCATATCTCTAATACAGCTGAGACCAGCTGAGGGTTCTTCATCAGATTCTTCAGACCTTCGATTTTTGACATAAAATGAAGCGGCCCACCAAGTTGAATATTTTTTGTAAAGGCGGTATGTCGATCTCTAATAGTTTGGTTGGGCTCTTGTTTTCTAATCAGGGTCACCAGGTACTCCAGATCTTCGATTATCCTAGTTTTATAGATTTCCCTTTATGTGGCCAATAAACCCTAACTCTGTACCAAATTTCAGCTCTCTGAGTTTATGGGAAGTACTAGTTCTATTCTCTGATGATCATGAGTGAGTGAGTGAGTGAGTGTCATAAATGCGAAACTTTGCTTTCGCTTAATTTCGGAACTAAATGACCTACAGACTTGAAATTTTGGATTTTAAGTATGTGATTATAGCTTACTGGATGACGAAATATAAATTTCTGCGTTCTGGTCTTATCCAGAGGTTCTCAAATAGGGGCCTGAAAATGCAGCGAAATGGTTCCAGTAAAGGATGGTACGGCAGTGTTTGCTTCGCACTCGACTTGGCGGGGGCACTGCCGTGCCCCCCGATCATTTTAAATTCGTGCGACAAGCTTTTTTAAACAAATAATTAAAACAAAAGCTTATTTTATTCGTTTTTTGTAGTATTTCTTTTAATCAATTTGTTACGGTATCATAAATGCAAGTAGGTTCTCGACAATCACGAAAAAAAAATAAAAAACTACGTTTATTTGGCACACACACAGTTTAGGCACACAGTAACATTAGATAGATAGATAGAATAGAATAAATATTCTTTATTATGTACACCATACATCCCTACGTGAAACACAACATATTGACATTAACATTTAATGTCAATTTACATTGAAGAAAAACATTTCACGCAGGGTGGAACAATGGGCGGTCTTATTGCTAATAGCAATATTTTCAAGTCAACTTTTGGATGGATTTGAGGAAGAAGGAGAAACAATACTGCAGGGATACCTAAACTCTTTTGCAAAAAAAACGGGCACTTTAGATTTTTTTCTCTACTTCAATGAAAAAGAACAAGAAAGAGGTTTTATTAATTTGACGATGTATTGGCATGTTATTTGAATTTTGAAATTCCATTACAACCATTTTGTAGAGAACTAAATGATCAGACACACGCGCCACCATCAGCGAGACATTAGAGTGAGCATGACATACTCTCAACTGCCAGGGCACATTCAAGTCAAGAAAAGAAAAGACGTAGGATTCCAGTGAATGATAGCTTTACATAGTACTCACACAATATGCGATTATATAATACTAGAGATTGAATCTATACAATGCAAAGATATTTGTACAATCTTCATCAGCTCCAACAATTATAGATAGATAGATAGAATAAATATTCTTTATTATGTACACCATACAACCCTACGTGAAATGTTTTTCTTCTATGTAAATTGACATTTACTGTCAATTTACATAGAAGAAAAACACAACATATTGACAAACTCAAACTCAAACTCAAAGCATTTATTTCAATTAGACCATTACGGCACTTTTGAATGTCAAAAATACAAAAAAGAAAATCAAAGCTACAGTCCCAGTCACAAGGCATAATAACTTGAGAAAGTACTGTAGTTGCCCATTCCCTAGCGTAGATCTCTATGGAGAAGAACGGGCAAGAAACTCCATGGACACTCTTTTAAAATCAAAATATTGTTACAAAATCTTGGTTACATCTTTAATTTTGAGATTATACATATATGTGAGAACGATGTAGAAAGACGTGCACACTAAGAGCGTCCAGAGTAAAAGATTAGATCAACAATTTACGAATAAAGTAATTAAAATGAACCTTGGCAGCTAAGAGATGACCAGTCCCAACTGACAGCGCCCGTTCACGAACATGACGCATGTACCGGCGCCATTCAACTCAACCATATTGAAGGGAACTAAATGACCCGACACACCCGCCACCATCAGCACGACATTTAAGTGAGCATGACATTCTCTCAGCCACCAAGGCATATTCAAGTCAATGAAAGATAAATAAATGTAAATGGTGGCTGAACAGTACAAAGTACTCACACATGTGCTATGCAATTATGTAATACTAAGAACTGGAATCTATATAATGCAAGTATATTTTTACAATCTTCTGCAGCTTCCACAATACATTAACATGGGAATCAATTCTTCATCTTCTTCTTTACGTGTCGATGGACTCAAATAATGCCCGACCCAAACAATCAATTAATTTGCCCCCCCCCCTATGGTTGTGGAGCAGGACCAGCATTTAGCCAAGCATTTTTATCATCAATGTAATCCCCCAACTTATAATATGCTTGCCTACATAGTGTGCGTTTTATACAAGATTTAAATTTCGTCTCGTTCAGTTGAAGAATGTGGGGAGGTATTTTATTGTAACATTAACATTTAATGTCAATTTACATAGAAGAAAAACATTTCACGTAGGGTGGAACAATGGGTGATCTTATTGCTAATAGCAATATTTTCAAGTCAACTTTTGGATGGATTTGAGGAAGAAGGAGAAACAATACTGCAGGGATACCTAAACTCTTTTGCAAAAAAAAAACGGTCACTTTAGATTTTTTTCTCTACTTCAATGAAGAAGAACAAGAAAGAGGTTTTATTAATTTGACGATGTATTGGCATGTTATTTGAATTTCAAAATTCAAGTTTGGAAAACTTGAAACTGGAAACTTGAATTTTGAAATTAACAAAAGAAAATTAATGAGTATAGTGGATTACTGTAAAATTGCTTTAGTAATGGCGCGAATTGTTGAAACGATTTTTTTACTGATTACTAAAATTTTAAAACTTTTTGGATATTTTCTGCAAATTAAACAATTAATCTTTCTTTTTACATTAAATACCACTTTTTGATATGAGTGATAAAGCTATAAGGGCCGGTAAAATTATAGCCCTACTTGATGAAGGTTGTTCCCAAACTTACGTATCTCAGCGGCTAAATGTGAGTAGTTCAACTGTCCAGAGGACTTGGCAACGGTATCAAGAGACCGGTTCGGTCAAAAGAAGACCCGGTTCGGGAAGAAAACAATGCACAGAACCAAGAGATGACCGCTTTTTGGTGAGTCAGGCGTTGCGGAATCGTAAGGCTTCAAGTGTGGACCTGAAGAAGAGCCTTGAAGAAGTAAGAGGAGTAGAAGTTAGCTTGTGGACGGTCAGGAGTAGGCTTTTGGCTGCCAATATCAGGCGTTACCGCCCGGCTCGGGGCCCTAAATTACTCCGTGAGCACAGTGTTGCTCGAAATTTTGCTTCATGGACTCTGGAGGACTGGAATACAATATTGTTTTCTGATGAAGCTAGAATCTCTTTGTGTGGAGAGGACCGACGCTGGCGAGTGCTGCGAAGACCACGGGAACGCTATGCAGAAGTGTGTTTCGAAAAAATCACTCCTTATGGCGGAGGCTCCGTTACGTTTTGGGCAGCAATGAATTCGACGGAGCGTACGGAGTTAGTTTTCATAGAAAATGGAACATTAAATGCATACCAGTACATAATGTGAGTCCTAATTCCATATGCACAACCCGCATTGACTGCACTTGGAGAAGATTCCATTTTTATGGACGACAATGCTCGCCCGCACCCTTCTGGCGACGTGGAAGCGTACATGCAAGAAGTTGGGATCCGTCGTTTAGATTAGCCAGCTCGAAGTCCTGACATCAATCCAATTGAGCATGTCTGGGATGTTCTATAGAGACGGGTAAGATCAGTGCAACCTGCTCCACAAAACATCAGGGAGCTAAAAAGAGTCATTGCAGAAGAGTGGGAACTTATTTCTCAAAACGTTATTAAAAAAATCGTGGCAATCATGCCCAGAAGGATTCAAGCTAAAATTTTGGCCAGAGGAGGTCACACTCGCTATTAGGTTTTTACATTTGTTACTTTATTTAATTAAAAAAAGTAAAAAAATGTTCTTGTCTTTATTGCCGACCACAATTCATTGTTTGGCCGTGTACATCGGTTTTAAAAAATTCATAGTTTTTTTTTTTTAAATTGCCAGAATTCACTTCACGCGTATTAATTTACACGATTACAAGCATACAGACTACGGCAAACAATTATATTTCATTTAATTAACTCTAATCGACCTTATAACGTAAATTTCCGTTCCCGTTTTTTTTTGCAAAAGAGTGTATATCTAAACAACAGTCATTGCTTCATAATTATTTAGAAAATGTTTGCACGATAACAAAAACAACGCTATATACATTCAGTCAAAAAAGTATCGGGAATGGATGATTTGTTTATGGTTCCAAATTCAATTTTTTGTTTTTTTGTAGTTGTTAGATTGGCACAACTGTTTTCCATTTTGGCGCGGAGTTTGAGTTGCATCTGTTATTTATATTAAATACAGTGCTGGTTTTAGTAATATCATATATAGTGTGTATTGCGAATTTCATAATGGACAAAAATATCGAACAAAGAGTTTGTCTTAAATTTTGCATCGCCAATGGAATTTCGTGTTCGGAGTCACTGAAAATGTTACAGAAGGCTTACGGTGAATCGACTTTATCAAAAACTCGTGCTTATGACTGGTTCAAAGCGTTCAAAAGCGGTCGAGATGTGATGGAAGATTTGCCTCGCTCTGGTAGGCCGTCAACGTCTGCAACTGAAGTTAACATCGCAAAAGTGAAGAAAATAGTGACTGAAAATCCCCATTCAACTCTGAGAGAGGATAGCCGCCGAACTTTCTGTATCTCACGAGTCGATCCGTACCATTTTAACTAATCATTTGGGTATGAAACATGTTGCTGCTCGGCTAGTCCCAAAAGATCTGAATTTTCTCCAAAAACTCAATCGCATGAAAGTCGCTGAGGACATGCTAGAACGAGTCAGTTCGGACCCAACATTCATGAAACGCATTGTTGCTGGTGACGAGACGTGGGTTTACGAGTTTGACATGCAAACTAGTCAACAAGCTTCGAAATGGCGCCTTCCAACTGAACCGAAACCGAAAAAACCACGCCAAAGTCGATCAAAAGTCAAAGTCATGTTGACTGTTTTCTTTGACTATCGCGGTGTTGTGCACTCTGAATTCTTACCGGAAGGTCTAACGGTAAATAAAGAATATTATTTGAGCGTTATGCGGCGTTTAAGAGAGCAAATTCGACGAAAAAGGCCAGATTTGTGGAAAGAAAATTCTTGGATTTTGCACCACGACAATGCGCCTTCGCACAAGGCTATCATTGTGAACGAATTTTTGACCAAACACTCAACAAATACCATCCAGCAACCACCATATTCACCAGATATGGCTCCTGCTGACTTTTTTCTTTTTCCTAAACTCAAATTACCACTTCGTGGCACCCGTTTTCAATCGATAGAAGACATAAAGGAGAATTCGCGGCGAGAATTGAACTCAATTCCGGAAGCAGCGTTTAAAAAATGTTTTGATGAATGGATTATTCGTTGGCGCAAGTGTATCGTTTCTAAAGGAGCAAACTTTGAAGGTGATAAAATAAATTTGGATGAATAACAGACATTTTGTGTATTATTGATCTTTTCCCGGTACTTTCTTGACAGAGTAGTACCTGTTATTGAACTGTCGAATTAGAATGGATTGTCATTCTTGGTGTGTTACTACGCAATGAGTTACACCAATGTTTTTATTATCAGCATGTCTAAAAAAATAGCGCTACTGGTTTATTAGTTCCTGTAGCAGACTTCGAAGTACACCTTAAGGTCACTCCATCAAGTCGGAAACGAAATGTGAATTTAAAAAATCTTATCTTGGTTGTCCGTAGTCCGTACAAAATACGTAAAGTATCAAGTTTGGTGTGTCAAATGTTTTGTATTCGTACAGCGGTCTGTTTCGACACGAGCTCCTGCTTACAAGCGACACAGTGTCCACTCACGACGGAAGCCGAGCGCAGATATTAGACAGAGAATATTAATTGCAATGAATCAAGACAGTGACAAACTAAAACAAAATAACCTTTAAATCAATTCCTTAAGATTCACGCGATCAAGCTAAATTTGTTGAAAATATTATTGTCTTCGTAAGACCCCTTACTTTTACTTTTACCTTATTTTTAAATAATTGATTTCAGCGACAGAGAAGAAACACCATAATTTGTTAAATGTTGATGGTAAAGTATTCAAGATAACTATTTTTCTTAATATGCTACATATTAAATTCTGTGCTAATCTTTTGGCGATTGACTGACAAAATCAAAGACCTTTATTTTCGCAATTGTAAAGTTGAAATTCTGTTGCTTCCAAGACTGTCAAAGTACAGTGATTCTTATTCCTATTACAATAAGGTTGTAGCTGTGTTGCAGAAGTAAACTAACTGTACACGTTTTGTGAAATAGTCAGTGGAAATTGGGAAGGTGCGACGATCAATCGAGCTATGCAAATCCAAATGAAGGTGATCTCTCATTGTACGGAAAGCTCATACAAATAGGTCAGGTTCTACTGGATATGTACTAGCAGAGCTAGTTCCAAACAACGTCAGTGGTTGGTTGAAAACCATTTTATAATATGTATGGGCACGACCCACAATAAGAAAAAAACAGAATGAGTCGTTAGTTCCGATTAAGCCCACACCACGCGCCAAAATAGCCCTGCAGCTTTAGACTTCAAAAGAATTATCTGTTTTTTACTAATAAGATTTTCAGCAAAATTCGCGACAGGTTCAATTCTGAAAACAAACGCATTTTTTAATTCATGTTAATTAGTTCTGTTTTTCTTTTACAGTTGATGATTAACTGGTATGTTTATTTTACTGTTTCTTAACATTTATTTTCGTGGTATAGGTAAATTTGTCTAGATAAATTTAATGACTTAATTTTTTTTTTTTACAGGTGAAATATTCTTATCAATTATAAACTCAGCTCGAGCTAATAAGTAATACATAAAATATTGTGTGAATAAAATTTATCTCCTATAAATGTATGTTTTTTTTTTGTTGCAATTGATTTATTTGCTCGATGACCTTGATGATTCGACTTCTGTACTGGTTTTTGTTTATTTGGCACCCCTACCAGCAAACGACCAATACACAGTTTTGTCATCGTTTTTGCCTAATTTATTCGCTCTTTGAAAAACAATTTTTTTTTTTTTTTTTTTTCGGATGGGAAATCATAAAATGACTTCTCCCACACTGGGCGGAGCAGGAGGGAGTGTCAGACTTTTACTGACTAAAACCCATCCATGTTCCTTCATCGCCCTTTGTGTTCCGGGGCCACGGTATCTCTTTCGAACAGTCCCGCAACCCCGGCAGGCATCGGTCCTTGCGGACCCCTTCCTTTTTGCTGACTCTCTTTGAGGCGCGCGTGGAACACGAACGCGCCGTCGACACGGCCTGTCGTCATGAGACGGACGGACGGCGAGCTAGCCCATAGCCCACCGTCCACAGGCCCGCGCCTACGGTGGCCGGGGGCCACGTGGTGGCCCTCTTTGAAAAACCTAAAATTTACTTTTTTTTAATAAATTAAACAGGGTGTAATTGGACCCTTCACGAAGCCGTCAACCAAATAATCTGTACATCAAACTATAGTCCTTTCGCCGTAGCAGTAACTTTACGCGAAAATTGTTGCTGGGCAACGACTTTTTACGAACAATCACGTTTACAGTAGGACTCAATGTAACGCACTCAAAACACATGTGCTGATAGATGGATTCAATAGTACAGGGGTTGTGGAGGTGTATAAGTAAAAAAACTTACATTGAAAACATGTATTAAAAAAAAAACTTGTGAAAAAGTGAACTTTGACCCCCACTATCTCCATAACTAGAAGGTTCCCAGGTATGGTCTAATCTAGAACGACTTCGCCCGCGTGAAGTTCGGTAACCGTCCCACTGGATCATATTAAAGGGATAAATAGTGTCCTACGTGTTAATCCAGGTTATGAACTATCCATGTGCCAAATTTCATAATCATCACAATTAATATCATCACAACCACCATTATTATCACAATCATTATCACAATCACCATCACTATCACAATCACCATCATTATCACAACCACCATCACTATCACAACCACCATCATTATCACAATCATTATCACAATCACCATCACTATCACAATCACCATCACAATCACAATCTCAATCACCATCATAATCACCATCATCATTATCATCGTAATCACGACCATTATCATCGTAATCACAAGCATCATCATCACAATCTCCATCCTCGTTATCACAATCACCATCACTATCACAGTCACAATCACTATCACCATCACACTCACAATCATCATTATCACAATCATCATCATCGTAATCACAATAATCATCATCATTATTACAATCACCATCACTGTCACAATCACCATCACAACCACAGTCACAATCACTATCACCATCACAGTCAACATCACTATCACAATCACCATCATCGTTATCACAATCACCATCACAATCACAATCACCATCATCGTTATCACAATCACTATCATCATTATCACAATCGTCATCATCGTAATCACAATCATTATCATCGT
This sequence comes from Xestia sexstrigata, assembly GCA_941918905.2. Classification (NCBI taxonomy): domain Eukaryota; kingdom Metazoa; phylum Arthropoda; class Insecta; order Lepidoptera; family Noctuidae; genus Xestia; species Xestia sexstrigata. Next base: position 929,242 of record OW799222.2, on the reverse strand, counting down.
AATCACAATCATTATCATCGTAATCACAACCATCATAATCAATATCACAATCATTATCATCGTTATCACAATCATCACAATAAATCAACAATAACCCTGTATAGAAGTCGAGTCCGCCATCTTCTGGATCTCAAAGTAAATGCTATTTTCGTAATCTGCACCCCTGATAATCTCGGTATCGACACCCTTATTGATTTTTAGACATTTCAACCCCATCGCCCCCCAACAGGGAATGAAGGCATTTCAAGTCCGCCACATTAAAAATCTTAAAATCGTTGTTTTTGTAATACACTCGACCCGATACACCATACAAAGTACAAACAATACCCATGTTGATTTTCAGACTTTGTTACTCCATTTCCAGAGTTTAGGGGTTGAATTCTGAAAAAAGCTGAAACACAAATGTTAACTCATTTATCGATAGTACTCCTGTGAAGTTTCGAACAAAACAGTCTAACTGGTCTTGTTTCCCCATACAAACTATCGACTCCCGTTTCACCCCTTAGGAAGTAAATTTTGAAAAATCTTTTCTTAGTGCACCCTTTTTCTTTTTTTTTTTTTTTTCGGATGGGAAATCATCAAATGACTTCTCCCGCTCTGGGCGGAGCAGGAGGGAGTGTCAGACTTTTACTGACTAAAACCCATCCATGTTCCTTCATCGCCCTTTGTGTTCCGGGGCCACGGTATCTCTTTCGAATAGTCCCGCAACCCCGGCAGGCATCGGTCCTTTCGGACCCCTTCCTTTTTGCTGACTCTCTTTGAGGCGCGCGTGGAACACGAACGCGCCGTCGACACGGCCTGTCGTCATGAGACGGACGGACGGTGAGCTAGCCCATAGCCCACCGTCCACAGGCCCGCGCCTACGGTGGCCGGGGGCCACGTGGTGGCCCCCGACGCCCGGGGCGTCTCCCGCGGCGGCCGGGACGCTGTGAGGTTCTCTCCCTCTCACGTTCCGCCACCTCCTTCTCTAGCATTACTGCTTCGCAGAAGGAGGTGACGGCGTCCCATTCCGTCTTGCTCCGGACCATGGCTTGCACCAGGGCCGGACGCGAGAGGTCGCCGCCGCCAATCGCCGCTTCGAGGACACGGCGGTGCTCCGCCCACGCGGGGCACACCTCCACCGTGTGCTCCACCGTGTCCTCCGGTCGATCCTCGCAGTGGAAACACCCGGGCGTTTCCTCCCGCCCGATTCGGTGCAGGAACCTCCCGAAAACACCGTGTCCGGTGAGGACCTGCGTCAGGCGGAAGGTGAGGACGCCGTGGCGTCTCTCAAGCCACTCCTCAAAGAGGGGACTTACCGCCACTATTGTGGCGTGCCCTGCACGGGGTTGCGACAGTCGCTCTCTCCATGTCGCCATGAGATCACGCCGGAAGTCTGTCCGCTGCGCGACAATTTGTCGCGGCAGCGGAGTTTCCCCCCGGCGTAGCACCTCCGCGCGCCATTCATGTAGGCGCGCGAGGACTATCGCCTCCAGATCCCATGGCGGCAATCCGGCAAGGAGGCACGCCGCCTCACGGGAGATCGTGCGGTACCCACGGGCCAGCCTTACGGCTACCACCTTTTGGGGCGCGTTCAGGTAGTGGGCTGCACGCAGCCTCAAGGAACGCGCCCACACCGGGGCCCCGTAAAGGGCCATGGACCGCACGACTCCCGCGTAGAGCCTCCGGCAGGAGGCGTTTGGCCCCCCAAGGTTGGGCAGGAGCCGCCTGAAGGCAGCCCCGGTCCGTTCCAGTTTGGGGGCCAAACGTCGGAAATGCTCCACGAAGTTCCATCGGCTGTCGAGGACGAGTCCCAGGTACTTCAGCGTCGACTCGACGCCGACGGATACCCCTCCTACCGTCAGTGAGGATCCCGGAGGTGGCGCATTCCGAGGCCCATGAAAGCACATGGCCTCGGACTTGTGCAATGCCACCTCGAGACCCAGTTGCCGGATCCTCTCGACGACTATCGCAACCCCGCGTGTCATTATTTCGGCCGCCGCCTCGTGCGACCCCCCTTGTGCCAGCACCAGCGTGTCGTCTGCATAGCAGACCACGCTGACGCCGCTAGGGAGGTCGGCGCGCAGCACCCAGTCGTACCCGATGTTCCACAAGGAAGGTCCTAGGACGGATCCCTGTGGAACACCGCACGACATCTCTCGCCGGTTCCATTCTCCGCTGCGACCGGGGTAGATAACGGCTCTATCCGTTAGGTAGTCCCCGACCACACGACGAAGGTAGGTCGGCACCCGGTGATACCGTAGTGCCTCCCTAATGCAGCTCCAGGGCATGGAGTTGAAAGCGTTGGCGATGTCAAGAGACACCGCCAAGACAACCCCCCCCCCCGGGACACTGCTTCCCCCGTCGTGAGGGCTCTCACGCGCATGATGGCGTCCACCGTAGAGCGCCCCTTGCGGAAACCAAACTGGTGTTCCGCAAGATCCGGCCCCGTCCCCGCAAGGTGCTCGGCGAGGCGGTTTGCAATGACTCTTTCAAAGAGCTTGCCCAACTCGTCGAGCAACACTATGGGCCGGTATGCGGACGGAGAGTCCGCAGGGCGCCCCGGCTTCCGAATGAGGACCAGCTTCCCCGTCTTCCAACGAAGCGGGAACTGGCCTCTCTCTAAGCATGCGCTTAGGAGCCCCTCCAGTCGGGGCCCGAGAGCCTCCGAGGCCAGGACCCAGGCTTTGCCAGGCAAGCCGTCGGGTCCCGGGGCGGTATTTTTGGCACTGAGCCTGCGTACCGCCACTCTCAGGTCTACCCCAGTCACTACCGGAGTGTCGTCGTCGTCGTCCTGGTGATCCGCTTCCAGCACCGCAGGCGGCGGAGCCATAGGCGGGGGGGGATGTACCCCCCGCGTAGGGAACAGAGTGCTCACTACGTCCTCCACGAGCTCAGGCCGGAGACTCTGCGTCAGTGGGGGGGCCCAGGTGCGGAGTTTATCCCGCACCATCTTGTAAGGGCGCCCCCACGGATCTCTGTCGAGAGTCCCCAGCAATTCCTCGCGGGTCTAATCCCTGGCCCGCAGGACAGCTTCGCGGAGGGCGGTCTTCGCCGCTCTGTACCACTCATATAGCTCCGCCTCAATGGCTGCCGCATCCGGTGGGCGGATGCGGAGCCTGCGATGCCTGGCGTACAGGTGCCGCGCAGCCACGCACGCCTCACGCAGAGACGTCAGTTCTCGCGACCACCAGTACACCTGACGCCGGGCGCTTCCTGGCCGGACTCGGGGCATTGCCATGTCACATATGTCAGACATGGCCTCCTGGAACCACCCTGCCTCATTGTTAATGTCGGCAGGCCTGTCTGGTGATGTCACCCAGGCCTGCACGATCGAGGCTTCCAGGAGGAGCTCCCGGTCCAGCTGCTTCAGCGCCCAGCGCGGACCACTCGGGGCCTGTTGGACCGGCGCGCTTGAGGTCTGGGTGGAGACGTCGAACCGGATATACCGGTGGTCGGAATAGGTCTCCACCCCCTCCATGACACGCCAGTCAACGACACGTGGCGACAGAGCGGGGCTAGCGAACGAAATGTCCACCACCGACTCACCCCGCATCCGCACGCACGTGGGGACAGAACCCCGATTTAGGACGACCAGGCCCTTCTCCAGAGCCCAGTCCTCCACCATCCTTCCCCGCACATCTGTGCAACGAGAACCCCAAGCCAAGTTCTTGGCATTGAAGTCCCCGAGGACAAGCACGGGGAGGGAATGGTTCCCGACGACGACACTCAACTCTGCGAGAGAGTTGTGGAACTCGGCGAGAGTTCGGCTCGGGGAGAAGTAGACTCCCACCACTACGATCTCTCCGAACCGTGCTGCTACGCACCCCCGACCCCTCCTGACACCTTCAAGGGTCGGGGTTTCTTAGTGCACCCTTAGACCTCATCAGAAACCTACGCGTGCTAAATTTAGAATCTCTTGACCCAGTGGTTTGGGCTATGAGTTAATTTTCAGACTTTGTCACCCCATTTCTCCATATTAGGGGTTGAATTCTGAAAAATGTTTACTCATTTATCGATGAGTTTCCCCATGTAAACTTTGGACCCACGTTTTAACTCCTTAAGGGGTCAATTTAACAAAATCCTTTCTTATTGCACCCCTTAACCTCATAAGGAACGTATGTGCCAAATTTGGAATCTCTAGACTCAGCGGTTTGGGCTGTGCATTGATTTTTAGACTTTGTCACCCCATTTCCCCGTCTTAGGGGTTGAATTCTGAAAAAACCTGCAACTTACTTATTCATCAATAGATCAATAGGACTAGTCCTGTGAAGTTTTTAATAAATAGTCTAATTAATCTTGTTTCCCCATACAAACTTTAGAGCCCCGTTTCACCCCCTAAGAGGGTGACGTTTGAAAAACCCTTTCTTAGTGTACTCCTAGACCACTTACGGAACATATGTGCCAAATTTGGAATCTCTAGACTCAGCGGTTTAGGCTGTGCATTGATTTTTAGACTTTGTCATCCCATTTCCCACGCTTAGGGGTTGAATTCTGAAAAACCCTGAAACCCGTTTCTACTCATTTATCAAAAGGAGCACTTCTGTGAAGTTTCGAATAAAACAATCTAACTAATCTTGTTTCCCCATACAAACTTTGGAGCCCCGTTTAACCCCCTTAGGGGGTGAATTTTGAAAAATCCGTTCTTAGTGCACCCCTAGACCACATAAGCCAAATTTGGAATCTGTAGACCCAGCGGTTTGGGCTGTGCGTTGATAGATGAGTCAGTCAGTCAGTCAGTCCGTCAGTTTCTTCTTTTATATATTTAGATTGATAAAATTCTTATAAGTTTTCCTATAATCTACAAGCAATGAACTATATTTTGTATTTTTTTTAATTTATGCTCAGTAGTTTCGGAGATCAGGGGCCAATGGTCAATTTTCGTCTTCTTTCATGAATGAAATCAAAACTATTTATTTTACAATAATAACAAAAATATATTTGAGATCTTCTTAACGAGTCCTTTGATTTGATATAATGACACAGTAAGGTTTGCAAAACTTTTTTATTTTATTTCCTAAATTGGAGAAAAATATTTTTTTACTTTGCACATCTGTGTTTGGGTCATAGGATTACTCTATCGTACCAAATTTCACCTGCTTTGGTCAAGTAGATTCGGAGCAAATTGGCCGTGACAGACAGACGTACAGACAGACAGACGCACGAGTGCATATACACCTTCATGAGATGCATGAGAAATAGGGATCGTTTACACCAAAAACTTCGTAAACATCCTGACAATGCAACTCTTCAAATAACTTACAAAAGATACCGCAATACATGTAACAAATGATTAAAGAACTTAAAAAATAAATATTATAGATCACAAATAAATCTCCAACAATAATTAATAATAATTTAAATAAGCAATGGTCCATTATCAAAGATATATGTTACTACAATACTAAGCCTCATAATTATGACGACCTTCTTTTTACTAAAAGGAACCCACAAGAGTCCGTAAACTACATAAATCACTATTTTGCAAACGTGGGTAGCCAACTGGCTCAAAGTATTCAAATAAGGACACAAAAGAATGAACTTGAACTTGCTAGAATATCAAACTCAAACGGTCCCTCTCTGAAGTCATTCGTTCTTCTATCTACAGATTTAAGAGAAGTCCAAAGTACCATCTTCAATTTAAAACCTACAAATATCAGCGGTTGGGATGAAATTCCCACCACTTTACTCAAACTGGCTGTCAACACTCTCGCGACGCCTATTGCTAGGATCTGTAATTTGTGTTTCACCAAAGGCGTCTTTCCCAACGCATTGAAACAATCGGTCATTATTCCCATTCACAAGTCTGGGGACAGAGACTATGTCTCAAATTATAGACCTATCTCATTATTGCCATCCCTTTCCAAAGATTGAGCGGATTATGAACACGAGATTGAAAAAATTCTTTGAATCCAATCAGCTTCTCTCTGGAAACCAGTTTGGATTCAGAGAGAAAAATCAACTGCTCACGCCGTACACAAGCTTGTGTCATTTACTGTCGATGGTTTGGATAGAGGAGATAAGACACTAGGCATTTTTCTGGACTTGGCAAAGGCGTTCGACACAGTTTCCGTTCCCATACTCCTAAATAAGCTTGAACACCTTAGAATCTGCGGTATTGCATTGGACCTTATAAAATATTACATGTCAAACAGAACTCAACGTGTTAGAATTAGTGACTACACTAGTCAACAATAAAATGTACAATTTGATACATGTGAGCAAAGTTGCTCACAAGTTGCATACGCACTTTTTCAACAAACTTGCGAGAAAAAAACAAACATATATTGCATAAATCGTTTTACCACATAGCAACAAATGCGATACAAACAAAATATGGAAATTATGGGAAATGACGCGCAAGGTTTTTTTTGCTCCCGCCAAATGTAACGTCATTGATTACGTAGGTATATAGTCATACAGCCCACTTCAAAATTATAATTTTAGTGATAAAATGCAAATATTTTATAACAAATTATTGTGAATTATAAATAATTTGATAATAATAATAATAAATCTTTATTGACATATGATTGCTCATTACATCAGTGTAGCCCTGACTCTTGCACTAGGAGTTCCTGTATCACAAGAGCCAGACCTCTCAATTAACAGAGAATATGTAAAAAACGATAAACCCAAAAATTTGATACCTTATAAGATTTGGCATGCATTAGTGTTTACAAACGTAAAAAAGAGTAAAGAATTAAAAATAATATATGATACTAATTATGTACATTACATAGGTATGCAATTTTATAAGTTAAATTAAATTAACTACTATTCAACGCGTTCTGAAGAAAGTGTGGGTAAATGTGTCTGGGGTGTGTGTGTGTGTGAGGTGAGTGTGTGAAAGTGATAGTGATAGAGGGTCATGTAACACTGCCGAGTAGATTTTCTGATTCGTCATAATCGTAATTTTGTAGCCAGTCAGTAACACATTTTTTAAATTGGAAGTTGTTAAGTTTTATGAGTTGTTGTATCCCCTTTTCATGACCGATTTTGTAGACGTGGGGCAATATAGTGGTAGTTTTTGGTGGCGCAGACGCTCTTGCTACCTTGGACTGGGCACCTGACTATTCTCTTGGATGAGATAGGCAGACTCGGGATGGCGTATCGGTGGTATCTTCGCAGGCATTTGTAAAAAAAGTGCTTGCGGACGCTAAGTACTTTGGCTTTTACGTATACCTCGGTCGTGGGCGTCCGGTATTTTAGTTATAAAAGTACTTTTAGGACGGCACGTTGAGCCCGCTCCAGCTCGATCATGTGGGTCTTGCCTGCCCCACCCCATGCGCAAATAGCGTAACCCAAGACACAATGGCATAAGGCTTTATATGTTTGCAGCAGAAGCTTAAGACTAGCAACAAGTCTCAGGGTTTTGAAGATATGAATCAACTTGCGCACTCTTTTGGCGGTAACCGAGATATGTTGTGTCCATTTAAGGTTGTCGTCAACGATTACTCCTAGATATTTAATGGAGTTCACTCTGTCTAGCTTGGGGCACGTGCAGGAGGAAAATTTATTGCTATTCCTATTGCAAGGAAACGTGTGGGTGCTAATTTTGAAGTCTGCGGGGCTTCCTGCTCTAGTCTTACTAAAACAAAGATATTTTGTCTTAGAGGTGTTTAATGATAGCAAACTATCTTCCAGCCAAGCTGTTACTTTAGAAAGACCCGCTTCACAGACTGTTTCTAGATCTTTCCATGACTTTTCATGGAACAGAAGAACTGTGTCGTCGGAAAACATTATGACATCGGCTTTATTGATAGGGATATCGCACAATTCATCGATGTACACCAGGAATAGGGTTGGAGCAATTATACTTCCCTGGGGAACTCCGTAAGAACAGGAAGCTTCATCGCTAGTCATATTATCAAGGCGAACGCATCGACTTCTTCCTGACAAGTAACTTAAAAGCCATTCCTGTGGCACTCCTCTGATTCCAAAGTTTTCTAATCTACTTATTAGAATAGGGATCGAGACAGTATCGAATGGTTTCTGAAGGTCGAGGAAAAGGCCGACACATTTTTCTCCCTTGTCTATATACTTGGTCATGTTTTCGGTTTGTTTTAGAATAGCGTCAATAGTGGACCGATTGGCTCTAAAACCGAATTGGTTTGACGAAAGACAAATAATATTATTTGTCTCTAAATATCGAATCAGTCTCTTGTTTGCTAGTTTTTCTAATATTTTTGACAGTGAGCTAAGTACAGAGATGGGGCGGTAGTTGCCAACAAGACTCTTGTCACCAGCCTTAAAAACAGGAGTGACGGCCGCTTTCTTAAAAGTTTCAGGAAAAACACCGCAAGAGAAACTGATATTGCAGAGGTGGGTTATAGGAGACGCTAATTTAAATTTATATTTTTTTATAATGTTAGCGGGAATATTGTCTAGACCATAGGCACTGCTGTTTTTAAGGCCAGATATCACCTGGATAACTTCACATTCATCCGTGGGAGATAATGCCATCGAATGAAGAAGACCTGTCGACTTCTGTGCTTGTGTTGCTAGCGTTCCTTCATTCTGCTTGAGTTTACTCAGAGTTGAATTTGCTAAGTCTTTACCAATTGATGTGAAGTATCTGTTAACTTCATTAAGAGAGTCGGCGGGGTTAGATTTGATCTGCAACAACTCAGTTGCTTTGGTAGAACCTTTCTTTATGTTACACATGTCCTTAATTACACTCCAGGTTTTTTTTATGTTGTTTTCATTGTTTAGTAATTCCCTTTCGTAGTAAGAGCGCTTTAGCATTTCTGTCAAATTATTGCAGGCGTTTCAATATCGAATGTACTGTTGTCGAAGTTCCTCGTTATTTGGAGATTTCTTTACTTTTTGATGCATTTTGTCCCTTTTCCGTATACATCTCACTATGCCAACTGTAATCCACGGTTTAAGCGGATTCTTTTTTTTGATGTTTTTGTTTTAACTGTATTTTTTGTGATGTTTTCTCGCAGCGTATTGACTAAGAATTCAGCGGTTACGTTTACATTATGCGAGTTATAGTAATCGTCCCAAACGATGTTGTCTAGATCAGTCTCTAAGTGTTCATAATTAATAGTTGTTCTAAACAGCTCAGTCGTTTTCTTATATAAGTGAATGTCTTTTATGTGCAACAATATAGGACTATGATCTGTCAGTGGGTCAAATATGAAGGTTTTAACATGCTTATGTGTTTTGACCATAAAATGGTCAAGGTAGTTGCCTTGTCTGGTAGGCTTGTTAATACCTTGTCTTAAATTACCCTGGCTAAAGGGGGCACTATTTTTGGTTTGTATTTTCCGCAGTGACACAGATTTGATGATACTTAATTCCCTTCAATATAAGTTTATGTTCTTTTACCTACTGAAGATTATTTATTTAATACAAAATATTTCCCTATATAATTATTATTTATCAACATATGCACTATTAATTAGCACGATATTAGTATTCTGTACACGTTTTTTGACACTGAAAAATATTTCATTATTATTATTATACTATATCACATATTATTATTACGAAACAAAAACGTATTACGAAAACCCGATAATTGTCTGCAATGTTTTAATGTGCCCTTGTACGAAGTATCCCATTGTGATGTTTGGTGGCACTAAAACATGGTAATGAGTGCGAAGCACCTTAAGTTTGGATTACTCAACGCTGGATCGCTAGGCACTAACCACGATGAGTTTATCGCCGCATTGGAGCGTCATGATGTTGGTATAATGGCAATAAATGAGACCTGGCTTAGGACGGGTGAGGAGGGACGCGCGCCCGCCGTGCCTGGGTACCGGCTGCGACACGTTCCCCGCCCGGTGACCGTGCGCGGTGGACGCGGCGGCGGCATTGGGTTTTATATCAAGCGCGGGATGAATGTGCGCACCCATGCGCACCCTGTTGACCCGCTTCATGAGTCAGTGGAACAAATGTGGCTTGTTTTGAGCGCGAATGGTGTAAAAATCGCCATTGGCACAGCGTATAGACCGCCGTGGATGGATGTTGACATATTTTTGGACGCGTTAACATGTTCAATAAATTCCGTAGCGTCATGTAAATATACCGTTTTGTTGGGAGATTTTAACATTAATTGTCTTAATCAAACTGACTCTAAAACTGCTAAATTAAATGCGTTTCTGAATAGCCTTGACTTAAGTCAACTGGTCACTTCTGCTACTCACTTTACGGCCACTAGCGAGACTCTTATTGACTTAGTGTGTACAGATGCAAGAGTGATCAGCATAGAAGTTGACTGGATAGTCGCGCTAGGCGCACATGCTTTTGTTTTGGCCGTTTTTAATTTAAAAAAAGAAAAAATACTACCCAGGGTTGTAACAAGTAGAAACCTCAAAAATATACAGATGGAGAAGTTTAAGGAAGACTTGAACTCTATAGATTGGCTTGTGCGACCTGTATCAGTTGATGTCAATGCTATGGTAGCTCATCTCAATTTTGGTATTACTTCCCTTTTTGACAAACACGCTCCCCGTAAGACCCAGTTTATAAGAGAAAAGTCATATCCATGGATAACAGATAACATCAAGTTTATGATGTACTTGCGCAATCAAGCACATGTGCGTTGTAGGAATTCAAATTCTGAGGGTAAAATTGAATATTACAAGGAATTAAAAAATCTAGTGAACAAGTCCCTATATTACGAAAAGGTTGCGTATTTCAAGTTCAATATTAATAGTAAAATAAAACAACCCAAAGTTTTGTGGAGGAATCTAAAGACCACTTTGCTACCTTTTAAAAGTGAAACTGATTTGCCCTCTCATATTTTCAATGACCCAGATAAAATTAATTCTCATTTCTTGAATGTCCCAGGTGATTTAATGGCACCATCTACATGTCTAAGTTACTATGAGTCCCATAGATTTAATGACGGCGTATTCGTTATTGAAACTGTAGGTCAATCAGACATAATGAAGATTTTATCTAAACTCAAATCAAATGCAGAGGGTTTCGACCACATTACACTGGACATGTTTCTTCTGACTCTTCCACAGACTTTGGATATCCTTACTTCCATTATTAATCATTCTATTTCAACCTCGACCTTTCCTGATCTATGGAAAATAGCCGTTGTGCGTCCGATTCCTAAAATCGCGAACCCAACTACTGTAAAAGACTTAAGGCCTGTAAGTATTTTACCCTTTTTATCAAAAGTACTGGAAAAAGTAGTTAATGCCCAACTTACTGCATATCTTGAGCAAAATAACATTCTCCCTGAGGCTCAATCCGGTTTTAGGGGGGGGCGTAGTACTGCAACGGCTCTGTTAGATGTTACAGACAACATATTATCAGCTCAAGATGAGGGGTGTTGTACTCTGTTAGTCCTGCTGGACTTTTCTAGAGCATTTGATGCTATTAATTTGAGTCTCTTGCTTTCTAAAATGACATATTATGGATTCGACGCCGCTACCGTTAAATGGTTCGGAAGCTATCTGAGTAATCGTCAACAGCTTGTGGAAATTCGGGATGCGAATGGGTCTAGTGTTTTTTCTAATATGAGCCCAGTGGTAAAGGGGGTTCCACAGGGATCGATACTGGGTCCTCCTTTGTTTATTCTATATAGTGCCGATATTATAAATAGTATAAAAAACTGTAAATTTCATATCTATGCAGACGATATTCAATTATACCTGGCCTTCAAACCTGAAGATTATGAGAGTGCAGTAAAACTAGTTAACGAAGATCTGGCAAGGATTGTGGACTGGTCAAAACAGAACTCTCTTCTACTTAACCCGGCCAAAACTAAATTTATGCTTTTCGGATCTAAAGGGCAACTGGGTAAAATAAACAGTAACCTTGCAAACGTGAGTGTGATGGGCCAACATATTGATCGTGTGTATGAAGCGAGAAATCTGGGTTTGATTATGGACCAAGGCCTTAATTTCGAGGCTCACATCGCAAGCTGCGTGAGAAATTGTTTTTACCGCCTAAAAGTCCTGTATAAAATGCGCCCATATGTAAACGAGGACCTGCGTGTACAGCTCGTTGAAAGCCTAGTTTTATCCAAATTAAATTATGCTGATACCGTCGTAGGTCCACGACTACTAGCACGCACCGAAAGACTTATTCAGCGGGTTCAAAATGCCTGCGCACGTTTTTGCTTTGACGTACCACCAAGGAGCCACATGACACCATTTTTAAACAAGCACAACATTTTAAAAATGAAATCCCGTCGTAAGCTGCACTTAGCATGTCTTCTTTTTGGAGTTATCAAATATAAATGTCCCTCATACCTGTACTCAAAGCTTACGTGGATAAATAACCACCGGCAGCACAAGGCCAGGCGTTGTGCTCAGCAGCTGGCTACACCACATCACAGAACTGCAGCCTTTCGAGGAAGCTTCCGGTACGCAGCCTCCAAATGTTGGAATAATATTCCTCCACCAATTAGGGACCTAGAAAACATAAATACATTTAAGGTAAGGCTTAAGACATTTATAATTCGTTCACAAATTGAATTTAATGATATAAATATTGACAAATCGTTTATCTAATTTAACAATCTAATTATTATCTAGCTATTATTTACTACTATTTCGAATTTATCTCATAGAAACTCACCGGCAAATAATGTGGGTAGTTGCGCGGCGCGGCGGTGGTAAATCCGTTGTCTGCGATCGCCAGAATCCATGTGTGTGTACAATCACACATAGATAAACACCCATACATTTGTACAATCATCCTTTTGCTCCGACTTCCTTTGTAATTCCAGATTCCATTGTGATAACTAGTTTTGTCTTGGAACTTAATGCTCAGCATTATTAGTCTAATAATATATAATATTAACTAGGCAGTAGTCTCACTCTCACTGAAATGTCATTGCGGTATTGCAATTTTAAAATTGCATAGGCCGATGTTGCATCGAAGTGCGTCATGTCAATAAACTGTGTTTCGTTTTCGGATAAGTACTTATTTATTTAGCAGGTTTCTTCGTGTCTATTATTACTAATATAATTATGTTATCTTCTGTGACAAAAAAATATTCACTGTATATTATATATTTATTACACACTTAGAAACGCCCATTTAATAGAATAACATTATTTATTTACTACCTACTACCCTCATCCGTGTGTCACTGCGGGGGCCTACTGAAAACCAGCGCTGAGTGTTTTACACCCAGCATATGCTGAGTTGGTTACCCTTTCGTTATGGGCATGCTTAGCGCAGTTGAGCTGTTTAATTCATTGTTCTGTTTGTTGTTATATGTATGTGTATGTGTTGCTCTATTGTGTTGCTGCTGTCCATTAGCGAATAAATGATTATTCTATTCTATTCTATTCTAAATCATGGGCAGCTAGCATAGTGATGTACTCTGCAGCGTGGCCAGTGATCTTGTCCGGAAGGATGTTTATATTAATATCACCAGCAAGAATTATATTTTCGGAGTGAATGTTAGTCAGCAGTTCGTTGACTGAGGTAAAATAGTTAGCCGGATTGGTGTAACAAGGTGGTCTGTATGAAGCAATGACCGTAAAATTGTCCATGTTAATAACAAGACAGTTACCATCAGCCACTGCAGGCTCTTGAGCTCGCACATTACTAAAGCATTCCCTGACGTAAACTATGACACCATCGTTTTGGTTAAGGCTGCAAGTAGTATGAAACGGGGTGTAGTTGTCAATATGATTGATAGTCGAGCCAGAGTCTATCCAACATTCTGTCAACACTATGCAGTCAACAACAATGTCAATGTTAGAGAGAAAAAGCATTAGGGCATCGAAATTTTTCTTGACACTACGAATGTTCACAGCGAGAATTGTCAATGACTTTTTGGAAACGGAGGGATTAAATAGCATTTTACAGGTAGAGGGGTCATCTACTACAGTACACTCGATTTCACCGCTAGCCTCTATTTCGTCACTTATAATGACACTATCGGGGTTGAATTCTGAAAATAGAAACACGGGTGACAAACTCATTAATTAAACCAGCTGCAGGCCTAGGATAAGCCAGATAGTTTGGGAGACATATAGGAATTTGAGTATTGGATGAGCTTTTACGGTAACTTACCTTACCGATCGAATTATCAGTAGGATTAAAAACTGAGGATGTTTTTTTTGGACAAGTGAAGGGTTGTGTTAAAGTATGGATTGTGTGGTGAGTTCTGTAGTGTGGATAGTGGTGGGTTGTGTGGTGTATCATTATATAGTGTTTGACGGATATAGGAAGAGCGCGTTGATAGTGCTTACATGAAAGAGAAACTAGGGTTACAGAATTGAGTGGTAATAATAGGGACTTATTTCTAGTAATTAAACAATATATTGGCATAACTGGAATCAGTCATGCCTGTTTTAGCAGAAGTGGTTTCTTCATTGTTTATACGGAAGGCAGTGTCGCCTTCTTTCTTCCACTTCCGTGGGCGGTCCAACAGTATTTGTATTCGTTGGATTTAGCAAAGTCACGAACCAGCGCATACAGGCGCTTCCCCTTGGTTGTTAGATTTTCGGAGATATAGATTGGTTGGGTGGGACCGTCAACATTAATTTGTGTAGTCGTAGGTAGTTGATTGTGCTCCTTTCTGTATGATTTAATTGAGTTTATAACATCCTCCTTTTTAAGCACGGATGTTAGTTCAACAATGATGGTGTTGTTGGACGGGCCTTTTGCGTGAATACGAAATATGTCTCTAATGTCTGACGGTAGAATAGGGGACTTCAGGCAATTACCTATGCTTCCAACAATCTTTACAAGGTCTCTTTTAGATTCTGCTGTTTTTTTAGGAATATTACGCACTTCTAAGCTACCAGAACGAGCATTTTTTTCAAGTGTTTCTGTTTGTTATCTTGATTTCTAGCTGATTTATGTAGTTGTGGTTTTCTTTACGTTCGATGTCTAGAGACAGTAGTTTGTCCTTCATTTCATCGTACTTCTCAGACATAAATTGTATATTCTTGTTGAGTTCCTCATTTTGTTTTTTAATTTCTATAACTGTGTCCTGCAGAGAGACTAACTTTCGGTTATGTTTGGCTATGGATTTGGATAGCAACGCTTTCATTTCATCCAATGCGTCTAGTAAATCTTGTTGTCCATCGATAGTTCCTTTACGTTTGTAACGACATGTTACCTTTGTGGGAGTGTCATCTATTTCCAACAAATTAGGTACCGAACTAGCTTGTCCCGGTGACGTTCTACTGTGTGACGCCATGTTTTGAAAAAGTAAATATTCATCGTAGATGGTTTAAAAACAGTTGAAGCTAAAGTTATTTTTCACTTTGTTGTGTTTTTGAAGTCGATTTTATTTTTTGCAAAAAGTTTTTTATTAACATCAAGTCTTCATCAACCATGAAATCGCAAAAAATAAATTAGATGTTTCATTTATCTTGAAGACTAATGAAATATAATGAAAATGACACACAAGATGTTTTTTTTTATAGATTTCTGGGTAAGTCAGTGTTAAGGTTTTTACCACTGGTTTTTTTTATATTATGCATTTTCATCTAAATACGGGTCTCTAATAGGTCCATAATTTCTTTAACTAGTTTAAAACATGCTAAAGTTGTAGATTTTAGCTTAATAAAACCGTTCTGTTGATTACATAACACATCATGTTTCTCTAAGAAATTTATAAGCCTTTTGCTCATTACCTTTTCAAATATTTTTGAAAGTATGGGAACCAAAGTAATTGGTCTCTAATTATTTGCCTCAGATCTAGGTCCTTTTTTATGAAGGGGTTTTACAATAGAAAATTTTAATTTTTCGGGGAATATACCCTTTTCCAAAGATAAATTAATTATGTAAGTCAAGGGTTTTGTTAAAGTTGATAAATTTTGCTTGAGCATGTTAGTACTTATGTTGTCATATACGACTAAGTTGGTGTTTCGTAATTTCATAGCTGTCATAAATATTTCCATACAAGTTACCGTTTTATTGCAAACATGCTTAGTTTTATTACATTCATTTTGAAAAGAACTTGTTTTTAATTTTATTTGATTATTGTGAATGTGGGGACCATGTGGGTCACATTTTTATTTTTTGTTTATTTTTTCCCACAACTGTCTGGCAGTTTGAGTACTATAAGCGACCTACCCAAATATCCTTTCTTTGGTATTGTTTGTCGTTTCGTTGAGCTCCTTGAGTTATAAGTCGAGCTACACGATAACTGACAAATGCTTGCAATGACTGGACAGGTCCACTCAAATCTGTGTGGTTCTTTCTTCAAAAGACCATCTCAGACACTAATCTGCATAGTCCTCATGTGAATTGAGCAAGATTATGTCTGGACTTCAAAAGAGACTATGACCTCTGAGTTTGTTTCGGCTGTTTCTTCTCGGAGTAGTCAGGTACGAAACACCGGCCCCATCTAGTTTTAAAAAGTGACACGACGTGTAAAAGTGTTTGTAAAAACCTACTTGCAAAATAAACATCATTTATCATTTATCATTTAGTTTTTGAATTTTGAGTGTTATCCTTTTTTAGCAATGTTTATAAAATAATTGTTAAAGTATCATTACCTTCTTTTAATATATTTTCCCCATCCAAAATTTCCAAAATTTCCCTAATATTTCCCTTTATATTGGATGATGCACCATCACAAGTCAGAGATCTTACGGTGACACCAATTTCGTCAAGCAGAATTATTGCTGTTTTGATTAATTCGGATAGCAGTTCCCCAGGCAAGTTATTTGCAATAAAAAAATATGCAATTGGACACTTAAAGCGTACACCATATGCGACTATCTGAAATACGAGGGCTTCAGAAGCTAATTTTTCTGGATCACTTACAGAAATTGGTCCTAAGTCTACATAACCAACAACTTTGTCCAATTTTTGATCATGGGCCAAGTTTTCTTTTAATGCCATTCCATCAAATATTAAAGCAACATTTTTTAAATATATTTTTTCGGGTAATTTTGTTTGTTCTTTTAAATACTCGAGTACCTACTTCAGTTATGAAACCAACATTGCAGTTAAATAAAGACAAAAATCTTCGTATTGTTTCTACATAAGGCAAAGTAGTATATTTTCTTAAAAATTCGTAAGGTTAGGTGAGTAGAAATTCAAAGTTAAAGCAGAGGCTTTTACTTCTTCACTATATCGAACACCTTGTCGATTCCTCGGTGATTTTTTGAATTCCCTACAGATATCGATTTCTGATTGACGTGTATACTTTTTAACAGTTGTTATTAACGAAGACATGTCCTGAATTTTTTTAGTCTATCGTGAAAGTTTTTGCTTAAGAATCTTAGATTTCTTCTGCAGTATTTTTTCTTTGGTTGATTTTATTTTCACCAGCACGCCCCTATCAATCTTCGTAGGGAAGTGGGCTTCACTGTTGACCTAAAACCAGAAAAGTGTGAAATCAGAACATAATTTTATTTTATTAATTCGTTTGACTGTATTATATAGTTATTATACTAGTTATGCCCAGCGATTTCACCCACATTCCTCTACTTCTAAGGATCGTAGCGTGATGTAATATAGCTTGCCTAGTGGGTTAAGAAAAATGCAAAAAGGTATGTATTTAATATTAATTAGTAAAAAGGAAACTTACAGGTAACTTGTTAAGATTGATCATATATTCAAGAATTTTTCGACATTGTTTTTACTGGTATGGTCCTCAACATTGAAGCCAGCACGTTTTACTCCCGTTTCCTTATAAGAAGAATAACTTTCATTAGTGCCAGAACTAGTACTTGGTACAGCCAGAGCACCTATTTGGACCATAAACTCTTCATGTAATGAACTTGTTATCTGAAAATTACAATATATTTTACATAATATTGCCTTTTGTCATATATTTGAACTATTTGAAAATGTTTCTAAAAATATAATAATAATTATGTAATTATAGATAATCAAATTTTTACCTTGCAAGATGAAACTACTTCTTGATTTATTATTACAGTAGGAACTGCCGTTTGTTGTAAGCGCCTTGTTGAATCATAATCTGATTCTTGAAAATGCAAATTGCAAATCCTTGCACTTTCATAAAACTTCATTTTCAGTGGTACTATCGATAACCACAATTTCCTCCGAGAACTATTTTTAGGAAATCTAAAAAAAGAATATTAAAATGATTATACATTAATGTTATAAACAATGAGAAACAAGAACTAAATACAAAAGAAAAGAAATACAAAAGAAAAAGAAGTCTGCGAGTATGATAATGACTGTATAATTATTTATGGTCCCACGGAAAGTCCCAGATATATCCCCAATATGGTCACACTACTTCAGTATGACTTCACAAAAATAAATAAAATTGCATTATGACCATGAAATTCAATGTAAAACTATTTCGCGTGGTTCTAGATGCCAGTTGTAAAACTACGTCGGGTCAGTCCATTAAGAGGGCCCTTCCCGGCTCGCCTATCATCAACGCGAGCATGGTCGAAAAGCTTGTTCTTTCATCCAGAGCCACAGCGGTGGTATTCTTTCAACTCCCCTGTCTTACCTAGCCCCGACCCCGCACTACTCGCCACCCGCGCACCTCATACCGCCTAGCGCGAGGACATTGAACGTAAAATAGTGTTCGAAAATTTATAAAACTTGTTCCAGGAAATACGTGTTTTTGAATAAGTCTTAGAAGTTTTTGAAATAAATATTTGTCTTTTAGAATCTCCACTACATTTGCAAGGCTTCTATCGGGATATTTTCTTTACTTTTACAATTTATGAGTACTTTATGAACGGCCAAAGTTGAGGTAAAATTTGTGCAAAACAGCAATTTTTGGATGCTTATACCGAATTTGTTTCTACAATTTTTTATTTTTTGCTTCGATAGAGACCTAGATACGAGTATAGTGCACAAGATACCTATCAGTGCAAAAAAATTAAAAATATATGTCTAACATCGGCATAATCACGCACGAGCGTTTGTCAAAATTCTCGCGAAATGTATGGCGGGTTGGCCGCTCTTAACGACATTTTTCATGCCAGCCCTAATTTGCAGGGTGACTTATTTAATATCTTGATAAAGTTTCGTCTTTTCAAAATCGCGCTGTCAGCTGACTGCCGTCAGATGTTTCTTAATATCGGCGTTCGTGATCTGACCGTAGGTTTCAAAGGATTTTCTATAGCTTTGACAGCGGTGAACCTTTATCCTTATACCAGTTTAACAGAGTTTGTTTTGGACTCAAGTCCAGCCCATATCACGCATTACGCGTCGTCCGCAAGTTGATTGCCGATGAAGGCGACAACTCCCCCCGCGCTGCCACGGCTCGCAACGACAGTGGCAGCTATATAGTGAAGTTATACCTTTGTGGTGACTCACATTCGCTAGGCTCATACGCTGCTGCAATCAAGTTACGCGGCGACCATCATGACGTCACGCGTGCTTGCATAAAACAAGTATTGTACTTCCCCGCTGCAGCAGCTGTTGCCACCCCCACTTTATATATGGATGACATCACCTGTCGTGTCACATCCACCCCGCAAGCGATTTCGCTTTGTGAAGAGCTTACTCAGTTCTTCAAGCGAGTCCAGTTTGATCTGGTCAAGTGGACGAGCAACTGTAAAGAGGTTCTCGCAGACTTGTCTGATTCTCATAAGGCTTCTCCAGACATTGAGTTTGAGAAGTCCGTACCGCAGAAGGTCCTCGGCTTACGCTGGGACAAATCCCGTGATGGTTTCTCATTTGAGGCTGTCCACTGTGGCCCGACTATTGGGCTTACTGGGTTCTGTGGCTCCCACAATTTTGTACGCCAAGCTCTTGAATAAGGAGCTTCGGTTATCAAAGTGTGAGTGGGATGACGCACCTCCCGACCATCTTGTCACCGCTTGGAGGCAACTTTGTATTGAGCCCTCTGCGCTCAATCAAATTGCCATACAACGTCATCCTAGTTGATCGACGGATGTACTGCCGATCTAATAGGATTCGCTGACGCCAGCGAACGCGCTTACGGCGGAGTCGTATATTTGCAAGTCCGCATTGGTTCGAACTACTCGGTGCAGCTAGTTTGTGCCAAGTCCAAGGTCTCGCCGGTCAAACCCATTTCGGTTGCGACACTGGAGTTGTGCGTGGCCCCTCTGCGGTCTCGGTTGCTATGCAAGGTTCGAGACACAGTTTCGCCCTACTACCTCTATAATAAATTATACACATTTTCCGACTTCAAGGTAGCGCTCGCCTGTCTTTACTCCGCACCGTTGGCAGACTTTAGTCACCAATCGTTATATTAAATTAATTAAACTCTCCTGCACACTCCTTGGTTGGAAGTTTATTCCGCCCGCTCCACCACATTCTGGTTGATCATGCATGAAGCGTGTTCGAGGCCATGGGTCAGGAGATCCTCTACTACGGAGAGCTTAACTCGCGTCCGCTCACAGAACTAAGAAGGGACCCTGTCGATCCGTCAGCGTTACACCCTGCGCATTCCCTGAACACAGCGTTATTGCCGTCACTGCCCGCTCCTGAAGCAGACTCATCTAGCCTGTTTAATAGACATACTCTACTAGAGAGGTTTGTTCGGTCGTTCTGGCGATTCCTGCGTTTGGAGAATTCTCCGCCGCCTTCATGGCCATTAGCCATCATAGCGATATACACATATAAAACCGGTACAACCCGCGTTGTTACTGTAAAACCTGCGAAGGGTACATACGTGCGCCCTGTAGTGCATCTCTATGTGCTACTGACTCTGTGAGATCTAGCCTTCAGTTAGATCTCTCTCATAATTTAGGTATAATTTAGTTATTAGCTTTCGTTAGAAGTGTCCCGCTTTAGTTATCTAAAATTAATTTAATCATAACGCAGTATTAGTTTATGGATAGGTTATGCGGTGTTGTACTTAACATAGCTTATCTTACTTGTTTCCCTTTTCTTCTAAAGGTAACCCTTTAACCCTGGGGGGAAATGGTGATGCCATCTCGTAAGTTTTCTACTCATCAATTGATCCTTTCACATGACGTAGATCATAGGAACAGGCGACGATATATGCCCATCTCTTTGCCTCCTTTTTTGCGCTCGCCTGCCGAATTCATCGAGGCGAGGGTCAAGTTCGTTTAAGACTTTCGTCGAGTGTGGCTGCTGATTTCGCGCCGCGTCGGATATCCCGCTATCGCAAACCGCAATATAAAGACTCCACTTCAAGACAGCTAAACGTTCGCAACTGTTGCCACATTACCAAATCCTTAGGAAATAGGACAATATTTCACTGATTCGCCAACCTTGTTATGCATTCGTGACATACAATTTGGAATTTTGAATTTCAGTAATCGTAGTTTAGCTTTTTATTTATTGGCACGTTATTTGACAGTATTTAACTTCAGATGAGGTTTGTGTGTTGACTCTTTTTAAAAATGTGTTAGGAGATTTTAATAAGGAGATAGCAATACCATGGTTCACGCTAAAAAGAGAGGTTAGACCACAGAGAGTGAGATAGAGATACGTAGGTATTTGACTCAAGCTGTTGTTCCAAGTGTGGCCTCCATTTTTATCTATACCTTCATGCAGGTAACCACAGCTTACTGGCTCAATAGTTTCTTTTTTTTTTTTAATATTTATGTTTTTGCGGTAGTTGACGTCATCAGTGGCACAAAAGATTGTGCCGTTGCCTCAGCAGTACATAATAAAAAAATTAAATCTGACAACACAACAGCTGTCACTGTCAGTGTCAATAGACGTCACATTAAATCGAATTCTGAAATATAAACTGTTCGAAATGTCGACCAAAACAGTAGCTAAACGGAAAGTAGTTTTTGAAGGTGTAAGACTACGTTAACATTCGACGCGGCGACATTATTGTTCGTTTTCCTGAACCACAATGAGCGATACTTTTGTTATAGCTGACTCGCGAAACCTGCTTAAAGTTGAGACTATTATGATATTGGAGTATATTTCTACTAGCAGCCATCATAGCGTAGCTGAAATAAGGGGAGCAAAATAAATAACAAGATAAATAGAGTCAACTATTATTAAGCTTTTTTGTACAATGTAGGTAATATATAAGCCATATGTACTGTTTTGGCAATCCTAAATACATTTTTGGTTTTTCTGATAAGATGTCTAACATATTTTTTCTACGCTGCAACTCTTTCTTATTTGGTATTGATGATTCTTGTTTCTGAGGTACATCCAAATAGAGATGGACTTGCCGCAGAAGAAGTTTCTTGTGAAGATGGCACTTCCAGTGTAACAACACTAGTAGCTTTTCTTACTTTATAGTTTGTGCTCTTGTCTACCATCTTTACTTCACGCTGGGTGGAGGCATCTAACTAACAGCAAAAAGTATGAGTCATTGTTTTGAGTATATAGTTTTATGGGTCACAGTAAAATAATAGGCGAGTCTGCTCATAAACTACTATATTGCTCAACCAAATGATATGAATAAAGGAATTATAATAATAGTGACGCGCACAAGCGCTTCAAGTGACCCGAGCAGAATGGGGCGGCGCGGGCGTCGCGCGGCCCTCGTCCCCCGCGTGCGGTGCACCGCACAGAGAGCTCGCGTACTGCGCCGCACAGTGGTGCGTTAACAGTCATAATTTTTTTTTTTCCAGGAACCAACACCTATAAAACCTTATTAAACCTTATAGCTGGTTGTTGGGTATGTGAAGTATAATACAAACATAGATTTTTGTCACTATACACACTATCTTCTTATTACATGGTTTATATTCAGGATTTGGAGAAATGATTGATATCTAGTTAGAAACAAGTTTGTTTACAATGTACAGCTGATTTTGCAGGATGATACTAATTATGTTGAGTTACGTAGTGTATGTATATAGGTGATCTTTTTTATTACTATTATGGCTAAGTTATTATAAAGCTACCTTCGCTGATATTGTGAATAAATAAATAAATAAATATCGCTGGACATTAACACACAGCGCCATCTAGTGCCACACTAAGCAACGAGGCTTGTGTCGTGGACACCAGATAGTTGATATACTACATAGATACTTTTTTGTTTGTAAATACATACTTATTATACATATAAACATCCATGACTCGGAAACAAATGTCGAACAAATCTTGAATGCGCGATGCTTTAATATACTTGAAAATAATGCAAAATAAATCTAGGCACACAAGTAATATGGCAAGTAGGAAATTAAAAGAAAAAAGTTAGGTACTTCGCACCGTAGATCTTCTTGATCCCTGGATTTTCGGGGCGCCCCTTGTCTTCCACTAAATGCAAAATTTTCATCAAAAACGACGATTGCTATGTACACACGATAATTTGGTCCATATTGATTTTAAATAATAATAATTCCAAGTAGATGCACTTTGAACGGTGACGTGACACGAACTAATTCGTGATGACGACTATCATTGTCTTTTAGGTGCGACAGGGTGGGGAATAGAGTAAATGGGTGAGAGGGAAAAGGATAGGAAGTTACCTGCCATAATTTGCAGTTTTTAACCTAATTTGAATTTAGAATTAACGATTTAGCGTTAACATCTTCCCCGGCTTGACAGGACGAGAGGCCTTCAATAATACAAAGCACATTTAAAATTAAGTCACTTCGACGCACCCTAATTAGGTAAATGACATTGCAATACAATACGCATTAGTATTCGCAATTTAATAATATTTAAATGAAATTCAAGTTATTACATTATTCGTAGCTTATTTATCAACTTATGCACTTAATTAAACTATTAACTATTCGATAGCTAAACTAGAAATGTGGACTGTATTTTTTTTTTTTTTATTGGCTAGGTAATGGGTAAAGTTTTACCACGGGTCTGCGGTAAAGACCTGATTTCGTGCGGACGTCCGCAACTCTCACGATATTGTCCTTACCTTCGAACGTGCGTTCGACCACTACAAGAGGCCAATTAAGAGGAGCGCTGTTGTCTAATTCGAGCAGCACAACAGTTCCAGGTTGGATAGAAGTGTTAGACTTCGTCCACTTGTTACGCACTTCAAGAGTGTTAAGGTATTCGACCTTCCATCTTTTCCAAAATGATTGGACAAGATGGTCGATTGCGCGTTTTCTACTTATAAGATTGACATTTTCGCGAGATAGGTCTTCCGCAGGTAAAGATTTAAGAGGTGTTAACACCAGAAAGTGGGCGGGCGTTAGAGCTAGAGGTTCCGCAGGGTCACTACTCAAAACCGAAAGGGGCCGCAAGTTTAACAGCGCCTCTATTTGAGTGAGCACTGTCAACATCTCCTCAAATGTGAGAAGCTGAGTTCCTACTACCTTTGTTAAATGATTTTTAACAGCTTTTACGTTAATCTCCCATATGCTGCCAAAATGCGGTGCCGCCGCTGGGTTAAACCTAAACTGAATGCGGTTTTCATGCAGCTCGTTCGCGAATTCATCGCGATACTTTTCTGACTCGAGTAAGTTATATATATTATCAAGATAAGATTTCGCGCCTATGAAATTTGTCCCTCTATCGGCGTATATGACAATCACTGGCCCGCTTCTAGCCAAAAATCGTCTAAACGAATTCATGAATGCTTCTGTGCTAAGATCTGAAAACAATTCTAGGTGGATCGCTTTAGTAACGAGACATACAAATAAACAAATGTACGCCTTAATGCTGCGAACGCCCCGTCCGCGGTGCAGGGTAATAGACAAAGGCCCGGCGTAATTGACGCCTGTGTGACAAAATGCCTTGGCTTCCGTGACTCGGCATGCAGGCAAGCTTGCCATTATGGGGAACTGATTGACAGGTCGCGTCTTAAAGCAGACATTGCATTTGTGTACCTTGCTGCGTACGATGTCGCGAGCTGCTAAGATCCAGTACTTTTGTCGTAATAAAGACATTAAAAGTTGCGGTCCAGTGCAAATTGCAAATTTTTACGGTTATAATAGTCGATAATAGGGTCGACGATGTGATCGCGTCGCGGTTACAAAATAGGGTGTTGACTATCATACCCAATCGGGGCATTAGTCAAACGGCCACCCACGCGTAGAACGCCATCGTCGTCTAAGAATGTGCGAACTTTTGAAAAGCAGGAGGCATAACTTTTCCTGCCTTAAATTTAGCAATTTCATCAACGAAATGTGCGCTTTGAAGATTCCTAATGACAATAAGTTCCGTATATTCAAGATGGGATAGTTCAAATTTCGACGGTAATTTTTTGATAAATCTAAGGACATACATTACTATTCGGAGTATTAGCTTCAGGTATTTCACCTGTAATGTTAAAATCTTTGTCAAGTGGCCATTCGGAGCGAGGCTGATTAGCAAACCTCGGTCCGTTAAACCACAATGGATGCACAAGTAGTTGTGCGGGGGTTAAACCGCGACTTAAACAGTCAGCGGGATTATCTTCGCCGGCAATGTGATAAAAATGCTTCAGATCAATATTTTCCTGTTTCTGAGAAACCCTATTAGCAACGAACGTCTGCCATCGGCTGGGCGTTGCATGAATCCACGCGAGGGCTACCTTCCTATCGGTAAACGCATAAACGGAACATGCTGGTAATGAATAGGTATCTATCACCAGACGCATTAGCTTGGCCAGAATTAAGTTCGCGCATAATTCCAATCGAGCGAGAGTAACAAGAGTTTTCGAAGGTGCGACTCGCGATTTAGCGCACACTAAATTTACCAAGGTATGACCATATTGAGGGAAGTGAATATAAACTACTCCACCGTACGCCTTCTCCGAGGCATCCGCGAACCCCAGTAAAGAGATGACGCAATCATCTGTGACTCCAACGTGACGCGGCAATTTAATATTTTGCAATAAAGGCAATTCCGATTCAAAGCTTTGCCATAATTTAATAATGTGAGATGGTGGCATCTCATCCCAATTAATGTTGTCGTTCCAAAATGATTTTACAATTAATTTTGCCGAAAGTGTAACGGGTGCAATAAAACCTACCAAGTCCCATAGGCGGGCAATTACGGAAAGTACATTACGTTTCGTACACTCGCGAGGTTCAAGATTTACGCGAAACGTGAATACATCTTCGGCCGGTAACCAATGTAAGCCCAAGATTTTCAGATGATCGCTCGGACTAAATTCTACAACCTCGGAAACGCGATGATTGGCAGGAATACTAGCCATGACCTCAGGTGAGTTACTAGAAAATTTTACAAGTTCGAATCCGCCGCCGCGAACATTTTAATCAGCTGATCGGACAACTCAACACCTCGGTCAACCGAAGAGCAGCTAGTAGCCAAGTCATCGACGTAAATATCCTTGTCAACCACCCTGGCTGCAGCTGGATAACGAGAACTCTCATCATTGGCCAACTGGCGAATCGATCGCACGGCTAGATACGGGCTACAACACAACCCGAATGGAACGCGAGTTATTTCAAAGATTTGAATCGGATCATCAGGGTTAAAGCGATACAACAATCGTTGAAAACGCAAGTCGTTATTATTCATAATTAGTCGCAAATACATTTGTCGAATATCTGCGCTAATAGCGATGGGCAGTAATCGAAACTGCAGCAATATTTGAAATAAATCATTTAATAATTTTGGTCCAGAAAGTAAAATATCATTTAGCAATAAACCGGACGAAGTCGTGCCACTTCCATCTAGAACGACACGTAGACGAGAAGTAGTTTTATCAGTACGCACCACGCCATGGTGAGGTATGACGTAATGCGGATCAAAGTCGGCGTCAGTATTATCGACAGTACGCAAATAACCCCTCCCTAAGTCCCTTTTCTAAGTACTCAATAAATACATTATCGTATTCTTTTTTAATCGAGGGATCGGTCAACAGCTTGCGCTCTAGTGCTAAATACCTACGCTTAGCAAGACGTATGGAATCACCTAAGGCAGACGCGTCGCGTTTGAAAGGTAGGGATACTACAAAGCGGCCTAATTCATTGCGACGAGTAGTACTTGCATAAAACGCTTTGCACTCCTTTTCGTCAGGAGAAAGTGTATTTTTTGTGTTAGGCACTTCTTCCAATCAAAGAACCGATTTACGCGATTGTCAAGCGATTCGTTTATTGTGCAATAGGCACGAACAATATTACAAACAGGATTAATCACGGGCGCCTGACCGACTACGATATAACCGAGCAAAGTTTCTATAGCTACCGGCTCGCCGGGCGAACGCGCTACGGTGCGCGGGCGCAATATAAGCGCGAACGAATCCGACCCTAGAATAATATCTACAGCGGCCGGTGAGCTGTAACAACTATCTGCTAAAGGCAAATCTTTTAGGTAATCTAACTGAGTGGTATCAATTTTTGAGACCGGCAGGGCATCCGTAATACGAATGACAATTAACGGTTGAATGTTAAATTTTACCTCATCGTTGTGGCGGGAATTGAATGTTAGGCAAGTGATGCCATCAATCGGGTTCGTGACGTCACCGACACCCGATACAAATTTATTTGCGGTCGCATAGACCGGCAGTTTCAAACGCTTACAACATTCGGTTGTAATAAAATCGCATTGCGACGCGCTGTCAACAATAGCGCGGATAATTGACACATTACCCATCGCATCAGTCACGTGACATTGAGCCGTCCCTAACAAGACTGAAGTCGAAGGTTTAATATCTGCCGTGCTAACAGCGGCGCAAGACGCACACAAAGAAACGGGGCCGCGCGGCGTTTCTACAGTACACAAAGAAACGGGGTGGTCGGCGGCACTGCAATGTCCATTCTGATTAGGGTTGCCACCCGTACTATAATACACACATCAACACGGTCTAGGGATATTTTAAAAAAAGCGAATTACTATCAATGTGTTAATTATTTATATGACATGTCTAAATTTAAAAGATACGTTATTTAATATTCTACCATTTTTTAATAATGGTTGAGGTATAGATTAAAATTTCAGGATTTTATGGAAAAAAAATGAAGCATAGACGGAAACCGTATATGAATGAACTTTTAATTTGTGAGTAAAAACTGAAAAAAATAGAAAAATCATTTAATTTGTGTTTATAAACTTGAAGTTAGTAGTCTGAGAAAGCGCCCATGATGTTCATAACACATCGGCAACGATTCGGCATGCTCAGAACAAGGTTGTCAATGTCTTGCTGCGGAATATTGTCCCATGTCCTTCTGAGGTGCGCAAAAAGTTGATCTTCTGTAGCCAGATTTTCAGGAACTTCCTTCAGAGCTCTTCTTTGCAGCATATCCCACGCATGCTCAATGGGATTTAGATCTGGCGATTGAGCAGGCCAGTCTAAGGCCCTAACATTATGTGTATGTAACCAAGCTGCTACCGTTCTCGCCGTGTGTGCCCGGGCATTGTCGTGCATGAGCAGGAAATCTTGCCCCATTTGTGTTCTGTGGGGCAAGATTACGGGCCCCAGCACCTGTTGGACGTATCGTTCTGCCGTCATATTGCCCCGCACCCAAACGAGATCCGTCCGTCCTCCAAGACGAATTCCTGCCCAAACCATAATTGTTCCTCCTTGGTATGGGTGAACTTCCTGAGGGTTCTGGAGACGGCTCCATCGTCCAGGAACTCGCCAAACACGCGTCCTTCGTGAATCTGGATGGAAGCCGAACCTGGATTCATCCGTGAACAGCACATTGGACCATTGGACACGGCCCCAGTCCACGTGGTTCCGAACCCATTCTAATCGTCGTCCACGATTGCCTCTCCGTAAAGGTGGGACCCGGCGTGGTCTACGAGAGCGTAGATTGCTTTCATGCAGTCGCCTTCTTACAGTTTGGTCACTCACAAGCACTTGGTGTTCCACTCGCAGCCTTTGGACCAATTGAGTCGCCGTTGCATTTGGTTGTGCTCGCGCAGTAATTTGCAAAAATCGGTCTTGTCTGGGGGTAGTGATACGACTTGGCCCCCGGTGCCTCCCCGTACTTCACCTGTGGCACGATAGCGTGTCCACAATCTTGAAATTACATTTTTATGGGTCCCTATGGCCTCAGCAACATTACGCTGAACAGATCCAGCTTCCAGCATTCCCACAGCTCGTAACATCTCCGCCCTCGTCAAATTTCGGCGTTGCATGGCTACAATACCTCAATTTTAACTTTATCTTTCGTTTAAAAATGAAAAAAAAACTGTAACTAAACGTAATTCGTATTGTTTTCTAAATTTCGCACAAATGAAAATTCCCTCTCCTATACATCAAGACATTTTTATGCCACCGAAACAAAAGAATTTTCAAAAATTTGAATTTGGAATTAGTCTGAGATAAATTACAAACAAATCGGTGTATAAAAGATTCCAATGCGGCCAGTACTTTTCGAGTTATTTAATTGAGTATGAAATATCCCTAGACCGTGTTGATGTGTGTATATAGTATCGTACTATATTTCAGACAATTGTACTATATATTGTAGAAAAATAATATAGTACGAAAAATACTATATTTTTATCCCTAATTCTACTGTCGGGTTTTTTTAATAACTGTGACTGGAAGTCTGGAACGTACCAGCAACGCTGCACGGAGAATCTCAAAACGAAACGCATTCGCGGAAACAAAACGTCAACTTTTAAATGTTAATCATTTGTATTCAGAAATTATTAATGTAAATGAAATTATTTCAAAAATAAGCGAAGAAGAGGTGTTTTTATCGATAAAACACTGCTGAAAAATGGCAACTATATTCCCTACTTCGTAATTTGTACAGATGTTATTTGTAAAGTGTTAGTTTCTAGAATGGGGCCCTCATCTGCCGGGGCGGGGTGCTTACTCTCCAGAGCTGTAACGGTCTCTGGCGCAACCACATCGCTGTTTAAGATGATCCTTGCTGCACCACTGATTTCACCCTTCCACATGATGCAATAAACCTCTTTGGGGAAGATGTGCTGTAAATTTTGGGTCAAAACTTTTTAACAAGAAGAACCCCTAATAAAAAGTATTTTAATTTTGATTTCACTCGAAAATTCGAATTTACCCCTCAACGTTGCCATACAATAATAACAAAAAACATGACAGGGAAAAATAAAACTCATACCGGGCCTAAAATATTTGTAAATATTTGTAACTAGCTGACCCGCGCAACTTCGTCTGCCTCACATGAGCTACCTACTTACCTACCTACTACCTACCTACCTACCTACCACCTACCTACCTACTACCTACCTACTACCTACCTACTACCTACCTACTACCTACCTACTACCTACCTACTACCTACCTACTACCTACCTACTACCTACCTACTACCTACCTACTACCTACCTACTACCTACCTACTACCTACCTACTACCTACCTACTACCTACCTACTACCTACCTACTACCTACCTACTACCTACCTACTACCTACCTACTACCTAAATGTAATAAATCATTATCATTTTTATGTTTTATTATCCATAAATCGAAATTATTGAATTAATAGTCAGGGGTTTCTGAACAGAAAAAAAGGTATTTTGAAAATAAAACCATAGGAAGTTTAAATATTACAATTATAATAAAATTAATTTAGAATCTGAGTAATCTGACATTAACCAAACAATATTATTAATTATAGTCTGGCTTAAAACGTATAATTTAACGATTTGTATCAATTATGTAAATATGTATTTTTGATGTATGTAATTTGCATCATGTAATTAACTAATGTACGCCCAATGAGCGGGACCGCGGGACATAGCTGATCACAATCTAATTATTTTAAGATCTGTATTATGTACCTACATAAGATCCACAATAAACATATTGATTGATTGAACTTTTATCCAAAACTGCTGAGCAATACGCACCTTTTAACCGACGAAAAAACGGAGGAGGTTCTCAAATCGATGCGTATATATATATTTTTTAATTTTTGTTAAACAGGGTGTAAACAGATTTTTCACGAAGCCGTCAACCAAGCATTACTAAGTAACTTTACGCAAAAAATATTGCTCGGAAACGAGTTTGTTTTTGGGGTAAAAATCACGTTTTTCGGTATAACAATGTAACGCACTCAGAACAATGTGCTCATGGAAGCATTTAATAGTTATGACCTTAATAACTAATTTTTGACTGTTTTTGACTGATTTTTGATGTCCTAATACAGGCAATTAAGAGAAATTAATATGGGTGTACCCATATTATTAAATTGTATAATGGAACTTGCGTACATGATAAAATTCGCCTATTGCATCATCTTTTCGTGCATGTACGTAATGCCTGTTCCCGACAGGCATTACATACACACGCTAAAAACAAAGTACCTGGTGGTAAATGCACATGGATTAATCCTTTACTTTGAAGAATCAAACGGAGAAAAACAATGGAAAACCTACTATTTTCAATCACAAAAACAATTTTGAATATGGGAAATTCAAAAACTTGATCTAGCAACCCGGTGTCAATGTCACACTATCGTAAACGCTTTACTTTGAGAATTTTTCATACAAAACACAAAATATTGTTCGTAGACTTTACATAATTATAAACCTGATCTACTATGTCATGCCATTATGCTGTCTCGTAAAAATGAAAATTAGTGTCTAATAGATTATTTGCTGGTAATCGTAACAATGAGAATATTGTTAATTTTGATGTGGAAACATAAGATGTCGAGACAACGAATGATTATCCAAACACTTTTAGAATTTACGGCTCCCTTGTTGTTGTGGTTTTTTATGTGGTTCTTAAAAGAATTCATAAAACCTGAACATTTTAAAAAGGGCGACGAGAGGAAACCGGACCAGGTGGAGAAGATTTCCAACTCGGTGAGTAAGAAGTTTTGAGATATTAATTGTGCCTCTAAAGAGAGCAGCGGTGACGCAGCGGTGACCCAGTGGTGGCGGCCCCGACTTACGAACAGTGAGTCGCGAGTTCGAACCCAGGCAGGCGCATTACTTTGTTTAATATAATTCATCACCACTGCTCTCAAAACGGCATGTCCTAGAACTAAAAATTCGAAGACATGAGACATCTATCAAACCGCACTGGGTCCACGTGGTAGATTTTAGCCCATTCCCTCTCATAGAGAGAAGGCCGTGTGTCCCACCAGGGGGATGATTATAGGCTGATTATGCTTTAAACACATTATTATTCTACTACTGATAAACAGTTTTTTGATGTGAAACATATGGGCGCGGGTAAAACCTAAAAATAGCATGGTGACGCATTCCCCGGCGACGCATCGCCAACTGTCAAGTTTTCATCCCGGAAAAGGAATGGCGAAATAGGGGAAATAGTGTTGATAAACATGAGTTGTTCATCTTGCAGAAAAAATGTGTTAGGATATTGGTCCATATTGAAAACGACGAAAGTTGTAGACCACATTTGAAAAATCTGGACATTCTAACTCTGACATCGATTTATATCCTAGAATTTTGTAAATTTGTGAGACAGTATCCAAACTTCTTTATTAAAATCTCTGACCAGCCTCGCCGATATGCACCGCGGTCACGATTCGAAAACACGCTCGTAATACCCCAATCCAAGCTAAAATTACACTAAAATTATTATTATTATTTTTCTTTTTCGGATGGGAAATCATCAAATGTCTCCTCCCGCTCTGGGCGGAGCAGGAGGGAGTGTCAGACTTTTACTGACTAAAACCCATCCATGTTCCTTCATTGCCCTTTGTATTCCGGAGCCACGGTATCTCTTTTGAACAGTCTCGCAGCCCCGGCAGGCATCGGCACTTGCGGACCCCTTCCTTTTGCTGACTCTCTTTGAGGCGCGCGTGGAACATGAACGCGCCGTCGACACGGCCTGTCGTCATGAGACAGACGGACGGCAAGCTAGCCCATAGCCCACCGTCCACAGACCCGCGCCTACGGTGGCCGGGGGCCAAGTGGTGGCCCCCGACGCCCGGGGCGCCTCCCGCGGCGGCCGGGACGTGAGGTTCTCTCCCTCTCACGTTCCGCCCCCTCCTTCTCTAGCATTACTGCTAGCCCTTACGTTACATCGTTGGTTACATCAATAAAAATATATAACAAGATTCTGACGTCAGAATGGAAGAGAATGACAAAATATTTTTAAATCGAGTCAGAAACCTATTAATTAAAAAATGCTACTCTTCATTGTATTATTTTTAATATAATGACTTCAAAATGGATTGACTTTTATTACCTTTACTTATTTATTGAATTTTGCTTTTTATTTTATTGACATTTTGTATTTGATTCTTAATATCTTTTTAACATGATTGTATTTGGATTATTATTTTCATCCTCTCAACAGCGCGCGGCGCAATATGTCACCGCACGCGCATCTCATCAAATAGCGATAGCAACCGCGCGCTGTTGGAATAAATTGTCCAAAAATTTAAATAAAAAATCGACTCTCTGTCCATGTATTCAATGCTATAATTCCCATCTCTATAAAATTCTTCAACTCCGTACCAAAAATCACAGCTCTACTCAATCGACAAGTCGTCAAATAAAATAAATAAACTTACGTCAACACACCGCGCTATTTCTTGCGTCATCGTGTTAGCGTTTGTGTACGGCCTCAGTGCAATAGCGATCAGCGGCGCTTTCTGCGGGGTGTCGAGCGGCCGACAGCGCGTTCAATGAGTGGCCATGGTGCACGCTTTGCGTTCGGGTGAATCCGCCGGCCGCAAGTTCGTTCTCCTCTATTCCAAGTCAATATTTCTGACAATGCCATTAATAAAACTGTTCTTTGACATAAATTCAGCTTTTTAGTTTGGTGCTGCAGTCCGGTTTTCAGTTTTTATTAATAATAACTTTTTTGTATTAGTTTTGTCTAAAACTAGCGACTCGCCCCAACTTCGCACGAGTGCAACTGTCCGGTTGCTAATATTTTTTTCTCCATTTTCATGAATTTCAAACCTCTGATTGGATCGCATTCATCCATGGGTGGCATTACGAGGCTTCAGAGATTACATCTGAAAATCATATTGGTTAAAAATTATATCGGTTCCACAAAGTTCTGGATGGTACACTTATTAATAAAGACCACTAAAGGTTCGGTCAAACCGGTACGGGCAAAAAGCAGAAGCGGCAGACAATACTGAAGTATCAGTCAGAGCCCGGTGTCCGCAACCTTCACCTGAGCTATGTTGGAATGTTACTGCAGTTTCTTTTTCCATTTCGTACATTCAAAATTCAGGAGCCGTTAAGTCTGTAGGTAACTTGGCCTGCAATCTACACAAAAACCCATAATGTTAACAAAATTCAAAAATATCTCTCTGATTTGCAGGAAACAATATTGCTAGCGGATGTCATGCCTCCACATTGGATCATGTACTACCCTAAAACAGTGCTCACCACATTGCTTATGGATGAAGTGGGCGCCAAACTGGATTTGGAGAGGCTTGCCACATACCCGGGTAAGTGCGAAAAGATCCCCATAGACACTATGAGACATGAAGTTATTTACCCTTTCTTTGGGGTCACTAGTACCTACCTACTACTTTCATTAGTAAGATTTCTGCAATGTAATGATTCTTAAAAATGAGTTAATCATAAAGTTCGGTACGGGCCCCTTCCGGGGGCCTGACAGACAAACCTCCGCTGGCTCGGTACCGGCCCCGAATGAGGCTGGCACCTATGTCATACGCTATCCTTATATATCACACAGACGCATACAGATTCGATAACAGATAAGACATATTATGATTCCAAATATTATAAACAACATGAAAATGCCCAGATCTTACCGTAATTTACTAATACAGAACCAATAAATAACACGTAATAATCATTACCACTGCTCACTTTGTATTCGAAATGTACGACCATTTTATATACGGAAATTAAAATAATGATTATACTATTTTTTGAAGTTTTAATAATGTTATTATTAACAGTTTTTTGTACATTGTAGATACTAAAACCGATCCGACAATAAACAGCACAGATTGGTCCAATGGCAAAATTCGCGCCAATTTTTTTTCCATATCAACATTTAAATTAGGAATGCACTCGTTGTTCACATTTATAATTATTGAAACTATTAAATTAATTAGATAATTTATTGTGTTTCTATTTTTAAGAGGATTTATAAGACGTGATAACTTCTTCTAAGGGATGAAAGTTTGTATGAAAGTCCGTCAGTTTTAAAGTTCGTTCTTGTGTTTAGGCCGGTGTCTCAGCGTTTTTGATAATTTCACCCTCAAAGGGTTAAAAAACATGAAATTATTTAAAAAACCGGCTAAGTGCTTGTCGGGCCACGCGCAGTGTAGGGTTCCGTAATAGCCCGTTATCACAAATAATTTATTATGTAGTAATATATTAATTTATTAAGTTGTGCCACAAAAGTTAGTGACATAAACGAATCGCTGCAAATCCGACTCTGCGTAGTCTTGTCTGCCTTATCCCTAGAGTGTAATCTAAGCCCGCGTAGGCGCGGAGGGGCGAGGCGGCCTGCGACCTGAAGAGCAGGTGGTTTTATTTTGCGGTGATGAGCGCGAAACACGATGAGAGATTCTGGTATTGGGAGTTTAACTAATTTTGTTATTGGTCTTGTTAGTACCCCTGATTTTGTTTTCATAGTCACAACTCTGACTAGATTGTCTCTCCACGGGTGAACTTCCTGTATTCTGCCAAGTGCCCATTTTGCAGAAGAAAGGTTATCTTCTTTGATTAAGACAACATTTACTACGAACTTGAAGTTGTTGCAGGTATTCTGACGACCATCTGGCCCAAAACCCTTGTTTCATTTTGTTGACCAGTTGAGCTAACAGCTGAGCACCGCATAACTGGGAAGTGTTTGTTGTTTTTGGATTGGAGCGACCTTAGTTTTTGCCGCAACCAATGCAATTGGTTGCTGTTTTCCGTCTGGAACTTTACTGTACACCACGCACGAAAACGCTTTTTCCGATGCGTCACAGAATGCGTGTAATTTCCAATCCTTGTTTGCTTCTAACCCAACCCATCGGTTAATTTTGAAAGGTTGCATAATCTGTTAATTCAGATTTTAGTATCTGTCATTCCTTTTCTATTCCATCCGGAACAGTGACATCTCATTCGATTTTGTAATTCCAGATCTGTTAGAGTAAAATTTTTTCTAAATCTTAAGCGACATTTCAACAATTATTGATCCTTTGGGATGGCTATCACCAATAACAATCAATTATTGGTGATAGCCATCCCAAAGGATCAATAATTGTTGAAATGTCGCTTAAGATTTGACGATGTTTTGTTAAGGCCAATGTTGTTTTTGTTTTTTAATGTGGTTGAAAATATGAATTCATCTTGTTTCGGATCCCATGCCAACCCTAATGCTTTGAAAGCTGATGCTTCTGTAAAACTTAAGTTGACTGGGCTAATCATATGTTCTTTCAGATCTTCTAGCAGTTGTTGTTCGTCACTCGACCACTTTCTAAGGTTGAACCCTCCTTCTTTCAATAGCTGTATAAGTTGGTCTCTTGTATCTCGCGCCTCGTCCATGGTATCCTTTCCAAATAACGCATTATCTACAAAAAATTGCTTGAGTAAGATGTTTTTAGCTTCCGGGTACTTGTCACCTTCGTCCATCGCTAGCTGTTGAAGTGTTCGCAGTGCTAATAATGGAGCGGCCTTATTACCATAGGTGACTGTACATAGTTGATATTATCTTAGCAGTTGCCGTGGACAATTCCTCCACACTATTTTCGGTAAGAGTTGAGGTTCTCGATGTACCACTATAAATCGGTACATTTTCTCAATGTCTGATGATAAGACATATTTGCATTGTCTCCATTTCAGCAAGATGCTAAGGATATATTTTTGTAGATTCGGTCCCGCCTTCATTAAGTCATTAAGACTGTGTTTTGAACTAGTTTTGGCCGACGCGTTGAACACAACTCTAAGTTTCGTTGCAATAGCACCTGTGTTTTTGTTCCTAGTGTTGTTTTGGACTTGCTCCGTGTGACCCATTTCTTCATATTCATCCATAAAAGCTTTATAATCTTTTGCAAACGCATGATTTTTAGCAATATTTCGCTCAAGTTGTTGAAATTGAGCGATGGCCTGTGGTTTCGATGTTCCTAAGTGTTCAATAAAATCCTTGACTGGGAGACGAACTTGACATCGCCCATCAGGAAGTCGTGTTGTTGTCACTTTGTACAGCTGTTTGCACCTGTTGTCAGGGTCCACATCTTCTTTCTTTTCTTGCAAAGACTCCTGTTCCCAGAATTGGGTTAGATCCTGAATGTTGTTGATAATTACATGGCAATTGAATGTTTTGTAATTACCGCATACTACCCAGCCTAAATGAGTTTGTTGTGCTATGATGGATGACGTGTTTGTTTTTATTAACCCCTCTAACAATATTTCGGAATATACACACATCAAAAGTATCTAGGGATCAACATATATTTTTGCAATAACTTTTCTCCTGATTGATATTAATTAAAATTTTCTTTAAGGATTCATCAAATAAAGTGTTTTCGTTTGTCACAGTAACGATAAACCAAGTCACCTTTGCATTAATAAAGAAATTTGCCATTTTCCTAATAAAGGGATTTTTGACATTTGAACCACTAACATTAAAGTTCGAAAAAAAGACTGAAATAACAGTTTTCTTTAAAATTTTATTGGGTAACTTAAACAATTAATAATCCGTGTTTCTACCGCGAACACTAACAACACAAGAACATCGGTTTGGCATACTCAAAATGAGTTCATCCAAATCACGCTGTGGAATGGCCGCCCATGTTCGTTGCAACAACAAAAAAAGGTCTTCTTGCGACTGGATACCCTCCATATTCGGCAGAGCTCTTCTCTGTAGCATATCCCATGCATGCTCAATCGGGTTCAAGTCTGGCGACTGAGCAGGCCAGGGCAGGACATTGATGTTAGCTGCGGCGAGAGTCTGTCTTACAACTCTTGCGGTGTGCGGTCGTGCATTATCATGCATTAACTGAAATAAGGGACCGATTTGCACTTGTAGAGGAACGATGACGTCTGATACAATCGTCTCAGCATAAATTTGAGCGTTGAGGTTGCCTCTGATCCAAATCAACTCAGTTCTTCCGCCGATCCAAATACCCGCCCATACCATGATGGTTCCACCACTATAAGGATGGACTTCCTGGCAGGATTTTAATCGCTGTTGGCGTCCAGGGGTTCTCCAGTGTCGTATACGTCTTGTATCCGGTCTCATACCAAAACGAGACTCATCAGAAAAGCACACGAAACGCCATTGTTCTTCTGCCCAATTTCTGTGTTCAAGAGCCCATTGATATCGAATCCTACGATTGTGCATTGCTATAGGTGGTACCCGTAGCGGTCTTCGGGAATGAAGGTTCACTTCATGCAAGCGGTTTCTGACTGTTTGGTCGCTAATTAAGTTCCCTGAAGAGTGATGAAGCCTCACGGCTAACATCATGGCGGTTATTGTTGGAGCTCTTCGAGTTAAGATTTGAATGTATCGGTCTTGTCTCCGTGTGGTGCAGCGATACCGTCCTCCATGGCGCTCAGCCACGGTACCAGTGCTTCGGTAACGTGTCCAAAGTCGACTGATAACACTCTGACTTGTATTCAGAGCTAAAGCTACAGTACGTTGCCGGGAACCAGCTTCTATCATTCCCACGGCTCTGAGCATTTCTTCCCTGCTTAAATGACGTCACCGCTCCATAATAACGTTGGTTTTAATCAGTAGTAGGGAAACAGTAGCACTAATAATGTCTTCAATGCGTTGTATGTTTTTATAGGGAAAATATTGACAGCTTATTTTCATCTTTTACTCGAATTTGATTGAGAGTTCCTGATTCAAATTATGAAATGCACCAAAAAGGATCCATATAAATTTATAAAATCATAAATTTATTACAAAGCCACATCTCAATCTCAAGAAATCCGCATAAAAATGCTTGATCCCTAGACATTTTTGATGTGTGTACATCGGCTCCCAATAGTAAGTCTATATCCTTAGATATGTTAAATTCAGGATCACAGCGAGTTGTAAATGTTGTATATGTTCAAAACTACCTTTATTTACTGTTTTACTTGGCAGTTAGTTTGTTATTTTCTTCATAATAAGTGCATTAATGTTAATGTTGAAGTCATTGTGTATCGCTTGGCATTAAAGATGGAGCACTCTTTTAGACTTGGTGGTGGCTGAAGCACCAACACCTGACACCACCGCGCTCATCTTGTTTCGTTTTAACTGCGATTTTTGTGCAGCAACGCACTAAGGCACTCAATGGTCGTATCATGTATCCTTTTCAGGAGAGATGCCGTTGGAGTTTGTATGTTGGGTAGACTCAGCAAATTGTTTGCTTGGTAGGGAAATAATAGTCCATTATTATCGTACCTCTGTTGAAGTATCTGCCAACTAGCTTCGTAGTTATCAGCACTAATGTTCATGTGCTGTATTAATCGCTCGGGGTCTCCCTTTAATTTCGCCTTCAAATGTGTTATTTTTGAGCATTAGAGATTAAAGTGTTACGATGCACGATTTCCACGAACAAGTCCTTAAATGTTGTCTACTGTGCATAGCTACCACTGAAAATTGGCGTGTTGACCAACATGTTATAGAGCTTCCATTAAGTGCTATCGACCTTTTCCCAACGTTGCGTAACTGTCCTCAACTTATCTTCAAGTTGCCACTTTTCTTTTAATTTTTCAATGTCCATTTTCCGTACTGTATTTTAATATATTTTTTTGTCCTCGATTTTAGCTAGTAATCTTTGTTTCGACTTGTTTATCATACACTTCGTTTTCTCGTATTTTTGTTCCAAACGCTCGTAAATGAGATTCTCATAGTAAGGTCCAGACTTCTTGTCTTCAAACAAGGCCAATTGGATGTTGTTGTCTTTAAAGTCACTCCAATACTCCTCCAGCTTTCCAAGTCTGCCATCATGATACTCAATAGTGTTTTTACGTGTAGAACTATATTCTTTGAAGTTTTCATTTATTTGATTGATAGCCTCAAGATTTGTAGATTAAGAGTTAAGTAAAGCATCGTAAGAAGTCATTTTTGTTATCCGGTGCTTAGTGCAGACTATAAATCCAAAATTCCCGAAAAGTAGGTAAAATGGAACGTGCTAACCAGATTCGCTGCTTACGCTCCACGTCGATCTGTGTAATTCTCACTCAATATCACTGTTCACACTGTTTTTAATGTTCTGTTGAACATTCGAGTTTAATGTTCAACTGTTCCCGCTAGTGAAAACGTACCACGGCACTGATTTTACTCTTAACGGCTCGAAGGACTAAAATGCAAGGGCCTTTAAACTGAATGTTAATAAAATAAATGTTAATGTTCAAAGGTATTTAATAGGAAATTGCACTAAACTAATGTAATAAGAAAATAATAGAAAAGGTCACAAAATGTTGGATGTTGCGCGAGCTCGATATTATTATTATACTACATTTTTATAAAATAAAAAAGGAGACAACGTAGACGCAGCTAACGCAGCAGAGCAGGCATGGTTTCTGTCACGGTTCCGGCACTCCGGGGCTCCGGCGGTCCCACGCGAGCTTATCGTCACTCACCGACATAATTCTATAGAATGACCATTTAGTCATATGTGGTATGTAATATGATGTGCAAGCTTGCATTAACAGCTTGCAAGTAGTTTACGTTGAATAGCAAATAAGTATATTATGTTGAAAACAGTTAATAAATGGATCGCACGACATACGGACGTTACCTTATAAACTCTGCCCAATCTGCACAATCCTTACATGGCGACCCTGCCAGGATTTCAACCACGTTTCGGCGTTGTTTAAATATCTACATCGACAATTAACGTACCTACATCATAATGTGTCGCTCAGATATCCAGAAGGACGAAGTATTCATCACTCAGAGTGCTTCCGGAGGTTCAAACAGCAGCGCGGAATATCACCTTTCAAATATAAGCGTCGTGATGTTCGTCATCTGCACAATACTGTCTATTGCAGGACTTTACGGACTATACGTTTTGTACAAAAAGTGTCATCAGAATTGGATCACGAATGAAGTTTTGACACAAAACTTGAGACGGTCTATTCGCCGCGTGACCACTAGATCCGGCGAGGAACCTACCTGCGTTTCCTGCGCCTGCCGTAAATAAAACGAATAATAAATAAATAATGAAGAAGTGAAGAAAGAAGGTAACATTATAGAAGAACAAAGAACAATTATTGAAGAAAAGAAATAAAAATTACAGAAGAGAGAAGAAAAATTATAGAAAAAGAAGAGAAGAACGAAGAAATAAAATATATTTTGTTGGAGGAGTCAGGGTATTCCCGGCTCAGTTACCTGTGGTGTCCAGGGTATAGCCCGGCCCAAGCTGCCATTCCTGAGGATGAGCCAAGCAGTCACTTCAGAGGACAAAGCCAGCAGCCCTTCCAGAGGACAAACCTAGCAGCCCATCGAGACGGACCAACTCGATGAAAGGTATGAGTGCGATACTCATGAAGTGTAAAAATGTGTATAAGTGTAAAAATAAACTCTATAATTATCATCATAATCATGGAAAGACTCAGTGAAATATATGAAACTTTACTAGATTTATGTGTTAGTATTAGAAAATAAGGCCCTAAAAGGCGAGGCGAAAAAGTAGGACAACGAAAATTTCAGGAGGCTGATAATTTGTATGATGAATTTACATTACTAATTGATTACAGACGTATACGTAAAAAGGAATTACATTTAGATCCGTCAATACCTAACGAAATTGAGAAAATTTATAGAAAAGTCTTGGGTTTTAAAGAGGTAACAGATATTTCAGAAAGTTCGTCCGACGAATTCTTAGATATAGAGGAAAATAAGACAATATACAAAATGGAGAGTTTCAGTTTAAAAACGGCTAGCACTTTGATTCTAGTTATGGACGGAAAGGAAGAAACAGTAGAGAGAATAATCGAAGGTATAGAGATGTATGAAAGTTGCTTGACAGAAGAAGGTTGTAAGAAATTGCTAGTTTCATTTGTGTTAAAGATTCGTCTATCAAAAATAGCGAGATTAAAACTGAAAAAAAGTTTCGCAACTGTTTCTGGTTTAGTAAAAGATATTCAAA
This sequence comes from Xestia sexstrigata, assembly GCA_941918905.2. NCBI lineage: Eukaryota > Metazoa > Arthropoda > Insecta > Lepidoptera > Noctuidae > Xestia > Xestia sexstrigata. The sequence continues at coordinate 887,615 of OW799222.2, read as the reverse complement.
CTCATCTTAGGACAAAAAAATCTTCCAACTCAATAATGACACAGATTAATAACATAAGTCAAAACTTGACTATAGGCGAATAAGGAGAGGAACTAAGAGATTTGTTTACCTCCGTTACCATAGCGCAAGCAGACGGAAACCAGACAGCCACCGAGATACTAAGTCCAATAAACGAAAGGTTAGTAGTTAAAAGTTTTTCAGATGGTCTGAAAAATCGTCGACTTAGTACTATTTTAGCAGCTAGAAATTACAGTCAACTGAAGGATGCAGTACGAGCAGCAGAGGATGAGGAGCTGTCACTTCCCGGAACATCAGGTCAGGATGCCGTGTTATCTTACACACGAGGTAGAAACTCAAGGTACAGTCGGAGTCGCGGAAACTACCATCGTGGGCAGACTACTCAATTATACCGTGGAAATCCTTCTCACTACCGAGGTAATAACGCAGCTCAGTAGTACAGGGGTCAGGCGCCCGCACAGCGAGGTTTTTACCGTGGCAGACATTACCAACAGCGTGGATACTCTAGGCCGCCGAATAAAAGTTACTATAGAAGTAACAGGGGTAATTACAGAGGTGCCAGGCCAGGATAAAGAGGAAAATTTAGCTCAGTTTTTTCGGAGCAACTAATTATGATATAGTGTGTAAAAGTCTCGATTTTATCTATTTATACGCTGGACTAACTAACTGGAAACTAAAATTTTTAATCGATACGGGTGCAACTATTTCATTAATCAACAGACAGTCGGTAACACGCGAAACAAAATTATATAGCGATCAAACAAGCATAAAAGGAATCGGTGGAAATGTACAGGCATTTAATTACGCGTACATATCTTTGAAATTAGAAACGGGTGTACAGTTTTGTCAAAAGTTTTATTTGTTCGATAATATTCCATGTGAATCGGATGGAATACTCGGTTTAGACTTTCTGAGAACTTATAACGCTAACATTGATTTACCGACAAACGTACTCAGCTCACAATTAAATGACAAAGCGCCGCATTATCGCATTGAAATACAAAACCGTCGTCTACCTATTCATACGAACTCAGAAAATTATTTGCTTATTTCAGGTCGAAGTGAGTCTATCCACTACGTCGACATAAACAAAAATGTTTACAAAGAATGCGTTTTACATCCTAAGCAAATAAATGACAACTTATTCATAGCAGGTTGCATTTTTCAGCCAAAACGAGGTAAAGTTCCAGTAAAAATTTTAAACACAAATGAAAATTTAATTACAATACCGAAGTCTAATTTAATACGTAATGATGATATAGAGTAGTTAGATAACTATAATATTTGTTTATTTAATAAATCAGAAACGGGACTGGAACGAGTAAAAAAATTACTATCGGAACTAAATTTATCTCATTTAAATTCAAGCGATAGAAAAGATTTGGAAATAATTTGTGCTAAATATTCAGACATATTTTTCCTTCAAGGAGATGAACTAGGTACAGCCAATGTAGTAGAACAGTCAATAACAATAAAATCAAATACGATGCCAGTGTATACTAAGCCTTATCGTTTGCCTCAATCATCGAAATCGGAAATAAATAAGCAAGTTGAGAAAATGTTACAGGACAACATAATAGAGCCCTCCAGCAGTGAGTGGAACAGTCCTATTCTTTTAGTACCCAAAAAAATCAGATGTAGAAAAAAAATGGCGTTTAGTAGTGGATTACCGAAAACTTTTTCCACTACCAAACATTACCGAAATATTAGACTCTCTTTCAGGAAGTATTTGTTTTAGTCATTTAGATCTTCAGCAAGGGTTTGATCAAGTTAATTTAAAACCAGAGAGTAGGGATATCACCAGTTTTTCGACTAGTGAAGGTCAATATCGTATGAAGCGCCTTCCCATGGGTCTCAAAGTTTCTCCAAATGCGTTTTCTAGAGCCATGTCAATTGCCTTGTCGGGACTAACATTTGAGAAATGTTTCGTTTACTGTGACGATCTTATAGTATTCGGTAGGACAGTAGATATACATAATAAGAATCTTATGGAAGTTTTCGATCGTTTAAGAAACATGAACCTTAAGCTAAACCCAGCAAAGTGTGAATTTATGAAAACTCAACTACTCTATTTAGGTCATGAAGTTTCAGCTAATGGTGTATTACCAGATCCACAAAAAATAAATGTAGTTAAAAATTACCCAGTACCAAAAAATGCCGAAGAGGTTAGGCGATTCGTTGCATTTTGCAACTATTATAGAAAATTCATTGGATCGTTTGCAGAAATAACAGTACCATTAAATAAATTATGTAGAAAGAACGAAACTTTTTTATGGTTGGCAAAGAAAAGTTAATTAATCCACCAATTTTGCAATACCCCGATTTTTCTAAAGAAAATGAATTCATACTACAAACGGACGCATCTAATATGGGAATAGGATCAGTCTTATGTAACAGCGATCTAAGACCAGTAGCTTACGCCAGTAGACCAATAAATAAAGCAGAGTTAAATTATCCTACGATACAAAAAGAACTTTTGGCAGTAGTGTGGAGTATAAAATATTTTAGACCTTACTTATATGGAAGAAAATTTACTATTCTAACGGATCATAAACCACTCATCTCTCTATTTGGCATGAAGGACCCATCTACACGACTTTTAAAGTTTAGATTACTATTAGAAGAATACGATTACGATATTAAATACATAAAAGGTACAGAGAATAATGTTGCTGATGCATTGAGTAGGGTTACCATAAGTTCGAACGAATTAAAGTCTTTAAATGAAAAAATTGTAAGTATAGTAATGATAAGGGCACCACGAGCGAAAATAAACTCGTAGTGCAAAGCAAACTCACAATCGAGTGACAATGGTTCCGTTAATATAACTGAAGAACCGAGGTTAGGCCAACCAAGGATAGCAGAGATATTAAGAAAACCTAATGAAGCAGTAGAATTAAAAATTATAAAAGGTAAAGATCTAAACAAGAAAAATAAGGATTACGAAAACGAATGTTTTGCTTATGTAAAGAATGAATCTACTCTATATATCAATCTCGATTATATGTCGCATTTCTCGCGAGTCGAATTTGCGTATTTATTGAGTGATAGTTGTAGAAAAATAAATATTAAAGAACTATGCATAGTAAAAGATAAAAATAATGTTGAATTTATTAAAGAATTGATCAATGAAATAAAAAGAAGATCACAGTGGACCGGTCCACAAATAAATATTCTAAGAGGAATAAAAAGAGTCCTAGAAAATGACGAAAAGACATACATACTACATGACTATCATTTGCTGCCAACAAGTGGGCATGCAGGCGTACGACGTATGATAAATAATATAAAGGGTAAGTACTTTTGGCCAGGCATGGAGAACGACGTACGACACTACGTTTCCAAGTGTAAAAAATGCCAGACTAGTAAGTATTCTAGAAATATAGTAGAACCGATGGTCGTAACTACAGCCGCAACAAGTGCGTTCCAAAATGTATTTTTAGATATAGTTGGCCTATTAGATAAGAATTTAGAAGGTAACGTTTATATATTAACAGCCTTATTCATAAAAAGTTAGAGCCTCCTTGAAGGCTTCTTGAAGGCCCGATGCTAAAAAACATGATTCATAAACGTCTATTAACGCTAATCAGTCCATCAAGGCTCTGCTAAATTTAGACAGCCTTATTCATAAAAAGTTAGAGCCTCCTTGAAGGCTCCTTGAAGACCCGATGCTAAAAAACATGATTCATAAACGTCTGTTAACGCTATCAGTCCATCAAGGCTCTGCTAACGTTAGTGGACCGTTGACCCTCCTTTATCTCCCTGCTAAGTCACAAAATGGCCGCCGGAAATTTGAACAGCTGACTTTGACAAGAGCAAAAAACCATACCGAAGATAATTTTAGTGAAGGGAGGGTTACGCAGATTAAAAAAAATCCAGGAAAAATTATTTTTAGAAATTTGTATTTAAAAATCCTCTTAATTAGGTTTTTAAGATGATACGTGTACTAACAATAAATATGAAAAAAATAAAATTACCATGATTAACATAGTTACAGCTTTTTGCACTTAGGTACAACATAAACATGCGGATCGGAAATGGCGGGAAAACAAAAATCTCGCTTTTTATAAAAGTTGATCTTGGGGTTGTATCGTCAAATTTTATCTTTTCTTATTGGTTTATCATTTCTTTTTTTGTTCCTTTTCTTTTTTCTCGTGTGTATTTGTAAAAAAATGCGTTTTCCCGCTAATTTGCTGTCACTGCTGTCATTTTTTTTTTTAATTGTCGATGAGGCCTTTTTTAGGGTTCCGTATCCAAATGGCAAAAACGGAACCCTTATGAATTCGTCATGTCTGTCTGTCTGTCTGTCTGTCTGTCAGTCCGTATGTCACAGCCACTTTTTTCGAAATAATTAAAATTTGGTAAGTAGATGTATTCTGTGAACCGCATTAAGATTTTCACACAAAAATAGAAGAAAAAAAACAATAAATTTTGGTGGTTCCCCATACTTAAAACTGAAACTAAACTATTTTTTTCATCAAACCCATACGTGTGTATCTAGGTTTCTATGGATAGTTCTTCAAAAATGATATTTAGGTTTCTGATATAATTTTTTCTAAACTGAATGAACTGACACCACCTCCAAAGTGGTAAAATGTGTCCCCCCCCCATGTAACTTCTAAAATAATAGAATGATAAAACAAAAAAAAAAATATGATGTACATTACCATGTAAACTTCCACCGAAAACTGGTTTCAACTTAATTAAAAAAAACACTATTATTAAACGTCGATCAAAGTTACAACGAACTACAAGAACTTTTATATTACGAGTATGTTACTTGCTGCTACGGAACTTTTTGTCATTTGATTTGTCAAGATTTTGACTGCTAGCAGACCCATCAAACCTCAATTAAGGATTTTTTATGAATAAGGCTGTAAGTTTACAATGTGAGCTCAGCAAGTATATCGAAGCGTATCCATTACAGAGAAAAGATATACGGTAAGTGTAGCTAGATCATTCGTAAACAACTTTATACTTAGGTATGGTTTACCAACAACCATCGCTACCGATCGAGGTACTGAATTTATGTCGGAAACAATGACAGAGGTTTGTAAATTGCTTAAAATTAATAAAATTAATTCGACAGCATATTATCATCAGTCGATGGTGCTTTAGAAAATACCCATAAGCATCTTGGAGTATTTTTACGTACTCAGTGTGACTGACATCCAGAAACATGGACTCAATGGTTGAATTTTTGGTGTTTTTCATACAACACTACCGTCCACACGGAAACAAAATACACACCGTATGAGTTAGTATTCGGAAAAACATGCAACTTATCTAGTAATCTTACCAATGACGTAGTAGAACCGCTTTACAACCCAGACGACTATGTATTAGAACTAAAAATATAGGTTACGGTTAGCACATAAGGAAGTTAGGAATAATTTAATTTTAAGAAAAACTCAAAGGAAATTAGTATATGATAGAGAATGTAATTCTATTTCGTATAAACCAGGTGATTTGATACTTACAAAAAATGAAACAGGTACAAAATTAGACAAGCTATTTAGAGGACCTTATACTGTGTTAAGCGATAACGAACCTAATGTGTTATAAATAAAGGTGATAAATTAGAGACGGTTCATAAAAATAGAACAAAGAGATATGTAACTTAAATACCTATATCTAATCGGTTTGTTGACATTTAAGTGAAAACGTGTTATGACAGTGACACACTAAACTTAATGATAATTTACATTGTTTAGATTAATATTAACCTTCCAAAAATATACGCGATTGTTTATGTTAATGTGTTAGAATAAGACTAAAATAACTAATGTTTGTATTGCATTTTATAAGGATCTTAGCAATTGCTCTAGGCAAATAAAATGTACTAAAAAATTTTTTTTGTAACAACCCCTATGATGTGGTATGTAATATGATGTGCAAGCTTGCAGTAACAGCTTGCAAGTAGTTTACGTAGATAAAATAAGTATATTATGTTGAAAACATAATGTTGGATCGCACGACGTACGGACGTTTCCTTACAAACTCTGCCCAATCTGCACAATCCTTACACATACATTCATAACAATATAAACTGTATTAGTGTTACATAGTGTTATACGCACATCAAGCTATACGTGTTTGTTGCAAACTAGCTCTTATTACTAGCACGCAATAAAATTTGAACTACTGATTTATTTTTACTGTGGTGTGCCCGCTCGCGGAGAAATCTACGCTTTTCACAAAAAAAGGACCATGCATATTGGACTTCTCTGTAAAAAATTATGCGTGGTCAAACATAAAAAAATATAGGTACGCGTCGAATTGAGAACTTCCTCCTTTTTGTTTTGTCGGTTAAAAAGCAAACTTAAGGCACCTGACACGGGCGAGGGTCATTCTTTTACGGAAAATCATAACACCGCGATTCAGAAAATTGAGTGAAATGAACAGCGCCATCTATCGACCAAGATGTTCAACTGCTAAAATATAATGCACGGAAATCATGCTGTGTATATTTTCAAAGCAGCATCATGTAGACTAAAGAGTACCATAAGCTATAACAATTTTTTTTAATGCCGGTCATTCAATTTAAAAGTAATACCTCAAGATACGCACAATTTTTATGTATAATAGTTTTAAACATTGGTTTCGTAAATTTTACGTGATGCTTGATCATCGAAACAGACAAACAGACAAACAGATAAAGAGACAAACAGATAAACAGATATACAGACAAAAATTCAAAAAATGCTAGAAATGGGTACTGTTGGATATCCTATAAACACCGGCCATTTTTTTGTTTCGAAATATTTTCGGTGTACAAAAACGATTTTTCTACAGATTTATTATTTTATGTATAGAATAAATAGTGTTAAATTAGCTAGTAAGAAAATCAAAGTATTAATAAACAAAATCAAAAAACTATCATCAGATACCATACTCCTTAGAGATAAAAAGATAGACTCTAAGCGCAAACAAGATGAACCCTCAATACAAAAATAAAAATAAAGAAGTTAAACGCAATATTAGAAAAGATATAAGGTCATAAATAACACCAAACTGATCCAACGAGCTTTAGAAAAGAACTGTTCATTAAAAATACCCAAACAAGGCACCACAAATGGAAAACAGTATATAAACTATTTGGTTTACATTTTACAATGTAATTTGTGCGTTAAACTGTAAACCAAACCAACCAACCAACTAACTAACCAACCTTGTTCGGCTGTACATCAAAATAAGTTACTTAACGCTAACAATTTATTGCTGGGTAGGTTTTTTGGGGTGAAAAATCACGTTTTACGGAAGGACTCAATGTAACGCACTCAAAACATTGTGTTGATGGATGGTTTGAATAGTACGGGGGTCGTGGAGGTATTTAAAGTAAAATCTTTACAACAAGTGCCTTTCGGCTTTGTTAAGAATCTTTTAACACTCTCTATGGATAGAAGATATTGGGATGAGGGCGGGGAATGACGGTGATGATTAATTATTCTACACCGCATTGTGACTATGTCTGAACGGCTGAATGGATCTTGATGAATATAGCGCAAACGTCGACCATGATCTGCGTCAGAACAAAATATACTTTTTAGTCAAGTAGTACGTTCCCGTGGATATTGTTCGAAAAACACGTGGGCAAACACAGGCCTAACATAATTTGGCGGCGGCGACCGCGCCGCGGGAGACGCCCCGGGCGTCGGGGGCGGCCACCATGTGGCCCCGGCCACCGTAGGCGCGGGCCTGTGGACGGTGGGCTATGGGCTAGCTCGCCGTCCGTCCGTCTCATGACGACAGGCCGTGTCGACGGCGCGTTCGTGTTCCACGCGCGCCTCAAAGAGAGTCAGCAATAGGAAGGGGTCCGCAAGGGCCGAAGCCTGCCGGGGGGGGTTGCGGGACTGTTCGAAAGAGATACCGTGACCCCGGAACACAATGGGCGATGAAGGAACATGGATGGGTTTTAGTCAGTAAAAGTCTGACACTCCCTCCTGCTCCGCCCAGAGCGGGAGAAGTCATTTGATGATTACCAATCCGAAAAAAAAAAAAAGGCCTAACATAATGTTTCAATTTTAATTCTATTGCTCACAGCTCACTCGGCTAACGCTAGAAACGCTAGAAAGCTAGAAAGAGGCTACTTTCCTTACTCGAATAAAACTGGGCTGTCTGACTTAGCGGCTGAAATGCGCTTCATGGATGCTATCGTCATATTCCAAGTAAGTACTTACATCATTGTAATGTATGAAAAGTAGAGGATCCCGTATTATTTGTTTAATCATTTGTAATGTTATATTGTCAGAATATGTCGGGGCACAATTGGCCAGACCATCTGAATTACACCATTCGTATGAAAGGCGACTTCGGAATGGAATCCTTCACGAACCTGGACGCTGAATTTGGACCACGCATAGTTAATGGTAAGACATACACTTACATGTATAACTATCTCTTGGACCGTTATAGTAAGCAGTTTTACTACCTCTACCATGAGTTGTCATCGAAAAATTATTCACTAGTGTTGAAGTCGCTAGCGTGCTAACGTAGATTGATGAGATTTAACAGAGTCTTATGCAGGCATGGCAGTCCTCCATGGTATGAGCCATGACCACGGCAAACCGAAGGCGAGTGACGTACTCGCCATTGACGTGGATGCCTAGCCCTCTCCAGTTCAGAACCTTTAAGATATCTCCAGTGCAGCGGTGACCAGTTTCGTAATTATGATGTCTCCCTGTTTCACACCTCACTAATGAAGGATAGGTTCCGAAGTCTGGTCCTGAAGTCGGACTGACATGGTGGCGTTTTTGTACAAACACTTCAACACCGTTGGAGAGACTGCCTCAAACCCAAGTCTCGATCAAATCGAAGGCTTTCTCGTAGTCCACAAACGCTAAATAAAAAGGCACGTTATACTTTTTGGTCTTCTGTACCTAGTCCGCAGCGATGTGGTCTACGGTGCTTAAGCCTTTTCGGAATCCGGCTTGTTCGGGAGGCTGAAAATCAGCCAGGCGTAATGGGACTTAGTCCTGCAAGAGGCATTCGCAAAATTTTTTCAACATTCGCGAAATAGTCGCCTCGCTTATTTTAAAGATGGGCGCAAGTCTCAGGTTTGAATCCCCAGTTCGCAGACATAAAAAGAAAAAAGTGTCTGACAATGGACGAGGTGATTTATAATATTGTCCAACTAAAATATATCAAAACTGAGCTTTATACTTTAACGAAAGTGAGGACCAATTTTAAACACCTTTGCTACCTGATAACTTTAAAGGAACCGTGATCCAAACTTCATACTTGGGGACCATTCATACCTGTATTATGGACATACACGCTAGGAGCAAGGTCCGAGCTGCTGGCGGTCAGGGCTCTTAAGAGAGGAACCTCCTAACAATACGTGCCGTGTCCAGAAGTACTGCTTTCTGAATCAAGCTCTTGATCCAGCTGCCAAGCGAAAGCCTCCTAAGATGTTGGTCGAGGCTCTTGGCTATTAAGCCATTGGCCGACACGACTACCAGCACAATGACTGCTGTATTCACGTCCCACATGTAGACAACCTCGCGAGCCAGATCTAGATATTTGAATTGTTTATCTTTCTCTGGTTTCACGAGGTTCTCATCATTCGGGACCGTTATATCAACAATCATTGTGCGACACTCCAATCGATCTATCACCACAATATCAGGCCTATTGGCAACAACTGTCCTGTCAGTGGTGATAGGTCGATCCCAATACAACGTGATAATACCATTATCGAGAACTGGGTCGGGCGCATACTTATAGTATGTCACTTCTGATTCCACAAGGTTGTACTTCAAAGCAAGTTGCTGGTGGATAATCCTGGCAACGAGGTTTTGTCTATGCAAGTACTCTCCGTTAGCCAGACTAGAAATAATGTGTCGCTGTAAATGTGGCTTTCCCAATGTATTTCCGGTAGTTATTCGTCATCATAACTTCGTCCATTATTGCACAGACAAAACCTTCGGTTTCCCCGAAGAGGTCACCAAAACGCAGCCAGGATACGGACGCTAAGAAATCTACATCGGGGCCATGTAGGGCCCGGTAAAAGCATCCGTGAAGCTCCTTGCCCTGCCATTCCTCCTTGCGGTCATTTGTGTCTAATACTTTAGAGGCTTGCGCCAGTACTCATTAGCCAGGGAGAGCGGGGTGAGGCCCTTGTTCACTAAGACCACATCTCGGTGCATCTCCCCGTCGGCTTCTAGGAAGTATTCCCTGAGACTGCACACCTCATGGTTTTGTAGGGTCTTAGCATTGAAGAAGCCACGACCCCCGCACTTCCGCGGGATATACAGTCTCATCACCGACGACCGTGGGTGATGCATTCGATTTGCGGTCAGCAGTGTGTGTACCCTCCTATCCAGGGCATCAATTTCCGTCTGAGTCCATTTGAGTATGCCGAAGGAATACATCAAAACCAGCATGACCCAACCGTTGAAGATGCGCACCTTGTTTCCGCCTGACAAAAGACTGCCTAGCACCTTATTCAGGCGCCCTTAGAAGCGCTCCCACAACTATTGTTTCATGTCGGCATTATTGATACCTAATGCTTCTGACATACCCAAATACTTGTAAGTTTCTGTTGAGGAGGGTGATCTCAGGTGTATGGAATCCGAGAGTTGAGTTCCCACGGATTTCATAATCTCCCCTCGCTTCACATGCATGACTGCACATTTGTCCACACCAAATTCCAGCGCTACTAAAACTTTGTTACCTTCAGTAGCTTATCTATCATCTATCTATCATGGGGTTTAGGTTTCCGCACTTAGTCCTTGAAGTGGACCATTGTGCGTAAGCCATGGTGGCCGATTACTCCAACCAGCCCACCTCCCTCCAGAAGCAGATCAGGCTTCCCGGTCTCCTCAGGGCATCCACAAGGCATCTTGGTGCTCCCAGGGTCTCCTCGCGAATCTTGTTAACGCCTGTGCACTCAAGGAGTACATGCGCCACCGTTTCCTCCGCCTCCATGCATGCTCTGCACAGGGGACTGTCAGTGATACCTAGGGTGTGGAAGTGTTTATTCAGTGAACAGTGTCCAGTGATGGTCCCCGCTACCAGATGCAGGCTATCTCTGTCCAGGCGCAGAAGGCGCCTGGTCAGCTTTGTATCCAGGGATGGCATAGCTTCCTTGGATTGCCTGCATCCTGGTGTCGAGGTCCACCATTTCTCTGCTTGTATACGAGTGTGATCCTTTAACCAGCTTCTCAGCTGCTTGAAAGGAATTGGCACAATGGGTTCGGGTCCGTAGGGTTTTGTGCTGGATCCTCTTCTGGCAAGTTCGTCAGCCGCATCGTTTCCAAGTGATCCACTATGACCTTTAATCCATTGTAGCGTTACCGTGTTGTGATTTAGTACCGTGATTCGTTCTAGGGCCTTGTGGCATTCTAGTATTAGTCTCGACGTGATCTGGTTACTCTTTAGGGATTGAAGAACAGAGGCACTGTCGGAGAGTATTCGAATATTGGTATCCGTAACCTCCCTGGCCTCTATAGCGTGTGCCGCTTGGATAATACCTACACACTCTGCTTGGTAAACAGAGTTGACCATTCCAAGTGGTTTGGATATCTTAATGTTTAGGTCGTCGGAGAACACTCCAACGCCTGTCCCATCGTTGGTTTTTGATCCGTCAGTATAAATTCTTAACTCTCTTGTACTTGAGTAGTCGCACAACTCCTCTATGAGCTGTATGTTGTAGTGTTTTTGGAAGCAGTGGGTCTTCAGGATTCTGTCGATGGGTGATGTCATCATCGGCTGTTCTTTGATTGCATCTTCTCTGATGCGTGTGTGTTTAATCCTGGAATCATTTCTTAGGGTGCCGGATGCTTCGAGTCTGAAAGTCGCTATGGCCGCCTCCTCTCTTACGACTAGGTGTAGGGGAGGCAGCCCCAGCATCACCTGTAAGGCAGCAGTGGGGGAAGTTCTCATGCTGCCGGTGATTGCTACGCAGGCAAATCTTTGTAGTTTCTCGAGATCCTTTTGGGTTGTACTTAGTTTGGTCCTGGGCCACCAAACTAAAGAACCATATGTAATAATTGGTCGGATAACTGTGGTGTATAGCCAGTAGGTGATTTTGGGGCTTATGCCCCAATTTCTCCTGAGGAGTCTCTTGCATTGCCATAGGGCTATGCTGGCTTTTGTGATGATGTAATCAGTGTGTTTTGCCCAGTTCAGCTGTTTGTCCAAAAAGATACCCAGGTATTTGGTTTCAGTCGATAGGCTTAGGGTTGTCCCAAAGAAGCTTGGCAATTGTAGCGTTGCCAGCTTCCTTTTCTTTGTGAAGAGGACGAGTTCGGTTTTGGTAGGGTTCACTGCTAGTTTGTATTCCTTGCACCAGTCTTCTACTATTCTTAAAGCTTGGCGCATAAGGTTGCGTAGTGTGTTTTCGTGTGTGCCGTTTATTATTATGGTCAGATCGTCAGCATAACCCACCATGTAGTAGCCTCTGCTGTTGAGACGTTTGATGAGGCTGTCTACTACGAGGTTCCATAGTAGTGGTGAGAGGACACCACCTTGGGGGCAGCCCTTCGCCACTATGGCTCTAGTGGTGTCATTTACCGTAACTTGTACGGCTCTCAGTCGGAGCATATTTGTGATCCATCCTCGCAGGGTCGAGTCCACACCGTGTTCCTCGAGGGCTGCGTTGATGCTATGGAAGATGGTTTTTTCAAAAGCGCCTTCTATGTCAATGAAGACAGTGAAGAGCATTTGTGGTCCACTGCACATTCGATCTTGGAGATCACACTATGCAGCGCAGATTCTGTTGATTTTCCTGGGGAATACGCGTGTTGTTGTTTGTGGAGTGGTCGCTCCCGAAGAGGTCCGTCCCGAATGTGCCGATCACAGTCTCTCGAGGGTTTTCAGTAAGAAAGATGTTAGGCTTATTGGTCTGTACGCCTTGGGTTGTGTGTAATCTGGTTTGCCTGGTTTAGGGATGAAAATGACTTTCACCTCACGCCATGCAAGTGGTATATATTTCTGTGCTATGCAGGCTTGGTAGATGACAATCAGCTATGGCGTTAGAACGTCTACTCCCCATTGTAGCAGGGCGGGGAAAATTTCGTCTAAGCCTGCGGATTTATATGGTTTAAAAGTCTTTATTGCCCATTTTATTCTCTCTGCGGTTACTATGGTGCGGGCTCTGGCCCAGTCTTGGTCATTTGGTGTGTGCGTTGGCTCACTTGCCCAGGTTCTGTCCTCGGAGAGATTGCAGTCTGGGAAGTGGGTTTCCAAAAGGACTTTACTTGTTTCCTGATCCGACTTGGTGTATGTGTTGTCTGGGGTTTTCAGCGACCCGAGGGTGCGATCTTGATCGGTAGATAGGATCTTTCTCACACGCGCGGCTTCGCTGTTCGATTCAATTTCTTCGCAGAATTTCCGCCAGGCTGCCCTGCTGGCATTCCTGACTTGTTTTTTGAAAGTGTATTGTGTTTTCTTGTATGAGTCCCAGTCTTCTGGTAATCTGGAGTTTTGGCTCTGTTGAATTGTTTGCGCATGGTTTGCCTGAGCTTACTAAGTTCCGCATTCCACCAGGAGTTACCCTTGCTCTTGGTGCTTGGGTCTTTTAGTTTGCAGCAGGCGTGGTACGCTTCAATTATAAATTCCGAGAGTTTTGTTACGATGTCTTCAAGTTGTTTGGGGTCTATTAGAATTTGAGGCGTTTGGTGCTGCGTTAGTAGGGAGGCCAACAGCCGTTTGTAGCCGGGTACATTGGTACGGCGTGGGTTGCGTCTAGGTCCGGGTTTTTTTAGGTTAGCCACTAATGAGAAGCGAATCCTTCTATAATCCTTCCTGCTCTGACCAGAGCAGGAAGGCTCGTTGGATACGTGCCAGTCAGAAATAAGTTTTGCCGCGCTTTCCGAAGCCAGCGTTAAGTCAATGATTGTTTGTCCGCGCGATGTGACCCAAGTGGGTTCCGAGCCGCGGTTTGCGATGTTAAGGTTAGTTGAGAACAAGTATGTGCATAGTACCTCACCTCTAGTGTTGGCTTTGTTGCAACCCCAAAGCGGGTGATGGGCGTTTGAGTCTGTGCAGATGACCAGGTCGAGGTTGGTGTCTTCACAATACCTTACCAGGTCGGCCATCCCTTTTGGTGGGCAGTCTTCATCCTCGCCAGGCATGTATACCGAGGCCAGGACTATATCGGGTGCGTCGCCGTCGGTTTTGAGCCTGACGGCTGTTAGATCTCTGGATCATAATTGCGTGAGTGTGGTAGTGGGTACATCCTTGGGTATGTAGGCACAGGTTCGTGGTTTATCTGTGCCTTGTGTGTCGAGGATCAGCTTACCTCCAATGTTACCAAGGCCGCATATTCTGTTATTTCGGATCCACGGCTCTTGGATGAGTGCAATGGTTCGAGGTTCCATCTCCAGTGCCCTGCGCAGGCAGGCAGTAGCCGTCTGGTTATGCTGGAGGTTGGTCTGGATGATATTTACGGGACGGGATGGGGGTGGCAGTGGGGTGGAATTAGGAGGAGATTGATCCATCGGATGATTCCCCCCCCTCTTCCAGCCCATGCTGGACTTCGCTGAGTGCCGGTGATGATGAGAGCAGCTGCTCCGTCCACCCTGGTGGTGTGGTTGGCATCCTCACAGCGTCAGCCATCGCCGTTCTGGCCATCTCCTCCTCCAGTTGCGTCATCGTCAGGTCAAGTTCAGTCGGAGCCGGTTTCGTCCGTTCAGTGTCAGTCTTGGTGTCGGAGGGATGGGTGTTGGGGAAGAAACGCACGTATATCGACCCAAGTAGGTACGATATCCGTCGCTCCCTCCCCAAGACCTTTTCGACCTCATCCGGTGGGATACCTAGGGTTAGATAACTCCCGTAGTTATCACCACCGACCGATGTCGCCCTGTACAGGGACCACCTGCCGATGTCGTACCAGGGGTTCTGGCAGGTCAGAACCGTCTGGAGCAGCGCTATGTCCCCATTGTACCTGGGTACGAAGAGCGCCGCTCGAACCCGGGTCGGTACGTCGGACTGTTTCATAACTGTCAGTGTTGCGTCAGTGTTCGGCAGTCTTATTTTAGGCACGTTCTGGGTCAGCCAAGTCAGGGCGTTGTCGTCCTCGCTCCACATATGAACCGTGCCATCCGCTACCCTTGGGTAACCACGGAAGGCCGGGACTTTGGAGGGGTTGGTTCGACACGTTTCCACAATAAGGTCCTCGAGGCTGAGCTTGATATGCTCGCCCTCGTCAGTCGTCATATCACGGGACGGAGGCGAGAGGCAGATCGCTACGGCGAGTCGCGCAGGGATATCCTTAGTGGCCCGCGCGTAGGTTCTCTGCTCCCCTTGAGCGGCCTGGGTTCTAACACGCTTGGCGTCCCCCTGGAGCTTACTTGGTGAAGCCGTGTCGTCCGGGCGCTCCCTCTTCGCCGCTCTCTGTCCACTTGGGCCGGGTTACGGTTCTGAGGGGCTTGGCACAGTGCTTTGTGCCAGGGACACCCGGCGTAGGAACTCAGACCGCTTGCCTCGCTTCTGTCTGGTTCGGTGTCGGTCTTCGGTCGTCTCGTCGCGGTTCCGGTCGGTTCCTCCGGATGGTCCTGGTGCGGGCAGTGACTTCTCGCGCTGGGTTTCCCCTTCGCGTACTGTTCCTTGTCCGCACGTTTCCGCGTCCGACTGCTTTTCGCGCTGGGTTTCCCCTTCGCGTGTCTGTAGCCGGTCGCGTACTCCCTTACAACTAACCGTTTGTGCTTCGCGCTGGCTATTGCCTTCGCGGATTTTGCGCAAACGGTTGTTGAGTTCTCTCTCTCTGTTACGGATCTTTCCGCGCTTGGTTTTTAGCATGCGTACTTCGTCCACAGAGATGAAACCAGAACCACCAGATTCCGCTTCCTTTCCCGTCCCGAGAGAGTTCATGTCTTTCAGCCTTGCCTCGATCTTCTCGCGCTGGAGTGCCAGCGCGCGAAGTTCGCTGCTAAGACTGGAGAGTCGAGCTTTGTTGCTGTCGTTGTCAGGATTATTTGTCACAATGTTCCGTACGATGCTCTGTTGCCAGGCCCTCGTGGAAGGTGTAACATTCGTCAATGTGGTCGGCGTGGGAGTCGCAGCCGTCTTAGAGTCAGCAGGCGCAGAAGTCGTAGCCATGGTTGTGTCGGACGGCGCGTGAGTCGCAGCCGATGTTGTTGGCGCCGAAGCGGCCAGCCGCGCAGAAGGCGCGGCGCTACTAGGCAGATTGGTGCCCTCCCCCAGGTTACGGTGGAGGCAGACCGACGAGTCGGTGTGGGATTCCCCGGCATCCCGGCCCGGGATTTTGGCTTTCGGGAAAAAGCGAAAAAGCGCCCGGGGGTTTTTGTTGCGTCTACTTCTTATGGAATTAGACCAAGAATAGGGTGGCAACCTCGTGAAGGTGAATCCCCCAGACTTGCCTTGAGGATCTACACGACCGTAGCGCTCCCCCTCAAGACCCCGCCACCCTACCGCCTCTGAGGGAGGCAGTAAGGTAGGCCTGCATCTATACTACCAAGCAAAGCATAAGCAAAGCATGTCGTTGTGAAACTGCGAAAGCATAAATACAGACCCCCCCCCTTCTTCAGTAGCTTAATTAATTAATTAATTACCAACCGAAAAGCTTAATAAAAACTTTCATGGTTTGAACTACAAAACTAACGGGTTTCCCATTTTTTACTTTCATCCCCTATTTTACACCCTTAAGGGCTGATTTCCCAACAGCAGTGAAACATGTGGTTTTTAATTTTTAACCTGAATGATAAGCACCAATTTTCACGGTTTAAACTACTTAAATGTCAATTTTCCATACAAACTTTCATCCCCTATTTAACTCCCTTAGGGGTTGAATTTCAAAAAATCCTTCCTTGGTCCTGTTTACATTATAAAAGAAAACTCTGTGCAAAATTTTAGCTTTCTAGGTCCAACGCGCGGTTTGGGCTGAGCGTTGATGAGTCAGTCAGTCAGTCAGTACTTTTCTTTTTATTTAAATGGATAAATTCTATGAAATGATAATAATATTGGATTTTATGTGTAACGAAGTTCTATAAAACTGTTATCTATATGAGAACCACTTCCTTTTTGAAGTCGGTTAAAAACAACGCACAATCAGCACTACATTGCATAAGTCATGAACCAAACAAGTCAATAGAATGGAATAAACTATATTATCAAGTGTAGACAAAATTTTAGAAAAATGTATAGTTAATCAACTAGGAGATTATCTTCAAAAAAATTGCATTATTAGTGAATGTCAACATGGATTTCAAAAGAGCAAAAGTACGACCACCTTGTTATCTAAGTTTTGTGACGAAGTTAATAATAATTTAAATAAAAAACAATTTGTAGTGGCCGTGTTTTTTGACTTTAAAAAAGCATTCGACACCTTAGAAACAAATACTTTATTAAATGCAATGGAGGAGTGCGGGGTGGGGGAACCACTTAACAACTGGTTCCGTGACTATCTCACTATGAGATATTACCGCGTAAAGGTGGACGAGACGTACAGCGACGCGAGGGAGGTGAGGTGCGGGGTGCCGCAGGGCGCGGGATGCGGGCCTGTATGCTACCTAATGCATGTTAACAGCTTGTGCGACGTATTACGTAGCTGCTCGGCGTACATGTTCGCGGATGACCTGTGCGCGCTATACGCGCCAGCACCGACCTCACCGAAACTTGTCGACTAGTACAGCACGACATAAACCGCGTCGTTGAATGGGCCCACGACAACGGGATAATCCTAAACGCGGATAAAACAAAGCTAGTTATAATTCGCTCACCATATTTACTACCACCTGGCGACCCACCTCCGATGTACACACATGAGTTTACTTGCATTCATAACAACCGTGTTAACTGTACTTGCAAACCTATTGTACGTGATAAATGTGTAACATATCTCGGAGTAAAAGTTGACGAAAACTTCTCGTGGTCAAACCATATTGAGTACTTATGTAATAAATTTAGAATACTACTCGGTAAATTTTACCACCTAAGCTTTAAAGTACCAAATAATACTCTTAAGTGCCTGTATTTGCAATTAGTTGACCCTATATTAAGTTACGCCCTCAACTGCTATGGACTCACATTCAAAAGTTATTTGGAAAAATTAGAAGCACAACAAATTCGATTTTTAAAACTATTAGTCAGCAAGAAAACCAAAAACAAATGTAAAGATGATTATTATAAGTTATTTAAAATTTGCAAAATTCTTCCTATCAGCTTAAAACATAAGTACCTACTTCTGGTTAACAGTCATGGCAGCTGGGAGCGTCACTCGCTAGTTACCCATAACCACGCAACTAGGACAGTATCAGCCGGTAAATTTGATGTACCTAGAATAAGGAATTATTTTGGAGACCGTACGCTTGATAAAAGAGTACCTTATCTTCTCAACCGATTGCCTGCTGACATAAGAAGTCAGAAAATCAAAGGCAAATTCGCCAAATTACTTAAGCAGTTCTTTCTTAAGAGTCTGTAAACCATCTTTTTAGGAAAGTGGTTTACAGATTGTTGAGTGAGAGCAAATGTAAAAAAAAAAAAAAACCCGCTTAGTGATAGCTTAAAAAACTAAAGAAAAGGACATTTAAACCTAAATGAATAGGGACTTACTACATAATCAGACTTAAATACTCAAAAAACGACTTCTCACGACCAATTACTAAAGATTAACGATTTCGATGAAAGTTTCAATTTAAGGGGGCGGAAATATTGATCTAGCTTGGTCTCAATCTGGGAAAATTCCTTTTCTCTATTTTCACCCGAGCAGAGCTCGGTCGCCCAGGTTTTCATTAGAATTTGATTTTGAATAGAATAAAATAATCTTTACTTACGTGAAATATGGTACATTGAGGTGTTAAAGTTATAAAGGTTCTACATATTCCGCTTACTATAATTTATATATATAAATTATATTCAGCAGGCAAATATTGTTAAATAAAAACTAAGTATACAACGTAGCTGGGCTTTTTTTATTTTTTTACAAACCATTAGAAATGTGAGTTTATGGCGACATTTATGAATGTTGTGTTCTTCACAGGTTTAAAATATGGAACTTTCATGCGCATCCAGTGGGCGGTTGACACAAGCTACATCAAATTACGGACGGGCAAAGAAGTAAATCAGGTAAGATTATTTTATACTGAACATCAACATGTTGACGATTCTTTCTTCTAAAGTAAAGAATAGAGAAAGTAATAACTGCAGTACGAATCAAGAATCTTTTATAAATCAGTCAAAATGTCGATTAGGATCGAATTTCGTTTTCGCTTTCTGCATATAAATATCTATAGTCGGCCGCACTTACTTTTGAACCTGCTATCTCTGGCTTGGCAGTACAATAATAATTTATTAGAAATATCGATTGACCGCGCAGCTTCCCGAACGCTGCCCAGCCGAGTCGGATTCGACGATTGACCTCTTTCTCGAAGTTAGACCTACCTAACTGGACCGTTTGTCCCAGGTACACATAACGAGCGCACATATGCGCGGTATCTTCTCGTCCAACTTACCGCAGTGTCTTAAGACGAAAGTCTATGACCAGTGTGTGTTGCCATTGATTACATACGGGACCGAAACGTGGTCGCTCACAATGGGCCTTATCAGAAGGCTTAAAGTCACCCAAAGGGCAATGGAGAGGGCTATGCTCGGAGTTTCTTTGCGTGATCGAATCAGAAATGAGGATGTCTTCATTTCTGATTCGATCACGCAAGAGAACCAGGGTCACCGACGTAGCCCGAAGAATTGCCAAACTTAAGTGGCAGTGGGCAGGGCACATTGCTTGCAGAACGGATGGCCGATGGGGTCGAAAAGTTCTGGAGTGGCGACCGCGAACCGGAAGACGTTGCGTTGGAAGGCCTCCCACTAGGTGGACCGATGACCTGGTGAAGGTTGCGGGAATCCGTTGGATGCGAGTCGCACGGGACCGGTCAATGTGGCGACACTTGGGGGAGGCCTATGTCCAGCAGTGGACGTCTTTCTGCTGAAATGATGATGATCGATTGACTGAAGAGATAAGCGCCAACTATTGGCCTCTGTATTAACTAGTACTTAGATCTTCGAGTAACAATTTAGAGAGTTAAACAAAAGTCTTTAGCTAGAACTTTAGTTAAAATTGTGATAACCAAATATTGTATTGTTTGTAAGTTTTAATGAACTTACGATGTAAAGAATTACTGTACTGGGTGTATGTGTTCCTTCCGCCCATTCAGAAACTTGCGTGGGCAACGAGGGGTCTCGTTAGCTTACGAGTAGCAAAACAATTGAAGTATTAAGTAATTAAAAGTGGTTTTTGAAGCGACCAATACTAAGTTGTGTAAATGAACTGCTATAAGAGTGTGTAAGGAGTTTCTTCGGATCCGTTCTTCTCCTTATTAACCAACCACGTTTGCAAACGGACGGCTCAACTCTAGAAAGTTTATAAGTGCCTGTAAGTGTTGCGTGTGATTACAACTACCCTCCTACCTACGAGTATCTACCAACAATGAAGAATCAAGTCACACGGTTATAGATTGAAAGACAATCAATATGGTGGACGCCGTCGATATTTGGGGGACAGTATTCCTCGTACTGGTTTACCTGCCGTTCTAAATAATTTGTTTTTATTTTATTTATGAATCGATATAATAAGCGTGTTCTAAAATAGCCCTATGATGGTAACACTCTAAAAAAATCCTTTCACAGCTGTTATAACTGTCTTGGTAAACTCTCTTGTGCTTGTTTCACTACAAGTGTCGGTCGATACTATAATAACTTTCTCTCTTTATCTCCTGCAAACTTTTTAATGCTACAGCCTGTTGTAACATCATCATTAGTAAGTAATTAGTGTGCACACCACTAGATATTATCTATGGTTCCGGTTTATACCTGTCACTCCAGCTAGAGGCACTGTTATGTCTGATCTCGTCTGTAATACAAGGTAATAGGTACTACTACTAAACTGTCTCTGTATTATAATGTGTTCTCCGTGTTAAGGTGACACAACTCACGGGCTCGAACTCATTGATGGGCGTGTCCAAAAAGCACGCCGTTTCACCTGGCATCGTGCCCGACAGAGATAGTATCAGTGATGAGCAGTTAGAAGCTAGTCTTCACGCACGTCTAGTTCGTACGCACACACACAGCGTTCCAAACCGTGCCGAACAGAATAGAAGTTACACCAACGACACATAATGCTATTCGACGCCGCTCAATTATTACATAATATATTAATTATTATTATTATTTTTTAAATATCTTTAAAAATAACTTTTTCTCATAATACTTTCGTCTTACCTTTATTTTTTTATTTAAATGCGCTTAAAAAAATAAAATGAACTTTTCCTTTAAAACTTTTACTATCAACTTATAACGTCATTACACAATTCGCGAGATTAGTGGCAACAATAATATTGTATACTATATTGTTTGTTATTGTTGGCCTGGGGTCACGATATCCTGGACGCTTTCCGTCAGGTCTGCTAATCCCTCGAGTGAAGTAAATGGCTGTGAAGCCAGCAGAGTCTGGACGTTGGTCGGCAGACGACTGCTTTATATTGTCATCGTGGTAATGTGAATTTCCTTGGCCTGATAAAATTTGAGATATCCTTTTCAGGGCGTATCACGTCGCGGTCACCAATTTAGTGGTTGTTGTACACTAAGAATATTTTTTTTTTTTTTTTTCTATCATTCAATATAAATTTAGTCAACACAAGACAGAGAACTGACAGATCAAAAGAAAAGTAAAAATCATATCGTGAAAGTTTTATGTATATAAAGTTTCTAAATAAGTAGGCGATCTACTTATTTAGAAACTTATACCACATTATAGGGTGTGCGTTTCGATGGCGCGACCACGGCGTTTTTTTTTAAATAACTGCCATGATTTTGTAAAAATATTTACATATTTTTGCTATTTGGTTCAAATTTCCCAAAACCTTAATTGGTCAAAGTTATGGTTAAAAAAATATAAGGGTTTGAACGTGGCCACGCCATCGAAACGCGGAGAACCGCGTGGCCACGGAAATCTTAAAAACTAAGCGTTGCAGAGACCTGAAATTTAGGTAAATAACAGATAGAATTTGTAAAAAAATTGGAAAAATATTGAAAAAAATCCTAGGTTTATAATTTTAGGAGCTGTAAGACTAAAGCGCCATTGAAACGGTAAAATACACGTTATCGCCGATATCTCGTTGAAAAAGCATCGCAGAGGTCTGAAGTTTTTGTAAAACCTAGATTTGAATTTGTCAAAATACACAAAAATCCTAGGGTTATGTTTCAGGAGCTGAAGTACGGTATCGCTTATAACCTTCAAAACGTTCTGAATGTGAAATTTTAAATTCAAATTAATTAATTTAATTTTAAATTCAAATTTTTACAAAATCTTGCCATAGTTTTTTTGGAAAAAAAAACGCCGTGGTCGCGCCATCGAAACGCACACATTATAGGAGTGCAATAAAAATGCACAGGCCCTTCAACTTCAGCGAAAAACAAATGACACGTCACTGACGTCATGCATGAAATGATAAGGACAGAAATATAGTTCTTGTTCTTCTATCAAACAAAGTTATATGTGACATATTGTTCATATGTGTGAATGAGTCATCCTCCCGCACCGCACCAGGGGGGAAACATTATTCAATGAGATGCACTAAAATTCATAATAAAAGGCGCGCGCAAAAAAATACGAAAAGGCCTTTGGGGAATCGAATTTTATGAAAAAACCACTACATAAATCATTTACAAATAAAACTTATTGAATTCTTCGATAATTGTGCTGTGTCAGTACGGACTTTGTTTAAGAAATTTGACACTTCTTTTATTACTAATTTACGCCCAAAGTTGCGTTAAATTTGGCAATAAAAACGAATCTTTGGTAGCTCGTAACTTTTTAATGGCTTTTTATTTTACTATTCTGTTTCCACACATAAACAATAAATAATGAGACAAAACGATATCATGTTTAACTTTAGATGTACCATGTCAAACAGTGGAAATACCCCCGAAATTTGTATGGAAAATATGTTGAGTAGTTCAACCTTAATAAAACAAGTCTAGTCAATAATATCTTTCATTCCAACAAACATAACACAGCCAACATATAAAATGATTCGTTCAATCAAGCCCCTTTTGCAGACTTGAACAGCAAACGTGTATTTTATTCAACGAATCTTATGCCTGCAGGTCGTGTTCCTTCGTCAGATCCCTAATACGAGTTACATAACGAGCAGAGACATGGCCCTCAGAATTGTCTGCGAATTCATGCGTCTGTTGTGCTGGATCTGTTTGCTGCTGAACTTCTCGGTTGTCCTGACTCGTTTGCTTCGGGAGAGGACTTCTGGTGTACAGGCAAGTTTGTTGGTCAAACAATAATTATGTTATTTCAGATTCTTGCCAGTGCAATTACTGCCAGCACTTGAATTTGATAAAGCTGTTAGATAAACGCCACGGCATCCAAAAGAGGTATCGGGCAACTTTCCTAGAAAACTTTAGCTATCGTTTACACCTTAAGTAGGTAAATGATACTTTTCTGATAGCTAATGAACAAAATATATCATTTGTTAAAAAAATAAACACATACATTGGGTAATCAAGCTCTGTAAAGTCCATGCACTAAAAGGGGCCTAATTTAAATGGCATGCCTAACTTCCGTTATTTTATTTCCAAGTTGCTTCTGCATATTTATGAGCTGTATTAATCGGTAGCTGGTATCAATATAAACAAGTTTTGTATAATATATTATCTTCAGCGTTCCGTTTCCGAGATATGAGCTATCAAGTGCATTTCACTGCAGATGGCATCTTCAGAACAACTTTGATTGAAGTAGTGGCGCAGATTGACGAAGATTGAGATTGATTGATTGTTGGCGAAGCTTGTCATTTTGATAGCTTACATCTCGGAAACGTGACACTTTAGAAGATTTGGTTTAGTTAAAAAATTTACGTATTTACGTATTTACCTAAGTTTATTCTATTTTCGATATAACTACGTGTTGGGACAAGTAACGCCATCTATCGTGTTTTGTCCGACAATCGATGGGCGACTGCGACACTGCGAGCGAGATACTCTAAAAACGTCCGCTCGCAGCGCTACTAAGCACAATTCCGCTGGACCGACCGTGCGCACCTACGTGAACAGTGATACTCGTAAAATTGTATTGTATTAAACCGAACATTAAACCCTATATCTGGAATTTTCGAGCTTTATTGAAGAGGCCTGCCTGCCCCCTGTCTTCGCTGCCACAACACTACGGTTGATTCACATAATTGTTCATAAAACATATTGGTCGACTCAACTACTGTTTTACCTAGGTACCTAATTTTGATTCAACTTAAATCAATCGCACTAACAAACGATTAATCTAATGGTTTTTCAAGATATTGGCTATGACATTGTCGTCAGAACTTGTTATTTAATTACTTAATGATAAACTATCTTATTAGGTTCTCTATTGTGTTTCCTAACTTTTTTATCCATAATCTAAAGTTCCATTATTTTTTTCCTAATCATTTGTCACGACTATGTGACGCGCGCTCGCTACGCTCGCATTTTATATAACGCCCCCACTTTCTGTCACAAATATCGTCGTCGCTTCGCCGGCCTTCGGCCTACGCTCCTCACGCCAGCTAGCAAGACCCAATGCAGAAAAGCACTAAGCAATAGGTACTGAGTTCTACTTTATTTCCTTGGTACTTTGTATGTTTTAATAAATGTATTTTACATTCATGGTTCTAGTTTCTTTGTGTGACTATTTTAAATATGTATCAGAAAGGAAATGCAACTAACACGCACGCATGTTTAAACCGTAGTAAACCGAAGATCAATAGTCCTTTATGGATTTCGTTCATTGGTTAGTACAAAAATCTGTGAAACGATCTTTAGGTATTTTAAACAGGTCTTTGGACCAGTTATCTAAAATAGTTAGAATAAACTTAGGTATATACGAACCCAATTCAAAACTTGTTTGTATATTGGCAGCTATTGATTTAATACAGGTTTAATTCGTGGTCGCTATTTAGAAAATAAAATAAAATGCCAGGAGTTCGTTCGTTCCTCATTAGTAAATCTTCCTTTGTCACAAAGCCAAGATATTAAACTACCAGTTATTAGATTGCATGCTGTCTACTTTTTAATTTTTGTCACAGTTACTTAGCAGGTTGTCAACTTTATGAAAAAAAACAATTTAATGATAGCATAATTTATATATTTCTTAATTAATAAATTTCATTCCGGGTGGTTTCCGTAACAATCAAGTATGGGGTAAGGCGAGGGAAAAGGCGCTCGGTTAATTACTAGACAAGACAAGATATGCAGGTTGTTCATAAACAAAAAGATCCATAATGTTCGGCCGTTGGGGCATACAAATATATACATAGGAAACAAAAGTCATTCAAACGAAGCTTAAAAGATTGTTAAATAAGTTAATTACAAATTTAAATTAAATTGTCCTATAATCTAATTTTAAATTGTACATAAATATTACACTATTTCAGGTGGGGCAATTTGTAGTTGGACGTTGGAACTACCGGGGCCACCAACTGGCTAGTATTATGGAGAAGGAGGGCTTCTATATGATGAACTCCTTCTTCAAAAAGCGTGAGCACAGGAAGTGGACCTGGCAGAGCCCCGATGGTGCACCCAAAAACGAGATTGACTTCATCATGTCAACCAAGAAGCAAATGTTCAATGATGTCTCTGTGATCAATTCGGTGAAAACCGGGAGCGATCACCGCATGGTAAGAGGCACATTGAACATCAATGTCAAGCTAGAAAGGTCTCGACTGATGAAGTCTACGCTCCGCCCAGCACAGATCCAAATCCAAAACCCCGAGAGCTTTCAGCTTGAACTGCAGAATCGTTTCGAATGCCTAGGAAGCAGTGGACGAATATAACGATGGGTTCGTGGAAACTGTCGATACAACCGGGACGAAGTTCTTCAAGACACGTCGTACAGATCAGAATAAGAGACTCTCCGATCAAACTCTCAAGCTCATGAAGGAGCGGTGTGAGATGATTCTGCAGTCTTCAGACGAGGGGTTGAAATACCGGCAGCTCAATAGACGGATCTCTAAATCCTTGAAGAGCGACCTCCGCCACATTAATACCGAGCGTATTAAAGACGCGATCGAGCGGAACAAAGGCTCCAAGGTATTTATTAGAGATTAGGCTATTGGACAGAGCCAGCTCACGAAACTGAAGACCGACGATGGCTGGATGTTATCCGCCAAACCGGAGCTTCTGAGGGAGATCGAGAGCTTCTATGGGCAGTTGTACACGTCAACCAGTAAACCCGTCGTAGATCTAGCAAACGACCCAAGAGCTAGACTGACCCGACACTATACCGAAGACATCCCGGACGTCAGCCTGTACGAGATTAGGATGGCTCTGAAACAGCTTAAAAACGGCCGTAATTACGGCCGAACTCCTGAAGGCGGGTGGAAAACCGGTACTTAAGGCCTTTCAGAAGCTGTTTAATTCCGTGATACTTGAGGGAAAAACGCCACAGGCATGGTGCAGGGGTGTGGTGGTACTCTTCTTCAAGAAGGGCGACAACGCCCGGTTGAAGAATTATAGGCCCATCTCACTTCTAAGCCATGTCTACAAGTTGTTTTCAAGAGTCATCACGAATCGTCTCGCGCGCAGATTTGACGATTTTCAGCCTCCCGAACAAGCCGGTTACCGAAAAGGCTTTAGCACCGTGGACCACATACATACGCTACGGCAGGTTATACAGAAGACCGAAGAGTATAACCTGCCACTCTGTTTGGCGTTTGTGGACTACGAGAAAGCCTTCGATTCGATCGAGACCTGGGCTCTCCAACGGTGCCAAATCGACTATCGGTACATCGAGGTGTTGAAGTGTTTGTACAAAAACGTCACCATGTCAGTCCGACTTCAGGACCAAGTCTCGGAACCTATCCATCTGCAGCGAGGTGTGAGACAGGGAGACGTCATATCTTCGAAACGGTTCACAGCTGCACTGGAGGATGTTTCCAAGGTTCTGGCATGGAAAGGGCTAGGCATCAACGTCAAGCGAGTAATTCACTCACCTTCGGTTTACCGACGATATAGTGGTCATGGCTAAGACCATGGAGGACCTCAGTACAATGCTCGATGACCTCAGTAGAGCTTCCAAAAGAGTGGGGCTAAAAATGAACATGAACAAAACCAAGGTCATGTTGAATGTCCATGTAACACCCACTCCTATTAAAATCAGCAGCGTTCGGGAAGCTGCGCGGTATCTTCTCGTCCAACTTACCGCAGTGTCTCAAGACGAAAGTCTATGACCATGGAGAGGGCTATGCTCGGAGTTTCTTTGCGTGATCGAATCAGAAAAAAAAAAAAAAAAAACTTCCATATGTTTCAAGAAAGATCATGATGATGATCATGATCGTCATTATGACTATCCAATGATCAACCACTGACACTCCATTGAAAGAAATAGCATAGAATGGTAATCTCGTACATAATGACATAGAATGACTGACATAAGCGGTAATCTGCTAACATTTTGACAGTTCCTTTGATCATTGACCTACCTACCGAACTTCATTGTGCAGTCATTACTTTTATTTCGATCGTGTTTGTGGAATATTGAATGGAGACAATGAATTCACTACGAACAAAATATTCTCGAGCTAGCCAACGCAGTGGATACTAAAGGAAGAAGATGGGCGGAATGCAGAAGACGTCGTCGTGCCCGTCGCTTGACGAGAATGATTATGAACCCTTTTATTTAATTTGTAAAATCGTTTCGCCTTGGAAAGGACTCGTAAGGGGCTATAAATGCCTGCCGGGGTTGCGGGACTGTTCGAAGGAGATACCGTGACCCCGGAACACAATGGGCGATGAAGGAACATGGATGGGTTTGAGTCAGTAAAAGTCTGACACTCCCTCCTGCTCCGCCCAGAGCGGGAGGAGTCATTTGATGATTTCCCATCCGAAAAAAAAGAAAAGGGGTTTAATAAATTGAAGAACTCATTCCCCTTAGCATCAGCGTATTAAAAGCACGTTTCAGGTAAAGAGCATTATTATAAGCAATTGTTTTAGATACTCATTATCAGTGAC
This sequence comes from Xestia sexstrigata, assembly GCA_941918905.2. NCBI lineage: Eukaryota > Metazoa > Arthropoda > Insecta > Lepidoptera > Noctuidae > Xestia > Xestia sexstrigata. The sequence goes on along the minus strand of OW799222.2, from coordinate 859,649 downwards.
TATTTATATAATGAATTGCTTACTTTAGACATTTAGAAGCAATAGTTCTTGTTTATGTCAAGAACAGTAATTAAATAAAAGTTAATCTACGTTTACCTATATGCGGTTTTTGCAGGTGTTTGCTTGCAGCACATGCTTTACATTATAGTCCAACAACTGCAGGCAAGATTGTGAATGCATGTTACATATTGCACAATATTCCATACATGGCAAGAGCACCGTTGCCACCCGAGGAAGTTTATACAGAAGCACTTGCCTTGCAACAGGTGATTTGCATTCCACTATTTTAGAATAATTATAAGTTGGAATTTTAAATAATACTACTATGTTAAAAAATTAACATTTAAAATGTGATCTTTATTTCTCATAAACTAAATATTTATTTAACAATATTAAACTTGACTTTCAAGTCAATTGAAAAACCTGAAATGTATAATAAGTACTACATAAAACAAAAGACATTTTGTCATTTAATAAAACAAATCCAAGTTACAATGTCTAATGTAACAAGTTACAATATCTAATCATTACATTTAATAAAACAGTAAAAAAACATTATTATTATCTCCTTTATTCATCATAACATCTTATTATTTTTTCATTTATAAATATTTCTTAAAAAAAAACATAAAAACATTTAAAAATATTAAAAAAAAAAATTGGCCGCCGGTGTCGGGAGCAGGGTCCAAGACACCGGTGGTTAGGGCTGCAGAGACAGGAACCTCCTCACAATGCGAGCCGTATCGAGGAGTACTGCCTTTTGAATCAGGCCCTTGATCCAACCGCCTAAAGAGCGCTTCAATCGATGGTTATCGAAGCTCTTGGCTAAAAGGCCATTGGCCGTCACGACAATCGGCACAATGATAACCGAGTTCATATTCCACATGTGGCGAACCTCGTGTGCCAAGTCGAGATATTTTATTTGTTTCTCTTTCTCAGCTTTCACGAGGTTCTCGTCATGTGGAATGGTAACCTCGATTATCATTACGCGGCGCGCTGATCGGTCTATCACCACTATGTCAGGCTTATTGGCAACAATAGTCCTGTCATTATTATTATTATTCTTACATATAATAAAACAGTAAAAAAACTGTGTCTGTACATTGAATATATTAAAAAAGAAATAATTGAGGGGGTTTAGAAAAGGGCACGCCACAATAGTGGCGGTAAGTCCCCTCTTTGAGGAGTGGCTTGAGAGACGCCACGGCGTCCTCACCTTCCGCCTGACGCAGGTCCTCACCGGACACGGTGTTTTCGGGAGGTTCCTGCACCGAATCGGGCGGGAGGAAACGCCCGGGTGTTTCCACTGCGAGGATCGACCGGAGGACACGGTGGAGCACACGGTGGAGGTGTGCCCCGCGTGGGCGGAGCACCGCCGTGTCCTCGAAGCGGCGATTGGCGGCGGCGACCTCTCGCGTCCGGCCTTGGTGCAAGCCATGGTCCGGAGCGAGACGGAATGGGACGCCGTCACCTCCTTCTGCGAAGCAGTAATGCTAGAGAAGGAGGTGGCGGAACGTGAGAGGGAGAGAACCTCACAGCGTCCCGGCCGCCGCGGGAGACGCCCCGGGCGTCGGGGGCCCACCACGTGGCCCCCGGCCACCGTAGGCGCGGGCCTGTGGACGGTGGGCTATGGGCTAGCTCGCCGTCCGTCTGTCTCATGACGACAGGCCGTGTCGACGGCGCGTTCGTGTTCCACGCGCGCCTCAAAGAGAGTCAGCAAAAAGGAAGGGGTCCGAAAGGACCGATGCCTGCCGGGGTTGCGGGACTATTCGAAAGAGATACCGTGGCCCCGGAACACAAAGGGCGATGAAGGAACATGGATGGGTTTTAGTCAGTAAAAGTCTGACACTCCCTCCTGCTCCGCCCAGAGCGGGAGAAGTCATTTGATGATTACCCATCCGAAAAAAAAAAAAAAAAAAAAAAAAAGGGGGTTTAGAAACAGTAATAGAGCACGAATCCAAAAAAAAACTGAAAAAACTGTTTGTCTGTTTGTTTGTACACGCTAATCTTCGGAACTACTTGACGGATTTGAATGATTTTTGTTGTATAGGTATTAAGTCTGGGCAACATATAGGCTATAATTTATCTTGGAAACTTGAACACCTGATGCAGAACCGCAACAGACCAGCTAAACTATAAGAGATACAAAAATGGTACCATAGCAAAAATTGTTCCACGTGATGAGCATTTTCTGCTGAGAGAATAAATTTGTAGATCTGGAACACCTGATGTGGAACTCCGAGAGCCCAACTACACTATAACATAATTATATATATAGGAATCACGTTTTAGCAAGATTGTTCAATCTGATAAGCACTCTCTGTTGACTTATAAAAATCGAAGATCTAGAACACCTGTTGTGGTACTCCAAGAGCCCAGCTACACCATAACACATTTAGGAACGACGTCTTAGCAAAAGTTGTTTGGTCTGATGGGCATTACCTGTCTCGTGCATCTCGTTGTTTTCCCGTCCACGGGTCTTAGAATTCGACATCAGACGTTTCAGATCTTCTGTTTTGACGACCCCGTTGTCGCTGGCATAAGCAACAGGATCCGCGTACGAAGTCGCGGGCAGAAGCTAGTGTAATAATAATAACAAATCAAAATCAGTCTTCATACAAATTAAAAAGATCTTCAATATTTTAATCATCATTTGAATAACAAATCACAAATTTACTAAGCTTTACTCTGACCACTCCAAATGAAATTTGTAATATTGTCAGGAATATGGATAATAAACGTTCGTGTGGATATGACGAAATTCCTATATCTGTTATAAAGGATCATTTAAATATACTTGCCGAACCGCTATCTTGCTTCTTTAATAAGTGTATTAATGAGGGAATTTTTCCAGAACAGCTCAAAATAGCCAAGGTCATTCCGATTCACAAAAAAGGCACAAAGACTGATCCAAAAAATTACAGGCCCATCTCTTTGCTGCCAACGTTATCAAAGATATTCGAAAAAATAATCAAATCTCGACTTTTACTTCATATCAACTTGAACAAAGTATTACATAAAAGACAATTTGGATATCAAAAAAACGTTGGCACAGGGGACGCTATATATACTCTTGTTAATGATGTAATCAATAAATTGAATAATAAAATGAAAGTGGCTGGTGTATTTCTAGATTTGAGCTCAGCTTTTGATACTGTTGATCATAACTTACTGATAGCCAAACTAAATCACTACGGAGTGAGAGGCAAAGCCTCTCAACTTCTGTTATCGTACTTAAAAAACAGAAAAATGTTTGTAGAAATCAGTGAGATGCAAGATGGACATAGACAAATTCATACATCATACTTTTTTAATATTAGTGCCGGTGTGCCGCAAGGATCTATACTAGGGCCCATTTTGTTTATTTTGTTTACCAATGACCTAATACATTATATAAACAAAATTCTACCAGACATACAACTTGTGGTTTTTGCGGATGATACCAATGCCATTATTGGGGCACATGACACAAAAGAACTTGCTGAAAAAGTCAATGCAGCTATAAGTTATCTTTATTCATGGTTTACTGTAAATAAGTTAAAAATTAATAGCACAAAGACCAAGGTAATTTTATTTAAAACAACTGCTCGAAATAAGGACACTATGGAAATAACATTAAATGACGACAATATTGAACTCGTGAGAGAAACTAAATTCTTGGGAGTACATATAGATGACTACTTAAATTGGAAAAAGGAACTAGCCGCCATTGATGCATCTATATCATCCGCGTGTTATGCATTAAGAACCCTTAGAGATGAAATTGACACTAAACATTTAAAAATCGTATACCACGCGTTAATTGAGTCTAAGTTAAGATACAGCATACAATTTTGGGGCAATAGCTATAATTATAATTGCCAACGAGCTTTTGTCCTTCAGAAAAGAGCTATACGCACCATGGTCCGTATTTCACAAAGAGAGAGTTGTCGTCCACATTTCTTAGATTTAAAGTTCCTCACAGTACCCGGTCTCTACGTTCTAGTCCTTCTGACAAATCTTAAAAAGTACATACATGAATATGAGACGGATGAGGAAAGACTTATCAGGGAGAGTACACGTAGGAAAGATTTGAAAAATAAGATAAGTCCACACTTCAACATTGTGAAGCATAGTTCACAATATCAAGCAGTACAATTATTCAATAAATTACCATTACAATTAAAAAGCTTAATTTATACATCCACATTCAAATCAAAGTTACAAGCATTTCTATTGGATAAGTGTCTCTACTCCGTCGACGACATGTAATATTATGGCCTTTTGCATTATATGTCGTAGACTTTAATTTAACAAAATGACTGGTGTACCTAATATTATTTATATATAAGCTGACATTGAACTATTTTTCTTTGACATTGAATTATTGAACTTTGACATTGAACTATTTTTCTTTATTGTTAACTTTAAAGTTAGTTGACATTGAATATTTTTATTGTATTTTTAAACTTTATTTATTTTTAAATATGATGCTGTTTTTGGATTGATTGGATTTAAGAATAATTATGTTGTTAATTTATAATTGTGTTACTTGTATGAATGAATGTGTTTCTTTTTATTTTTTATTATTATTTTATTTTATTTTGTTATTTCAAACACAATGTAAATTGTTTGTGAATAAATTGAAATTGAAATTTATAACAGTCATGACTGTCATTAATCACTTATCTGTCTTTTAATTTAGGAGGAAAATAATAATGCAGCACCTAATTATCAAGACCATCAAAAGGTGAATCGGGATCTTCTTGAAGGTACAAGGGCACTCTTGTTGACAGACTGTGGAGAAATGCATAAATTAAATTAGCAGGTATGTAATGTAAACCCACTTCAACATAATAGTGAAGTACGAAAATGCTATAAATATTAATAAAATGTTTTAACTCTTTGTTACAGATCCACAGTGACCACAGTATTGCACAAAATTTGATTTAAAATAAATTAATACTCTTTTTATAAACACTGTTTCATTTAATCATTTATCATGACATTATAATTCTGCAGAGTTTGTGTGAAAACAAAATTAAGTTTAATACAAAAGTTGCAACTTGTTTTATAGCATGTTGTATAACCTAGCGCTTAGTATCAGAGTTACAATCAAGATGTCAGATTCTGGCCAATGTACTACTATTGATGTGAGCCTAAACCTAACACAAGCCTAGAAGCTTAGATGGAGGGGTTATATTATACTATTTTTAAAGCTCGATTACTACTGACTGACTGACTGACATAATTGTTCTCCCAGATGGTGGATGGGGAGGGGGATATATTTTGACAGATTCGTAAACAGGTGACTCTCACGAGTATGTTAAACCTCCACTTTTCGCCTCCCCCCCCTTTTCCCCCTCCCTATCGTATCTCAGAAATCAAGAGTCTTGGAACATTTTTTTTTCAGATTCATATAAAGGGACAATGCGTTAGTCAAAATCATTTTTCAAATCTCCCCCTTCACGCCTCCTCTTCACCCCTTTTTTTACTACTGAAAAATCTTATGGTCCTTACCTAAAACTATTGAGGGGCGTTGAAATTTGTATACCCTTCCCTCCCCTCCCCATCCTCCCCTAAAATTGAAAGGGCTGTAACTTCGTAACGGTTAGAGATAGCCATTAGGTGTTTACGGTGGTAGGTAGGTCCTGACGTAACGTATGGAATAGTTCTCAAAAACTCGATACCAAACCCGCTCGCGCACAACGCAAATACTAGTTAATTATTATAATTTTTATTGTATTGTTTTCAATGCTCCATAATACTTATTGTAGGTAAGTTGGTAGCACACACAATGAGTAGAAGTTCCGATTTTGGGTGAAACCATTTCATAAAGGTGAATTACCTGTTATAAACAGTAATTAGTAATTTACCTTTTTTGGCACACAGTGGCCTCTATGTTCCACCATTTTTTCTGTGGTGGAGCTCAGTCGATCAATGCAGCAGCCGAGTTGTTGATGGCCTGAGCATATTTTAAAGTCGCCTCGGCGTTCCTGGCTTCAATAGCGTCCAGCCTTGATTGAGCAACTTCGAGAGCTACATGGTCTCTCTATATCATCTATAAAAACAAAAAAAATGTTACATCAGGCGACATACTTTGGCCTAGAGTGGGGCGTTAATGGTCAAAACAAAATAATTGCAAGATCTTTACCTTCGATAAACTTCGCCCTTCATTGGTGCGGCTGCCAATCACCAGGTCTTGGTGGTTTTCCAAATAATCAACTAGAGCCAAAATTTGCTCAATTATCACCATTTTGTATAAAATCAATTAATATAGGCTTCTCGGTCAGTGGGTCGTCTTAGGGAAAAGAAAATTATAGACGGTCTCGAAACAAACTCAGTTACATTATTCACGCTAGTAACCGGTGTATTAACAAATGAGTGAAGAAACATTAGTAGCGATCTCTGCCATGTTACAGCACCATGCTGAGATAGGGGCCTTTTGGCTTAGTACAGGACCAATTTCATTTCATGTTTTTTTTTCATTTTTTTTTATGTTAGTTGTACTGTTCATTTAACCATTTTAATTTATGTTTTGTCCTGTGCGGGCTAATAAATGCTTTTTCTTTCTTTCTTTCTTTCACATACGGAAACCAGTTCTGAGTTCGGAACCGCGGTTGGGCCCTCCACGCTCTTGATAGTTGTCGCTTCATCGGTGTCGCTAGCAATGACAGGTTTTAAATTAGTCACCGATGAAACCGCAGTGCGGGCCTCCACCCGCCGCGCAGAATGCCCAGCTGTTAATGATTTGTGTGGTGTGTTTTTTATGTCATTATTTTTCAATAACTGAGAAGACCGTTGAGATAGATCAACGTTTGCAACACAGACATCAAAGTTGGATGGTGGTGATACAGTGATGTGATTTAAACCCATAGGCCCACTCTCACATTCGAAGTTTTCCAATAAATGTGCTCCACGCTTACGATTAACCGGATCAAAATCAAACTCACTCAGCGAATGTGTTCTCATAGCAATCTGAAATTCATCCAGTTGCTCTCTCGTAATATACTCGGTTTTCATGTGCTGTATTTCTTTTTCTAATATTAATATATCTTTAAGCAACCTAGTTGCATCCAAATGATCGAAAGTTACAGGGGGTAGTCGGTGTAATTCTTTAGTAACAAAAGTGGGAAGCCTCTCATGATTAGTGGCCTCAGTGTGCTTAATTAATTCTACGATATCTTGTAAATCTCTGTTCGACTTGCCCGCCTGTTTTGGTGTCTTCATTTTTCTGGTCGGCACCGCTTCGAAAAGCAATTTCTTTAGCAGCTAAAATTTCTTCTGGTGAAATAGCTGTTTCACATTTCCGTAATAGGGACACCTCATCCATCACACAAATTTTATTATCCATAAATGCGAGCACTTCATTAATTACAATATTACTCGAGTTACATTTCACTACATTCGACATCATTTTCGAACGGGTGCGCATGCTCGACTTTATGCTTACAAAATGGTATTAATTTTTTATATAAATGGTATTTGACCCAAAGGTTAACTAATAACTTTCTGCACGTCAGTTGAATCAAAGGGTTAGCTTAAATCCCAGTAAATCAATAATTTCTGTGGTTAACCACAGCATCTATTGATTACTATGTATTTTTAAAATAAATATTAAAACTGCACTGCCCTCGTAAATGAAAACACAGTAACTCCGAAAATGCAATTTTTAAAAAACGCTGTTAAAGTTAAAGCTTTTTGTTATAGACTAATCATTTAAGTTAGGTTGCAAATTACATTTTTATATGTTGTAAAATGAACAAAGCTTGAATTCAGTTTATAAAGAACAACTTTTTATCAACTATCTGTTGTCCACGACACAAGCCTCGTTGCTTAGTGAGGCACTAAATGGCACTGTGTGCAATGTCCAGTGATATTTATTTAACTTATTTATTTCATCTATAAACTTATCTGTATTCTATTACTTAGTTCATTGGAAATGTAGATAATTGTAATGTAAGAAATGTATCATTGGTTTCAATAAATCTGTGGGTGAAAGCTAAAGGACCTTAAGTCCATTTTTTGGGATTTTTGTGTTTTTAATGATTTTAATTCAGAATACCCGAATGGATCAAATGGTAAAAGGACAAGGACTTAATGTAAGTCCTTCAGCTAATAAATTTCGCAGATGTAAAATTATAAATAACATTAAGTCCATATGCGTGAAAAAGTGAATGATCGTATGGTTATTTAATATTGTTCACTTCATTACACATTTGTACACATCATTTAATTAGATACATATTATCTAATTAAATGATGTGTACAAAATAATATTTTTATAATTATGTAGAAATACTTATTAGTTTTATTTTTTACCCACGACGGAACGGAGACGGTGTATGTGTTTGGGGTGAGAGGATGTTTGCTTGTTTGTTCGTTTGTTAAACACTAGCAATATTAATGTAACTGCTAACCGCCTGCCAACATACATAGGTACCTAAATGAAAATTTTCCCTCTTTGCAAGGGAAGGAAATACATGTACCTAACTTAACACAATGCAAAAAAAAATCTCCATCCACAGGCGCTGATGAAACTAGTAGCGGTGCCCTTCAGCACGCTACGGCTTTCCCATGTTCTGAACGAGTTGCCAGTGGGGCTGGTCTTTGCCACCATTCCCACCTTACTCGTGAAGACTGGCGATAACGAGTTTATTGAGGAGTCGTCGTTTGTCCTCATATTCCTGCTGCTGCTTTTGCACTTCAACTTTGTTATCTCCCTGGCTTTCTGCTGCAGTTTTATTTTGAGGGAGAGTAAGTATTTTTGATCTTTTTAGAATGCTTAAACTGGATAGAGAAACTTTATTCTCAGTAAAATGTATTTGCATTATCTCAGTGTTAACTATTCAGCATTTTGTTTGTTTTAAAATTTAACAATCATGCTCGCTTTGAGCCAGACCGAGGTCGATCAGAGTCGACCATCGACTCAAAATGTGTCATCCATACTAATATAAATAATAAATACGATATTATATTTTGAGAGTTCACGACGTCCCGAGTGTGACAAGAAAATTTTCGCAAATTTGTTTCTTTTTAAAAATAAAGCAATGTTTTCTTTGAGTAAAATTTGCTATCTCGAGTATTTAGTGTACTTTCCCTCCAGGTGGCATTGAAAAATTGCACCCTGTATTATGTAATTAGTCACCTCATTAATGGGGGAGCATGAAATGGCGATGCTGCAATGCAAAAAACCTGGCGGTGCTATTGAAAAAAAAAAACGATTTTAGGTATCTAGTATGATCGATCTCCTCAAAAAAACAACGCTCATCTGAAAGATCATCAATTTCTGTGTAAGAAAAACCACTGCTGCATCTTCCAAACAGTGGAGAAGCGGTTGCTGCAGCGATTGAAGGTCGCCGTCCGCGCAGCTGGATTCGGCGTTTTAATTCAGTTTTGTCAGCAATCACCCGGTTTAAACAATGAACAAGAAAATGAACAATTGATACATTGGTTCTGCCCAGGTGACTGACGGCGTCATTCGGTTGACCCCATGACTCGACATATTTGCACAATACACAGAAATAAGTTCACAAAATACAAACAAGTTCTGCTTCTCAATACACAATACAATATTAATTTATCTCAACTCTAAAAACACAGATGTCGGATAAACGTCAGATCAAATGCCAGCCGGGATTAATTAGGGATGAGATCGATACATCAAAATCTTTAGTAAGAAAATGAAATTAAATCCCCAATTCAAAAATCAAATCCATGACGCGTAATGTCGTAAAAAAATATGAAAATAATTACTATAAAATTTTGATCTTGATGCATGAGACTTTTTGGTACCACTTTTGGTCATTGTCCTTTAGGAACATTTTGGTGGAATTATCGACCTTCAAGCGGGCGAAGCTGCAATCGGTAGCCTCATACAAGTCTCTAAATAAGACCCAATGCCGTCGATCTACCACGGACTGGTTCCATCCTGGCACTTACTGCGATTCAAAATTAGATCATAATTACTTAACTACCAATTAATTCATTGTCTACCTTAACTTGGAGGATTGTATTGATAATTTTGATGATTATAATTCTGTAACTACATACTTGTACGCCTTACAGTCGCGAACAATATTTTAATCAACATAAAACCTAGCAAACGCAAAACAACGTAAGAAAATTTGAATTTCGCGGGCTACCCTGGAGCATCGGCCTTAATTCATTACCTCTTCCGTCCCTACAGATCAACATGCGGGAAGCTTGGCAGCCTTGATGTACTTCTTGTTATGGATACCAGCGCGCGCTCTCCATGAAAAGGACCGGTCATATGTGGCAGTACTGGCGCTCGGCTTCTTACCGAACATGCCTATGTACTGGTTCTGGAAAGAAGTTACTGCGCAGGAGAAATTACGTAAGAGTAATAAGGATTATTATGCCGGGTACAGATTGTTGAAACGTAACAAACGTTGAAACAATCAAGGCGAGTTATTGTGTTTACATGTTGCATTGCACAACTCTGGGCGGCTCATTTTACAATAAAATTGGTTTAGGTGACATTTCACAAATGATCCCCCGGCACTACTAAGCACTAACAAGAACCCTAGAACCTAGAACCCTATGAAACTAGAACCCAATTTTAAAGGTCATGATATTTTATTCGGGCTTTCAAGAAATTATATGAATCAACAATAATACATAATATTAATTTTCCAATGATTATTTGATCTTTTTGACCAACATGCTGAGGGTTAATTTTTTTTTCGCAATATTGTTCTTCAAATACTGTTTTATTCCTAAGATTAGGTATAATTCACTGTGCAAAGATCTTTTGGCACGTACACAAAATTGGAACTGTTAGTGCTCGGCCAGACTGCAAACGCGGGTACGGTGCGGGCGCGGTGCGACGAGCTCAAACATATGAACTTCATTGGAGTGTCCATAGTGGGCACGCGGGCGCGGGCTGCGGTGCGAGCTAGTTGATCCGGGCCGCACGGGAATCGCGCGCGGGCAGCTGAAGCCATAGCTCGTTCATACAAGTGGCCGTAGTGAGGGCGCGGGCGGCAAGTGCGGGAGTCAGGGTTACCAACTCCCAAAAATATTTACCCCTCAAGCTAAGGCAAAATTCCCACAATTCTTGAAAATCCCCCTTGAAAATCCTCCTGCTTTGGCTTTTACTGACTAAAACCCATCCATGTTCCTTCTTTGCCTTTTGTGATCCAGGGCCGCGGTAACTCTTTCGAACAACCCGCAGCCCTGGCAGGCATCGGCCTTGGTCCTTTGGAGCCTTCTCACTATGTCCGTGTTATCGAGGAGCTGGATGGCCTCGACATTAACATGATGATGAAGCCGATGTTCATGAGCTTCTGCATATTTTTGGATTACATTGTTTACGAACTCTATATTCAGGTCCCGATGGATGTCGTCAATTCTTATATACCAAGGCGCATTCACGATGTTCTTGAGTACTTTGTTCTGGAATTTTTGTATAATTTCTATATTGCTTTCTTTGGCGCAACCCCATAGTTGTATACCGTAGGTCCATACTGGCATAAGGACTGATTTGTAGAGCAGGATTTTGTTAGGAACTGACAACGCGGAATGCCTTCCTAGTAGCCAGTTCATGCTTCTGTAGCGAATTTCTAATTCTTCTCGTTTCTTTTTGACATGGGCTTTCCAGCGAAGCTTTGCGTCTAAGGTCATACCAAGATATTTGGCAGTATTTTCGTAAGGTACAATTTTGTTGTTTACCAATGTACACTGGGTTGTGCTCTGGTTTCTTGTTAGTGAAGTCAATGTGAATGGATTTTGTTTCATTCAACTTGATCTTCCACTTTTTGGTCCAATCATAGAATTGATTTATCGCTGTTTGTACTTTTACCACAGCTTCCTTGTGACTAGATGCTGTGGACATTATTGCGGTATCATCAGCAAAAGTGGCAACAGTTGCATTTTCTAGTTCTGGTATATCACATATGTACAATAGGTACAGGACCGGGCCTAGAACACTTCCTTGTGGTACACCAGCTTTTATTTCTTTTAGTTCAGAATAGGCATTTTCTTGCCTTACTCTAAAGACTCTACCAGTTATATATGATTCTAATATATCTGCGAACTGTTTTGGCAACATAGTTCTTAGTTTATAAATCAATCCCTTGTGCCAAACTTTGTCGAAAGCCTGGGCTACATCTAAAAATACAGTAGTACATACTTTCCTATCTTCAAGAGCTTCTTCAATTACTGTTGTAATTCTATGCACTTGATCTATCGTTGAATGTTTTTCTCTGAATCCAAATTGATAGTCTGGTATAATGTTACTATTTTCTATAATAGGTTTCAGTCGTTTTAAAAGAAGTTTTTCAAAAAGCTTTGACATCACTGGCAGCAAGGAGATAGGCCTGTATGATGATGCATCTTGAGGTGGTTTCCCCGATTTGGGGATCATGATCACTTCTGCAACCTTCCATAGGTCTGGAACATGCTTTAGTCTAAAAGAAGCATTGACTATCTTAGTAAGTTTTACCAGGGCTTTTCTTGGCAGATTCTTTAGGATTTCCCCTGTGATAAGGTCATAACCAGGGGATTTTTTTGGGCTGACGTGATCTCTGATTTCTTTAGATACTTCTTTAGGCGTTACCAGTTTTATCTCTTGGTCTACCTGTTGTAGTTGTTCCCAGTGGAGATCTTGGTTAGCGCTCTCGGTTTGCGTAAAAGTGTCCTCTAAGTGTTGGGCAAACCTTGATGCTTTTTGTTCGTTACTTATTGCCCATTGTCCATTTAGTTCTTTTATTGGCGGTATGTGAGCAATAGGTTGTTTTTGGTTCCTTGTGGCTTTCCATTATGAATAATCAGTCGATCGATCATTAGTCAGTTGAAGAAGATGCCTAGTTAAATTTTCGTCCCGAACTTTTTTAATTGCCTTCCTAATTTGTTTAGTTATTCTATTTAACAGTGTCTTATCTTGGGGAAACCTGTTTCGCTGCCACTTTTTTCTCAAGGTTCTCTTTTCTCTGATCAGATCTGTTATTTTTTTTGGATAAGTATTAACCTTAACAGTTCTTTTTTTCTCGGGTGTATTAGCCCATGCAGTTTGTTGGACATCTACAATAAATTTGCGTAATTCTAAATTAAGTTGGTGATTATCATTTATAAATATATTTAAGTCTATTTTATTTTCTAAGTTTATTTTAAAGGATTCCCAGTCTGTGAACTTGTTCACGAGAAACGGATTGCCTTCTCTCTGTTTGACATGATCACTAGTACTCGTATATAAGATTATTGGTGAGTGATCAGAGTTCATATTAAATCCTTCTTCGGCACTTATAAAGTCAGAGGATAGTCCTTTATATATAAAAAAGTCAATTAAGTCTGGAATTTTTCTTAAGTCTGTTGGCCAATATGTCGGTTTTAAATACACTGATTGATTTCAATTCACCAAACTAGATTGAAGAAGGAAAATAACTAGGTGTTTAAAATAGCAATCACCGTCGATGAACCCGCTCACTAATTTAATATGAATCAACAATACAGGCGTCCTAAGTTAGCACTATTACAGAGCGAAATTTTGGAAGGTCATGCAACGAATACTTAAATCTAGTTAATAAAAGTTTTGCAACACTCACCCGATCGGGGTTACACTGAATTTAATTATTTGTACAACAGGTAATAGGCGTAGTAAGTATGGCAATGGTTATAAATATATTTAAGGCAATAACGAAAAGGAGGTTGGCAGAGGTAAAATTAAATATTGTGCACACGCGATCACTCTGCCGATGTTTAGTGCGAAGTCACCCCCACCGCCGGTCGAGAAACTTCCTTTTGTTCTTCGAACCGTTGGTAATCCGCGAACGTTAGGCGTGCGGTATGGAGAGGGAAATCATTCACCCACAACCAGTTCCGTGCGCGAGTTTTGCGACGGTATTTTAATAATTATTCCAATATCGCACAGATAAAAGTACCTTCAGCTGCGAGCATAAACAGTTATTTGGTTTTCTATTTTTTTGTTTGCAGCTACGATTCAAATGTGTTAGAAATCCCGTACAACGTTACACGCTTTGACATAATCGTAGACCGAATCCTAGTTTCCATCGATATTTCCCGCTGGTCCTAATGCGGCGCCTACGCGCCCACAGCGTGCAACTTCTGCTATAGCACCACAGCTTTACTCAGCGTCAAGTCGCTGATATCCTTGGCAAACAGTTGGTCTCGTTCGTGACCTGGTAACATGCCCATGACAAACTTGTCTAGAAGATAATCCTCTAAAATCTTGAACACGCAGTAAGTAGCAAGGCCTCGTAACCTAGCAGTCTACTGCGAGTGCGTCTCACCGGATTGCTACAGAGCCGTATATCGCCTTTCCGCGAACCCGCAGCGCTTCGGCACGAAATGGTCATCCAAGATTTTCAGAATATCGCTATAATTCTTTTTATCAGAGATTATACGCGAGTTAATACGTGTTCTCTGTGAGTGCACTCAACAATACCGCTTTCCTCTTTACTCCAGCTTGCCCGATGCTCCAGCTTGCCGATCAACTTTCGTAAAGTATATTATTTAAATTTCAGGTATTTAACCTGAAATTTAAGTAATATACTTTGGACTTCAGTGGAGTGTTTTTGGCTTTGAATTATGGTATATTATGCCTTATCCTCGTGCTACTAACTACTGTTTCAATAGGCCATGACAGCCTAAACCAAAGTCACCGGATATTTTATTGTTTTAATTTACCTTCAAATATATTTTTTTGCTACATACTGTTTATTTTTATTATAATATTATATTCTGGATACTATTTTTTATTTAATTATTTTCAGGACCCCAAAAAAAATTTTTACGAAAATAAATGGAACATTCGATTACTTTCCGATTTAGTCAATCACTAGCGTACCTATGCTTTTGCACAGCACAACGATAGTGACTAATGTTTTTGTGTGGGTAAATTGTACGGTGCATGGTAAATACACGCTGTGTTTGATGTCATAAGTTTTCCAAAACGGAACAGAACATTGTTATTTTAATTGTGTCTGTAATTACGGGTAACTACAGGTTAAGTATTACTTAGCTTTTGCTATGCTATGAACTTCTCTCAACACAACACATTTTTTATACAATATTGCTCTTATGAAATTTGTAAGAATTAAAAAGTAGAACCATCATATCGCAGAAAGTTCACAGTTAGAATCATCTTTTGGCATACATTTCATATCGGTAGTCACTAAAAGGCAGAAAATCAATCAATGAAACCGTCAACCATTATAAAACAGTTGAGTATGAACATAGTTATGTGGATTTTATTTTTCCCTGTAATAAGTAAGCAAACATGCAAACAAACATACACCATGCATGCAGCAAGCATTCCGCAAGCATGCAGCATGCAAGCACGCATACAGTATGCAAGCAAGCATGCAGCATGCAAGCGAGCTAGCAACATGCAGCAGGCATGGTTTCTGTCACGGCTCCGGCGCTGCGGGGCTCCGGCGGTCCCACGCGAGCTTATCGTCGCAGATGTGTTTAACGCTCACCACCGCATTTCGGCTTGCTGGCCAGCCTCAGCAGCGGCGGCGAGTGTTACAACCACCTGCTCCTCAACTCGCGGGCCGCCTCGCCCCTCCGCGCCTCCGCGATTTTAAATTACACTCTAGGGGTAGGGCAGACAAGACCGCGTGGGGACGGATTTACAGCGATTCGTTTCTGTCACTAAAACCTAATTTTTAGCAAATGTTTTAGGACCAAAAATGTTATTATACTTAAATGAACATTCGGAATAATACACATTACATATTAAATTACATTTGACTTTATGTAAAATTAGAAGATTCAATTATTATTGTATTCAATATTATGACAGAACAGTTTTAGAAATAAAGATAATTATGTAAAACAAAATTTTGGAATTTTGAACATGGTTACTGAAATTTATAGCAAACGTTTTATGGATAATGATTTTCGGACAAAAAAAAATAGGACAAATAAGGGAGTACCAATTAAAATAAATGAACAAACTTTGAGAAAATAACTTGTACCATTTTATGGAAGTAATAATTTTGTATTTATCTGTGGAGGCTTCTAATTAGCAATTTTAGCTTTCATAAAATATAAAAAGCAAAATTAACTGCCACGTTGGTGAAGTAGTCTCAAGCGCTACTACAGAGCATATAGTCCTGGGTTCTATTTCCAGATTGGTAAAAGGGTTACTGGGTTTTCCATTTGGAATTTCTCAGTACTAGACCAGAGTTAGGATTTGTGCCGGGGGACGGCAGTAGGATCGCCCACTATATAACAAAGGACTAAAACATGATTGGCGAAATTTAGGTGCCTAACTCTTGGAAATATAGGCATGATGTTACGTGTTTATGTTTTTTCCCGTCACAGACAAGGGCGCCGATTTCAGCAACATCTACCAAACACACACCAACCAATCTGCCTCCATCTTCATGAGTTATATCTACTTGTTGCTACAAATCATCTTCTGTCACTCCTTGACCTGGTACCTGTCAATCGTGAGCCCCGGCAAATTTGGCCAGGCGTTACCCTGGAACTTTATGTTCAAGGTATGTAGGCATTAAGCCTCTTACAATCACAAAGACTCTGTATTATATTTTCAATATCTCAAAATGACATGACAAAAACTTGGCGTGTTCTGAAATATTCTGAAACATGTTTTGATAACTATTTTGTTCATATTTTTGCCAAGTATCGAATATATTTTCGATAGTGTTCTTCGATGATAGTGGATACAACTAAATTTTTTAAAGAATGGAAGATAAAGGCAAAAGCAGCAGAAGTTGCTAGGGATGCAGGAAAAATATAGCTCACTGGACAGTACTAGAGGCCATATTGAGCTCTACCGGATAAAAATATGAAAAGAAGAACGAGAGATATAATTCATATTAAGTTTATTAAAGATGGCGCTGATAAGACTCTGTCCTATGATGATAAAATAAAAAAAAAGGGAAGCTTTATTTTGAAAAGTTAATTAATGAACAGAATGAACGGAAAAGTTTGCTCTAAGAGGTACAAGTTAATATGGGTTTGGTGAGGGGAATTAGTTTGGATGAAGTAAGGAAGGCAGCTCAAAGCATAAAAAATGGAAACTCCATGGGACCCGACGATATACCAGTAGCAGTATGGAAGTGATTGAAAGAAGACGGATGTATGTGGCTGACTTTATTCTTCAGAAGTCAAAGACATTTATTCGTCATCATCTTCCTGCCCTTATCTCTATCAATCACAGTACAACTTTTTACTTCATATCATTCCTCACACAATCCATCCATCGCTTCCTTGGTCTTCCTCTCCCTCTCCATCCATCAACATTTATATTCATCTCTCTTTTAGCCGATTCTTCCCTCCTCATCACATGCCTATACCAAAACAGTCGATTCCCTTTCAACTTTTCTGTAACTGACGCAACTTTCAAACTGCCCCTAATATATTCATTCCTTACTTTATCCATTCTTGTCACACCACACATCCACCTCAACATTCTCATCTCCGTTACATGCTATCTTATTTCATCCATCTTCTTCACAGCCCAACATTCCGATCCAAACAGTACGACAGGTCTAATCATGGACTGTGTACTGTCACCATTTCATCCATCCGGAGTTCCGTTCCGGAGTGTAAACGAACTTAGCAATAACTAACTTGATTTGACATGAATACTTATTTTGTTAAGTATTTTACTTTTTTATTATTATTGTGACATTTAATGTATTTTTTTTTATTGACATTCGTTTTGTAAATTTTGTGGGTCTCACTTTTTTTTTTTTCCCCACTGCTGTCTGGCAGTTTAAGTACTATAAGCGACCAACCCAAATGTCCTTTCTTTGGTATTGCTCGTCGTTTCGATGAGCTCCTTGAGTTATAAGTCGAGCTACACGATAACTGACAAATGCTTGCACTGACTGGACAAGTCCACTCAGATCATTTCATTTCATAAGAAGTAACACACACACACAAGTCATGTACAGCGCTATCTATCGTTTTGTAGTGGAAGCTGGCATATAAAAAACCTCATTCAAGACGTCCACCAATTTTCAGCTGTATGCGAATTATTGTGATTTCACTTTAAAATGAAATGTCTTTTTTGACTGGACTAGAATGCACCCTATAACCTTGTAATCACCTTAATGTTAACTTCTATTAAGGGCGAGTACTGGAGGAAAACCAAGGAGCCACCTGCTTCTATCCCTGAGGACAACGAAGTCAGATACAATCCGCGGTACTTCGAACCTGCGCCCCCAAATGCGGTACCTGGGATCAGGATCGTCAATGTGACGAAGGTGCAAACGATTTTTATATAAATAAATCGATGGTTTTAGGGTTCCGTACCCAAAGGGTAAAAACGTACCCCTATTACTAAGACTCCGCTGTCTGTCACCAGGCTGTATCTCATGAACCATGATAGCTAAAGTCTGTTTTTTAATCTCGTAGACTAAACTGACATTACGAGTGTTGTCAGTTTATTGCAATTCTTAAATAGTGATGTGGCACAACCGAAACTTAGCGTTAATATAATCAAGTATCGTTTTTTACAATAAGTTATCCTGAAATAATGTGTTTATCCTGAAATAATGTGTAGGTACTTATTTAAAACGTAATAATACAAAATTAATAATGTAAAACATATATTTTTAATTACATAACTTAATTACAGGTATTCGCGTTTATCTGATTCAGATAATGACTCCATGTCTGAGGAATATTCTGAATCATCAGAATCGCCACCTACTTCTATGATAAACCTATCAGTAATGTCGTCGGTTATATGGCCCAGATGACACATTTCATCTTCAATTTTAATTACAAAAGGTGGAAAGACTGTGTAGTCCAACACAGTCTTTCCACCGCTGCGGGGTCACTTGACGAAGCCCTTCTTCAAAAAGGCTTCGTACTTCATTCATTTTTAATGTTTTATTATTTTTAGCGACATGCCCCTTTACTTGAGCCCAGACCGACTCAATCGGGTTTAGCTCGCAGTGGTAAGGGGGCAGTTGCAAAATAGTGACACCCCGTTTAGCAGCCATCTCGTCGACGACATACCTTTCATGGGCTTTTTTGTGCTTTCGGGCAATTTCATTTAATTCGGGCTTTAACATTATCTCGTCATATGAAATATTTTTTGATTTTAGCCAATCTTGGATTTGCCCTTTTCGCCAACTAGAAGTAGGTAACGATTCCAGTTTCCTGGTGTGATATGGAGCATTATCTATTACAAGTACTGCGTTTTCTTTTAATTTCGGAAAAATATTTTTTAACCAGTTTCGTATATATCAGAAGTCATCTCCTTGTGGTAATCATCTAGTCCCTTTTTCGCTTCGAATATTAAGAGACCATCATCCACGAAACCAATATCATATCACGTCCGTATTCTACGCTAAATTCGCTACAGCAATAATATTCCAATTTATTTATTGTATGTTTTATTTCAAACAATCTATAAAACCAATGCTAACGATCGTAGCGATGACCTAGCGGGCTATCAAAAACGGTCGCAAGGAAATGTCATCTTAGCGAAAATAATCGTTAAGTTTGCGATGACACTCGATAACTTTGACAGTAGAGACTACCAAAAATCATTAAATTAGGATCGTATAAACATTGAAGAACAATATAAAAATTATAAAATAAAACAAAATATAAGATGAAGCCTTGCATTTGTCGTTTTCATCGTTTTGGTAAGCAATTTTATTCATTAATATTTAGCGACTGTCAGTTTGCGATCGAATCGCTATCTTATGTCGAGACTGCAGGCCATGGTCGGATTACGCATGGCGTGCGTGGTCAGATTTCCCTGGCAGTTTGTAGCACGTCGTGCAGCCGTGTGTACGTACGTGCATTTTAAATACAAAACTTTGAATGAAAATTAAATTCGTCTAATAAAGATAAAAAATTACGATTCAACAAACCGGTATCGTAGGTACAACACTGCACAAAAGAGCTGGCAACATTATTTGTAAATTTGACATTTGCATGTGTCAATTTAGTCTACGAGATTAAAAAACAGACTTTAGACAGTTGAAATTTTCACAGATGATGTATTTCTGTTGCCGCTACAACAACAAATAAAATAAAAAATATAATTATGATCGAACGGAACCCTTCATGCGCGAGTCCGACTCGCACTTGGCTGGTTTTTTAAATAGTTTCTCTGAAATAGCGCTATTGGGACCAGGGCCCAAATACCTACAATAAATGTTTATTCACCATCTGCTTTTAGGTGTTGGTCGAGACTCAAAACTCTTGTAATGGGGAAGGTAAGCGTGAAACTAATGGCGAGGTCTAAGCATCGTTGGTTGAAATCTGTTAATGTCATTTTATTATTCAAAATACCTTGACGTCATTGTTCAGATTTGAGACTATGGAAACCCTATAATAAGCTATAAGCCTATAATAATAAATAAGCTTTCCTATATTTATTACCTTCTGACTGGAAGCTGACTTCAACATACATAGGTGACAAACAGCTATGGGCCAGTGGAAATTAACATTAAAATCGCAATGCTTGATGTAGTTCTGTATTTTTGATATGTTGTATAGATCAGATGAGGTGATGTGAATCCAAATTTGCAACTTCCAAAAACTGGTGGTCGCTGCGCACTACGCGATAAACCGCGAAATTTTGGGACTTTTATGTTGAAAACTCAAAAAAGTATTTATTTCAAGTTAACTAAAATTGCAACTACTCAACTGCAGCTCTATAAATCTTATAGGGACCGAGATAATTATGACCCTTCAAAGCTAGACAATTTTTCTCGAAAATTTACAATTTTATGTTTTGTTCACGTCCGAAACAAAATATTGGCAAATCGCTCGTCCTATGAGACAAGTCATCAATAATAGTTCACCAACAATCATGTGAAACTAAAAGAAGGTAAAAATGTATTTTTGAAGAATTGTGACAAGAGACATTAAAATCTCAAAGCGTGCATTTTGTATATGTTGTAAAGATCTCTTAGCGGGCTTTGTGGGCAGGGCAGGCGCGCCAACGTAACATTGGCGTGTGTGAGTGCACGTCAAGCACAGTTTTGACATTGGAAATGTATTTTCGTTCGGTCCAGTATAGGCTCCGATTTCACGAAAAAGTGCGATCCTATATAATTATTTCGGAGAGTTGTAAAGACAGGACATTCAAGAAAAACTCAAAAGACGCGTATTTATGAGAGCTGTAAGGTGCAAAAAGTATTATCCGAGAAAATCAAAACCAAAAAAAGATATAGCCGAAATAGTTTCAATTTGAGCCGAAAACAAAGACGATCGGGTTAAGGGTTTTTAATTGATGACTTGTCTCCTAGGACAAGCGATTTGCCAATATTTATCTTGTCGGGAGCAAAGCTTAAAATAATCAACTGTCGCGAAAAAATGAGCAACTTTGAAGGGCCATATCTTAATCCCGATAAGGTTTATAGAGCTGCAATTGGAAAAAAAAGTTGGAAAAACGTCCCAAAATTTCGCAGTTTATATCGTTTTGCGAAGCGAGCACAAGTTTTTCGAAGTTGCAAATTTGGATTTAAATCACCATAACTGATCCATACAACATATCAAAAATGCAGAATTACATCATGCTTTGCAATTTTAGCCTCTTTAGCCTCGATTTCTACTGGCCCACTGGCACAGATGATGACAAATAAATGACATTCATTTATGAAAATAAACCAAATTATACATAATACCAAATGATTTGAAAAGATAAACCATGGAGTTTCTTGCCGGTTCTTCTCCATGGAAATGACCAACCCGAACCGTGCACGTTTTTTATGTGCCCATCTGAGCCTCTACCATGAGTTGTCATCGAAAAAATACTCGCTAGCGTTGAAATCGCTAGCGTGCTAACGTGGATCAAATAGATTTCGATAATGCTTGCACCATGAGATTTACGGAGTCTTACGCAGGCGCTACGGTAAGCTCGATAGATCGTTTCGTCTAGCTAACTTCACTCTACCCACTACTACTCATGTTTTGTTTCTTTCATACCCACAAATAAGAAGAGAGAACGGCTCTTAAGCTCAAAATGTACTATTATCGCCATGTTATAAATGTTAAGACAGTCAATAACATAAATAAACCGACTAAATAGAAAAGTTGACGGTTAGTAGACTACTTAAAGTATTTAGTGGTTTTTGAATTTTTATTCCTTCTAATAAGTCAAGGTCGTCCATTTTATTTGTAATTTGGTTTGTTTACGTTGTACGTTGTGTCACAGAGCTGTGTTGTGTGATTTAAAAGTTTACAATAATAGATTCAAACAGATTATTGAATAAATTGAGGACCAGTGTCTCACAGTTTCCATTGATTTGTTGGTGAAGTTCATGGAAAGGCATGTTTCAACGTTCTATTCAATTTATTGTATGGATTGTTATAAATAAATAAATTAATAATTTACGTTTTAAGAAATTATTTTTTCTAATATTACTTAATATACTCAGAGTCTGTGAAGTTTATTAAAGTTTATTATACTTTCTTTCACTTTTATTTTCCAATTGGTATCCGACATGCATTCTCATTTTGGCTTGAATTTACATTGTTCACGTCATATTCTATGCTAAATAAGCTCTTGCGGACATTATTTTGACTGTATTAGACTCAAAAACGTATATAATTTTAATGTAAACACATGTTTCACACGACAAAATGCTAGTGAGCTACGTAACTACTATCGTAAGCGTATTATTCGATAGCTTCAGTGAAATTAGTGAGTCATGGTACCGTTTTGTATGGTGACAGCTGAAAAACGTCAGTGACTATCGAATAGATTACGTTAGGTTTTTAACCTATCGTAATCTATAGTGCTCATGGTACGAATTTTAATTCTTTTTGTGACCGCTAAGGGCGCTGTACAATATTTCATACAAACAATTTACGGAGACGCTAGCGACTTTTGGCTGTGTAAACTCATGGTAGAGGTACTGGCCTATGTGTAGTAAAATATTTTGATTTTATTGATTTGATAAAATATTTGTGGCAGATGTACGGTAACCATCGAGTGTTGAAGAATATCACCCTGGATGTGTACAAGGGAGACATCACAATACTATTAGGACACAACGGAGCTGGGAAGACTACCCTTATAAACATCATCACAGGTACGGTCACCACCTTCGCGCACGTAGGTCGGTTAACTAGTGTCGGCGTTATGGGAATCGCAAAATAAGTACTTGATTTACTTAGTGATGGAGTAAGTTTATTAAAATAAATTACAAGGAGCAAGAATGCCGACCGAACGAACCCGGAGAGATGAAGAATACAATTAAGGAAAGTGTTAGATGTTTACATAATAATTAGGACCTACAAAATTGCCGTTTTTTTTTTCGGAAAACTTACAGCTAGGCAGACACAATAGTTTCGTTGTGTCCGTTTCAACACCGCGAGGCCACCTCATAATTGATGAAACTTTGCCAGGAATTAGTGCTAATTTGTTACTTTACACACCTCTTTTCGTGCATTTGTTCCAAAAAAAACTATGACAAAAAATAGTTGGCCGCTAGAACCGCCACTTGCCGTAGTCATCGCCCGTGATTATATAGAAACTATATAATGCAGATAGACGAATGATGCATCAAAAGAAAGGTCCTAATTTGTTCAATTTGTTACAAAAATAAAAAACGTCAAAAAGTAAAGAAACAAAAAGTTATGCAATATTTAGTTTTCAGGATCGGTGCGACTCACTTACCTAAAATTCTACTACACTATTAAGTGTAGTAGAATTTTAGGTAAGTGACTGCTAAATGATGCAACTTCTGGCAGTCATTCTAGTGGTTCCAAATACAAGAAAACGAGGACCCAGTGTGTTAATAATGGTTGCGGGACTGTATGAAAGAGATACCGTGACCCCGGAACACAAAGGGCGATGAAGGAACATGAATGGGTTTTAGTCAGTAAAAGTCTGACACTCCCTCCTGCTCCGCCCAGAGCGGGAGGAGTCATTTGATGATGTCTCATACGAAAAAAAAAAAAGTGTGTTAATAATTTTATTGTAATAAATACAGGGTGCATACGGGAAACGGGGCAGTAAGGGGAAGTACCTTAACCGTTGCAGCTACACGAAAATGGACTTAGGAGAATATCCATAATTATTCGTGAAATGTTGATCTCCATTCACAGATTTCCGAAAAAATTTACACAGTTAGCAAGAAAATGGCCATTTTACACAAAAAAAAATTAATGCCAATCGATCCTGTTTCTAATACTAATCAAAAAGTTCTATCGAACCAACCCAGGTTGGAGTACTAGAAACTTCAAAAATTTGCAAAAAACTTTTCCTATACATTTTGTCTGAAAGTTTTAACCAAAAATTTTATGTTAATAGATCCTGTTTCTGATCAAAAACTCACTCGAGATCAATTTGTTACAAAAATAAAAAACGACAAAAAGTAAAGAAACAAAAAGTTAAGCAATATTTAGTTTTCAGGATCGGTCTCGGAGGTCCTAAGAAAGAATTTGTGAATCTGAAATGCAAAAAAACCTAAAACACAAAATGATCACGAAGACGGTATGGACTAAGAGTACATACCGTCTTTACGTTTTTTGATGCCACTCTGGAGTTCAACCTGGACATTCTCAGGGCAGAGTTAAGCAGTTAAACAGCTAAGCAGCTAAGGAGGAATTCCTGAAGATCGTGCAAAACGAGTTCCAGCAGCTATGCGATGACCTGTCGGAGCCAAGGTCATCTGTAAAGTTAACCAACGACAGGATGAGTAACTTAAAGGAAAGGGTAGTTATTATGGAGACCAAACTTGCTCAGCCCCAAGTGTCGTAATCGTCGTATGTGGACTTAATAAACTAGTTGAGGAGCGACATAAACGACCGTGACCAGGACTTGCTCGCAAATGATTTTTAGATCTCTAACATTCCAGAGTGGCCGCTAAGATTGGCGTCAAACTCAAAGTGCGCGACATTGTGAGCGCCGAGGGTGTCGGACGCAGGCGCATCCTCGAAACGCAGGCGACGGCGCCGGTGGAGACCCATCCCCCGCTTCCTCGTCGTGCGCCTCGCGCGCCGTGACTTGCGAGACGAACTGCTGGAGGGAGCGCGAGTGCGTCGCCCACAGCGGACCTCGATGTGCCAGGCCCTGCGACGCGCTTCTATATTAACGAGCGCCTTAATAAGCTGAACCGAGAGTTGTTTTGTTTCACCAATTATTTGTAGTTTTATCCTAATAAGGGAATTAATTGTATATACTATGCAGTCATGCGGACTTTTAAAAGTTAATTTATCAAAATCAAGTGACAGCCTGCCGAAAGTATTGTTAATAACTTTGTGTTCACACTTTAAGCAATGTTTTGTATTGGCAGGTGTGTGTCTAGCGGCACTCATCAGTGAGCTACGGGTAAACCAGTTTCATACTGCACATATTTACCTACACCTACTCATCACAAAACTTCTACACCATTTTACAAACCTATGAGTTGAAACTTAAACCAATCAATTGAGCGAGTGTATGAGGCGAGAAAACATGGTCTGGCGATGGACAAAGTTCTTCGTTTTGAGAAACACGTAGCAAGCTCTGCCAGAAACGGTTTTTATCGCCTAAAAGTTTTATATAAGATGAGGCCTTACTTATCAAAATCACTACGGGAACAGCTTGTGGAAACTTTGGTAAAGATAAAGATAAAGATGCAGTTATTTGTTTAAATATGTGTGCCATGATACATAAATATGCACATATGGATGGAGAACGAGAGATTGCTGGTTCAACATGTTTTGCCATATTCGGCGTACTAAATAGTTTACAATACTTTAGCACAATACCAAGCAGTTTATCATATTGAGTATAGACCACCTTCAGGATTGTATGATTGTTTTGAAAAGGTAATGGATGAAATGTTGCATAAAATCTGTAATTCTAAGAAGTCTGTAATTATTTGCGGTGATTTTAATATTAATTTGTTAGAAAATTCTAGGTTAAGTACTAAAATTTTAAGCCTGTTTCATTCATACAATCTTGAAAACAAATTTCTGGAGCCTACTAGAATAACCCCAACTAGTGCCACTTGCCTAGATAATATTTACACAGATGTTATACCTACCCAGAAATAAATTATTAACTTAATAGATTCAGATCACTGTGGGCAATTGATCACAATTCCTAATGTAAGCAAGAAAGTCACTAAAAAGGATATTGTTAATCCAAAAACTAAAACCTTTAAAACTAAACTTTTGTCTAAATTACCACTATTGTCAACTACTGATGATCCCAATCAACATTATAACTGTTTTTTCAGTATGCACACAAATTAATACCACGTTTATTCCTAAGTCAATCTCGGTTAATAGTAACGCTTTCTTCAACGACTGGGCCACTATTGGTATTCATAAGAGTCGAAAACGACTTTATGAGCTATATGCAGAGCGGACCTATAAAAACACTGTAGAATTTAAGTTGTATGTTACGAATTATTCTAAAATATTTAAAAAAGTTTGTTTTATAGCAAAGTCACGTTACTTGAGTTCAAAAATTAAAAACAGTAGTGTAATTAAAATGACATGGAACATTATTAATAGCGAAACGGGAAGGTCTTGCAACCGAAATAGTGACTACAGCCTTGCTATTGGCGATACAATTTTAAATTCAGACACTCAAGTTGCCACAGCCTTTGAAAATTTATTTGCGGATATTCCCGTATCGACTACTAAATCGCTAAACTCGTCACCTGCTGCTGCCGAGTCTTTTCTAAGGGAAAACGTTTCAGTCTGTGATTCAGAATTTAATTTTCATTAAGTCACTTGTAAAGATATAATTTAAACTTTTCACACCTTAAATGTTAAAAATACCGCCGATCTATGGGGTCATTCTGTGGACGTTGCTAAGTCCATTATAAACATTGTAGCTCCTTCTTTAGCTGTAATATTTAACGATTGTATTGACCGTGGTGAGTTTCCTGATCTAATGAAAAATAGTAAAATAATACCATTGTTTAAATCGGGTAGTACATCAGACCCCACTAATTATAGACCCATTTCAGTACAACCCACATTTAGTAAATTTTTTGAAAAACTAATTTTAGACCAAATGCAAAGATTTTTTAATAAACATAAGTTATTACATAATAAACAGTTCGGATTTACAAGGGGTCGTTCAACTACTGATGTCAGTGTTGAACTTTTAGGGCACATTTATAAGGCCTGGGAGGACAAATGCGATGCTTTGGGCATCTTTTGCGATTTGTCTAAGGCTTTCGATTGCGTTCTTCATGAAACATTAATCAGGAAACTACACCACTACGGAATCTGTAACGCCTCTCTGGATCTTCTTACTTCATATTTGAACGATAGGATTCAGAGAGTTGATTTTAATGGGAAAAGATCTCCCGGTTCCGTTGTAAGAATGGGGGTACCCCAGGGCTCAATTCTTGGCCCATTTTTGTTTGTTATTTATATAAATGACTTGCCTTACCTCATAAAGGATAATCATGACATAGTATTGTTTGCAGATGATACTTCTCTTTTATTTAAACTCTAACGTCAGCAGATAGTTACGGACGAGGTAATAGCGCCCTGACAAAAGTCGTTAATTGGTTTAATGTGAATAATCTACTCCTAAATGAAAAAAAAACTAAATGTATTAAGTTTACGATACCCCATGTAAGACAAGTGGAAACTACTGTACAAATCAAGGATGAAGAGTTGAAACCGGAAGATAGCACAGTGTTCTTGGGCATAACTTTGTATGCCAAGCTGCAGTGGGGCCCGCATATAGACAATTTATCAAAAAAAATCAATTTTGTTTACATCCAACCGTAACTGACTGCTGGGCATGCGGAGGTCAATAGTCCTATTATTTCAGCAAAGTACCTTATAGTGCATTGATTTTTGGACATCCACTCCGTAACTTATTCGATGTTTATTTTCATCCGGTAAAGTAATAATCATGCTTGAAGTTACTTAAGTACAAACCCTACTTGGTGACATAACACTTTTATTAATGTTAATTACAAAATCTAACGATTCTAACACTACGGCTGTAGTTTTAACATTTAAAAAACACTCGTCATACGAGCTACTTATACATAAAAAAAACATCGAGGTAGTTTTATACTGATATTAATACTAAAGTGCGTAAATATTTCAGAACGGGTTGTAAGTAATTTTGTGAAAACAAATGGTGCAGTGCAAAGGCCGAACAGAAGAACATTGAATTCGTATAACTGAGACTTCCATCTAAACGTAATTTCTTCCGGTCATCATCACTTATGGAAATTAAAAAATAAGCATCCTTATTGTCAATTGTTGCCATAAAGTCGTTATGATTTAACAATTTTAGCGCAGTGCGATAGTCCTCCATCTTAAAATGTTCAATCTTAACAAATTTATTTAGTTATTTTAAATTTAAAATAAACCTATGGGTTCCGTTCGTGTTGGGCACTGTTAATATTGATGAAATAAATTTTCCTTGGCATGATGTACATGTTGATATAAATCGCGAACGTATCAAGTCTGATATACATTTGTCAATGATTTGACTTTGTGAGTGCGAATTACAAGCATTGGCTATTTGTATAGGTTCTTCACTGAAAGGAATTTTATATCCCTGAACCCATTGTAAAATAGTGTGATCGTCTGAGCTCGCACTATTTATCATAAAAGTTTGATAAACGGCCAGAAATAGGTACCTGTGTTCCTAATATTGCCTCCTCGCCTGATACCGCGGCGGCCAGGACGCTGTGAGGTTCTCTCCCTCTCACGTTCCGCCACCTCCTTACATTAATCATTCATTTTCATTACTGCTTCGCAGAAGGAGGTGACGGCGTCCCATTCCGTCTCGCTCTGGACCATGGCTTGCACCAGGGCCGGACGCGAGAGGTCGCCGCCGCCAATCGTCGCTTCGAGGACACGGCAGTGCTCCACTCACGCGGGGCACACCTCCACCGTGTCCTCCGGTCGATCCTCGCAATGGAAACACCCGGGCGTTTCCTCCCGCCCGATTCGGTGCAGGAACCTCCCGAAACAACCGTGTCCGGTGAGGACCTGCGTCAGGCGGAAGGTGAGGACCCCGTGGCGTCTCTCAAGTCACTCCTCAAAGAGGGGGCTTACCGCCACTATTGTGGCGTGCCCTGCACGGGGTTGCGACAGTCGCTCTGTCCATGTTGCCATGAGATCATGCCGGGGGTCTGTCCGCTGCGCGACAATTTGCCGCGGCAGCGGAGTTTCCCCCCGGCGTAGCACCTCCGCGCGCCCTTCGTGCAGGCGCGCGCGGACTATTGCCTCCAGATCCCATGGCGGCAATCCAGCAAGGAAGCACGCCGCCTCACGGGAGATCGTGGGCGGCTCGCCGCCTCCATGAACGCGCCCACACCGGGGCCCCGTAAAGGGCCATGGACCGCACGACTACCGCGTAGAGCTTCCGGCAGGAGGCGTTTGGCCCTCCCAGGTTGGGCAGAAGCCGCCTGAAGGCAGCCCCGGTCTGTTCCAGTTTGGGGGCTAAACGTCGGGAATGCTCCACGAAGTTCCATCGGCTGTTGAGGACGAGTCCCACTTACTTCAGCGTCGACTCGACGCCGACGGATACCCCTCCTACCGTCAGTGAGGATCCCGGAGGTGGCGCATTCCGAGGCCCATGAAAGCACATGGCCTCAGACTTGTGCAATGCCACCTCGAGACCCAGTTGCCGGATCCTCTCGACGACTATCGCAACCCCGCGTGTCATTATTTCAGCCGCCGCCTCGTGCGACCCCCCTTGTGCCAGCACCAGCGTGTCGTCTACATAGCAGACCACGCTGACGCTGCTAGGGAGGTCGGCGCGCAGCACCCAGTGGTACCCGATGTTCCACAAGGAAGGCCCTAGAACCGATCCCTGTGGAACACTGCATGACATCTCTCGCCGTTTCCATTCTCCGCTGCGACCGGGGTAGATGACGGCTCTGTCCGCCAAGTAAAGTAGGTCGGCACCCGGTGATACCGGAGTGCCTCCCTAATGCAGCTCCAGGGCATGGAGTTGAAGGCGTTGGCGATGTCAAGAGACACTGCCAAGACAACCCCACCCCGGGACACCGCATGCCCCGTCGTGAGGGCTCTCACGCGCATGATGGCGTCCACCGTAGAGCGCCCCTTGCGGAAACCAAATTGGTGTTCCGCAAGATCCGGCCCCGTCCCCGCAAGGTGCTCGGCGAGGCGGTTTGCAATTACTCTTTCAAAGAGCTTGCCCACCTCGTCGAGCAACACTATGGGCCGGTATGCGGACGGAGAGTCCGCAGAACGCGTCGGCTTCCGAATGAGGACCAACTTCCCCGTCTTCCAACGAAGCGGGAACTGGCCCCTCTCCAAGCATACGCTTAGGAGCCCAACCAGTCGGGGCCCGAGAACCTCCAAGGCCAGGACCCAGGCTTTGCCAGCCGTCGGGTCCCGGGGTGGTATTTTTGGCACTGAGCCTGCGTACCGCCACTCTCAGGTCTACCCCTGTCACTTCCGGAGTGTCGTCGTCGTCATCCTGGTGGTCCGTTTCCAGCACCGCAGGTGGCGGAGCCATAGGCGGGGGGGGATGTTCTCCCCGCGTGGGGAACAGAGTGCTCACCACGTCCTCCACGAGCTCAGGCCGGAGACTGAGCTCGTGGGAGTTTATCCCGCACCATCTTATAAGGGCGCCCCCACGGATCTCTGTCGAGAGTCCCCAGCATCTCCTCGCGCTCCAGCAGCGGGCATCCCTGGCCCGCAGGACAGCCTCGCGGAGGACGGTCTTCGCCGCTCTGTACCCCTCTATCTATCATGGGGTTTTGGTTTCCGCACTTAATCTTTAAAATGGACCATTGTGCGTGAGCCATGGTGGCCGTTTACTCCAACCAGCCCTCCTCCCTCCAGAAGCAGATCAAACTTCCCGGTCTTCTCAGGGTATCCGCAAGGGATCTAGGTGTTCCCAGGGTCTCCTCGCGAATCTTGATAACGCCGGTGCACTCAAGGAGCACATGCGCCACCGTTTCCTCCGCCTCCATGCATGCTCTGCACAGGGGACTGTCAGTGATTCCTAGGGTATGGAAGTGTTTATTCAGTGAACAGTGTCCAGTGATGGTCCCCGCCACCAGTCGTAGGCTATCTCTGTCCAGGCGCAGAAGGCGCTTGGTCAGCTTTGTGTCCAGGGATGGCATGGCTTCCTTGGATTGCCTACATCCTGGTGCCGAGGTCCACCATTTCTCCGCTTGTATTCGAGTGTGTCCCTTTAACCAGCTTCTTAGCTGCTTGAAAGGAAAGGGCACAATGGGTTCGGGACCGCAGGGTTTTGTGTTGGATCCTCTTCTGGCAAGTTCATCAGCCGCATCGTTCCCAAGTGATCCACTGTGACTTTTGGTCCATTGTAGTGTTACCGTGTTATGGTTTAGTACCGTGATTCGTTCTAGGGCATTATGGCATTCTAGTATCAGTCTCGACGTTTTCTGATTACTCTTTAAGGATTGAAGGACTGAGGCACTGTCGGAGAGTTCGGATATTAGTATCCGTAATCTTCCTGGCCTCTATGGCGTGTGCCACTTGGATAATACCTACACACTCTGCTTGGTAAACAGAGTTGAGTATTCCAAGGGGTTTGGATATTTTGATGTTTAGGTCGTCGGAGAACACCCCGACACCTGTCCCGTCGTTGGTTTTTGATCCATCAGTGTAGATTCTTAGCTCTTTTGTACCTGAGTAGTCACACAACTCCGCCGTGAGCTCTATGTTGTAGTGTTTTTGGAAGCAGTGGGTCTTCAGGATTCTGTCACTGGGTGATGCCATCATAGGCTGTTGTTTGATTGCATCTTCTCTGATGCGTGTGTGTTTAATTCTGGAATCGTTACTTAGGGTGCCAGATACTCCGAGTCTGAAAGTCGCTATGGCCGCCTCCTCTCATACGACGAGGTGTAGTGGTGGTAGACCCAGCATTACTTGTAAGGCAGCAGTGGGGGAAGTTCTCATACTGCCGGTGATTGCCACGCAGGCAAATCTTTGTAATTTCTCGAGATCCTTTTGGGTCGTACTTAGGTTGGTCCTGGGCCACCAAACTAAAGAGCCGTATGTAATGATTGGTCGGATAACTGCGGTGTATAGCCAGTAGGTGATTTTGGGGCTTATGCCCCAATTTCTCCCGAGCAGTCTCTTACATTGCCATAGGGCTATACTGGCTTTTGTGGTTATGTACTCAGTGTGTTTTGCCCAGTTCAGCTGTTTGTCCAAAAATATACCCAGGTATTTGGTTTCAGTCGATAGGGTTAGGGTGGTCCCAAAGAAGCTTGGTAGTTGTAAAGTTGCCAACTTCCTTTTCTTTGTGAAGAGAATGAGTTCGGTTTTAGTAGGGTTCACTGTTAGTTTGTATTCCTTGCACCAGTCTTCTACTATCCTCAAGGCTTGTGTGTGAGCCGTTTATTATTATGGCCAGGTCATCGGCATAGCCCACCGTGTAGTAGCCTCTGCTATTGAGGCGCTTAATGAGACTGTCTACTACGAGGTTCCATAGCAGTGGTGAGAGGACACCGCCTTGGGGGCAGCCCTTCGCCACTGTAGCTCTGGTGGTGTCGTTTACCGTAACTTGTACGGCTCTTAGTCTGAGCATATTCGTGATCCATCCTCGCAGGGTCGAGTCCACACCATGTTCCTCGAGGGCTGCGTTGATGCTATGGAAGATGGTTTTGTCAAAAGCGCTTTCTATGTCAATGAAGACAGCTAGTGAAGAGCATTTGTGGTCCACTGCACATTCGATCTTGGTGATGACATTATGTAGTGCAGATTCTGTTGATTTTCCTGTGGAGTATGCGTGTTGTTGTTTGTGAAGTGGTCGCTCCCGAAGAGGTCCGTCCCGAATGTGCCGATCACAGAGTCTCTCGAGGGTTTTCAGTAAGAAAGATGTTAGGCTTATTGGTCTGTACGCCTTGGGTTGTGTGTAATCAGGTTTGCCTGGTTTAGGGATGAAAACAACTTTCACCTCTCGTCATGCAAGTGGTATGTATTTGTGTGTTATACAGGCTTGGTATATGACGGTCAGCCACGGCATTAGGACGTCTGCTCCCCATTGTAGCAGGGCAGGGAAAATTTCGTCTAGGCCTGCAGATTTATATGGTTTGAAAGTCTTGATTGCCCATTTTATTCTCTCTGCGGTTACTATGGTGCGGGCTCTGGCCCAGTCTTGGTCATTTGGTGTGTGTATTGGTTCCGTTACCCAGGTTCTGTCCTCGGAGAGATTGCAGTCTGGGAAGTGGGTTTCCAGAAGAACTTTACTTGTTTCGTAGTCCGACTTAGTATAAGTGTTGTCTGCGGTTTTCAGTGACCCGAGAGTGCGATCCTGATCGGTAGATAGGATCTTTCTCACACGCGCGGCTTCGGTGTTTGATTCAATTTCTTCGCAGAATTTCCGCCAGGCGGCCCTGCTGGCGTTCCTGAGTTGTTTTTTGAAGGTGTATTGTGTTTTCTTGTATGAGTCCCAGTCTTCTGGTAGTCTAGAGTTTTTGGCTCTGTTAAATTGCTTGCGCATGATTTGCCTGAGTTTACTAAGTTCCGCATTCCACCAGGAGTTACCCTTGCTCTTGGTGTTTTGATCTTTTAGTTTGCAGCAGGCGTGGTAGGCTTCGATTATAAATTCCGAGAGTTTTGTTACAGTGTCCTCAAGTTGCTTGGGATCCGTCAGAGTTTGAGACGTTTGGTGCTGTGTTAGTAGGGAGGCCAACAGCCGTTTGTAGCCGGGTACATTGGTACGGCGTGGGTTGCGTCTAGGTTCGGGTTTTTTTATGTGCTACTAGTGAGAAGCGAATCCTTCTATGGTCAGAGCAGGAAGGCTCGTTGGATACGTGCCAGTTAGAGACAAGTTTTGTCGCGCTTTCCGATGCCAGCGTTAAGTCAATGATTGTTTGTCCGCGTGATGTGACCCAAGTGGGTTCCGATCCGCGGTTTGCGATGTTAAGGTTAGTGGAGAACAGATATGTGCATAGTACCTCACCTCTAGTGTTGGCTTTGTTGCAACCCCAAAGCGGGTGATGGGCGTTCGAGTCCGTGCAGATGACCAGGTCCAGGTTGGCGTCTTCACAGTACCTTACCAGGTCGGCCATCTCTTTTGGTGGGCAGTCATCATCCTCGCCTGGCATGTATACCAAGGCCAGGACGATATCAGGTGCATTGTCGTCAGTTTTGATCCTGACGGCTGTTAGATCTCTGGAACATAATTGCGTGAGTATGGTGATGGGTACGTCTTTGGGTATATAAGCACAGGTTCGTGGTTTGTCTGTGCCTTGTGTGTCGAAGACTAGCTTACCTCCAATGTTACCAAAGCCGCATATTCTGTTATTGCGGATCCACGGCTCTTGTATGAGTGCAATGGTTCGGGGTTCCACCTCCAGTGCCCTGCGTAAGCAGGCGGTAGCCGTCTGGCTATGCTGGAGGTTGGTCTGGATTATGCTTAGGGGACGGGATGTGGGCGGCAGTGGGGTGGAGTTTGGAGGAGATTGATCCATCGGATGTTTCCCCCCCGTCCTCCAGTCCGTGCCGGTCCTCGCTCAGTGCTGGTGATGATGTGAGCAGCTGCTCTGTCCATCCTGGTGGTGAGGTTGGCATCCCCACAGCGTCGGCATCAGCCATCACCGTTCTGGCCATCTCCTCTTCCAGTTGAATCATGGTCAAGTCAAGCTCAGTCGGTGCCGGTTTCGTCAGTACGGTGTCAGTTTCAGTCTGGGTGTCGGAGGGACGGGTTTTGGGGAAAAAGCGCACGTATATCGACCCAAGTAGGTACGATATCCGCCGCTCCCTCCCCAAGACCTTTTCGACTTCTTCCGGTGGGATGCCTAGGGTCAAATAAGTCCCATAGTTATCGCCACCGACCGATGTCGCCCTATATAATGACCACCTCCCGATGTCGTACCAGGGGTTCTGTCGGGTCAGTACAGTCTGGAGCAGCGATATGTCCCCTTTGTACCGGGGTACAAAGAGCGCTGCTCGGACTCGGGTCGGTACGTCGGACTGTTTCATTACAGTCAGTGTCGCGTCAGTGTTCGGCAGTTCTATCTTTGGTACGTTCTGGGTCAGCCAGGTCAGGGCGCTGTCGTCCTCGCACCACATCTGAACCGTGCCGTCCGCTACCCTAGGGTAGCCGCGGAAGGCCGGGATGGATTTGGAGGGGTCGGTGCACGTGTCCATGATGAGGTCCTCGAGGCTAAGCTTAATGTGCTCAGTCTCGTCAGTCGTCATGTCACGGGATGGAGGCGAGAGGCAGATAGCTACGGCGAGTCGCGCAGGGATGTCCTTTGTGGCTCGCGCGTAGGTTCTCTGCTCCCCTTGAGCGGCTTGGGTTCTAACACGCTTGGCGTCCCCCTGGAGCGTGCTCGGTGAGGCAGTGTCGTCCGGTCGCACCCTCTTCGCCGCTCCCTGGCCACTTGGACTGGGTTGCGGTTCTGAGGGGCTTGGCACAGCGTTTTGTGCCAGAGACACCCCGCGTGAGAACCCAGCCCGCTTCTGTTTAGTCCGGTGTCGGTCTTGGGTCGTCTCGGTGCGGTTCCGGTCGTTTCCTCCGGATGGTCCTGGTGCGGCAGTGACGTTCCGCGCTGGGTTACCCCTTCGCGTACTGGTCCTTGCCCGCGTCCGGCTGCTTTTCGCGCTGGGTTTCCCTTCGCGTACTTGCGGCTGGTCGCGTACTCCCTTACAACTAACCGTTTGCGCTTCGCGCTGGCTATTGCCTTCGCGGATTTTGCGCAAACGGTTGTTGAGATCTCTTTCTCTGTTCCGGATCTTTCCGCGCTTAGATTTCAGCATGCGTACTTCGTCCACAGAGATGAAACCAGAACCATCAGATTCCGCTTCCTCGCTTCGTCCCGAGAGAATCAATGTCTTTCAACCTTGCCTCGGTCTTCTCGCGCTGGAGTGCCAGCGCGCGGAGTTCGCTGCTAAGACTGGAGAGTCGTGCTTTGTCACTGTCATTGTCAGGGTTGTTTGTTACACTGTTCCAAACGATGCTCTGTTGCCAGGCCCTCGTGGAAACTGGTGTAACGTTAGTCAGTGTGGTTGGTGCAGAGATCGCACCCGTCTTGGGCGCTGAAGTCGCAGCCGTCTTTGGGTCAGTAGGCGCAGAAGTCGCAGCCATGGTTGTGTCGAGTGGCGCGTGAGCCGCAGCCAGTGCTGTTGGCGCCGAAGCAGCCAGCCGCGCAGAAGGCGCGGCACTAATTGGCAGATTGGTGCCCCCACCGTAATCCAGATTACGGTGGGGGCAGACCGACGAGTCGGTGTGGGATTCCCCGGCATTGCCGGGACCCACCTGGGGAATATTATTTTTTCCACTCTGCATTTTTTGGGTTATGTGGGCTTTTTTGGAGATGAGGTTGCCCGTCCTCATGGACCGAAAGGAGAAAAGGGAAAAAGGAGGGAGGGACTGGGCGTGGGATTATGGGGGTGTGGGATTGCCCTAGGCCTGGGATTCTGACTTTCGGGAAAATACGAAAAAGCGCCTGGGGGTTTTTGTTGCGTCTAATTCTTATGGAATTAGACCAAGAACAGGGTGGCAACCTCGTGAAGGTGAATCCCCCGGACTTGCCTTGAGGATCTACACGAACGTAGCGCTCCCCCTCAAGACCCCGCCACCCTACCGCCTCTGAGGAGGCAGCAAGGTAGGCCTGCATCTATACTACCAAGCAAAGCATGTCGTTGTGCAACCGCGAAAGCATAAATACAGACCCCCCCCCCCCCCCTGTACCCCTCATAAAGCTCCGCCTCGATGGCTGCCGCATTCGGTGGACGAATGCGGGAGCCTGCGATGCCTGGCGTACAGGTGTTGCGCAACACGCACGCCTCGCGCAGAGACGTCAGCTCTCGCGACCACCAGTACACCTAACGTCGGGCGCTTCCTGGCCGGACTCGGGGCATTGCCACGTTGCATATATCGGACATGGCCTCCTGAAACCACCCTGCCTCATTGTTAATGTCGGCAGGGCTGTCTGGTGATGTCACCCAGGCCTGCACGATCGAGGCTTCCAGGAGGAGCTCCCGGTCCAGCTGCTTCAGCACCCAACGTGGACCACTCGGAGCCTGTTGGACCGGCGCGCTTGAGGTCTGGGTAGAGACGTCAAACCGGATGTACCGGTGGTCGGAACAGGTCTCCACCCCCTCCATGACACGCCAGTCAACGACACGCGGCGACAGACCGCGGCTAGCGAACGAAATGTCCACCACCGACTCGCCCCGCATCCGCACACACGTGGGAACAGAACCCATATTTAGGACGACCAGGCCCTTCTCCAGAGCCCAGTCCTCCACCATCCTTCCCCGCACGTCTGTACAACGAGAACCCCAAGCCAAGTTCTTGGCATTGAAGTCCCCGAGGACAAGCACGGGGAGGGAATGGTTTCCGACGACAACACTCAACTCTGCGAGAGAGTTGTGGAACTCGGCAAGAGTTCGGTTCGAGGAGAAGTAGACTCCCACCACTACGATCTCCCCGAACCGTGCTGCTACGCAACCCCGACCCCTCCTGACACCTTCAAGGGTCGGGGTACCGGCGGCGGCCGACGACACTATGGTCACTGAGCCGCTAAGGTCCGCCACCCAGTCTTCCCTGGGCTGGACGAAATACGGCTCAGCGACCACAGCGATGTTTATCGACCACTGCGCCATGCTCTGGAGCAACAGATCCTGAGCACAGGCGCAGTGGTTGATATTCGCTTGGAGAAGCGTAATGGGGCCGTTATTGGCACTCCATTACCGCTCCCTCCTCCCTGGCCCCTTGTGAGGGCCCCACTGTGGCGGCGACAGCGGCAGCGGTGGCAGTTGCGATTGCGGCGGAGGCGACGGTGGCGGTGGCGGCGAAGGGCCTACCTACACTCCTTGAGGAATAAAAGGAAATTCTCATTTCCTCTCATTCCCCGGAGAAGGATACTGCCACGCCCAGGGTGCACCGGCCCAGCAGCTGCTCTTCCCTCCAAACGTATCGAGAGAGACTTCTGACATCGCACCCCTAACTAGACCCCCATGGTGAAATTTTCGGAAAACTCGACTTTAGGTGCAAGACCAATAGTTAGATTTTTTCTGACGAAATCTTTCTAAAATACGTTGTTATTGTTAACAGGTTTCCAAATAAGTGTGGCGGAATGATGTGTATGCGATTGCTACTAACACAATAGATATAAATATCTAGTTCATTTATATTGTCAATGTGTGAGTGGAACCTGGCTATGCCAGTAATTAACCAGCGTTCAAGGAAGACACTTGTTGTATTCAAAAACAAAACACTAATCTATAAACAAAATGACTGAATTTAAAAATAAAATTCCGTATTTTTTATTACCCGACTGCGACAGAAGGAGGGTTATGTTTTTCGAGAGTATGTATGTATGGTATGTATAATTGTTTGGCACGCTCTGTGGCCTGAACGGCTCGATTGATTTTAGCTTGAGAGGTGTCGTTAGATTCGTATTTACTGTGAGAGTGACACTGGGTATACCAAAATAAAAAAAAACAAAATGGCGGCTTTTTCGCGCCAAATTCAAATGTTTGGCACGCTCTGCAGCCTGAACGGCTCGAAAAGGGCTCATCGTGAGTATTTTATAATGGTATATCTAAGTAACTAATAGTATATCAAGTTCAGAAAACAGGACATATTGACTGCAACAGTCGGGACCCATTAAATAATCTAGACTAAAATCTTTACATCCAATATGGGTCCCGACTGTTGCAGTCAATGTGTCCTGTTTCCTGAACTTGTTTTTTTCTTTTCAGTTTTCATATAAAGTTATTATTTATTTTTTACGCAGTCAGGTTTTTTCTTAAGGAATTCATTCGAATGTAGAATTCTTTGCCAACCATACATAAATTATATTTTAAATTGCCAGTATCGTGGAAATGCAACTTCATAAGATACCGAATCGCAGCAAAGCCAAATGAGTTAAGGCATTACATCGGCCTCTGCACTCTGTGCTTTAGATGTTAATTATATAATAAACCCCTTAACTATGTGTCGGTCCACAGGAATGACGAGCGCTACAGGTGGGAAAGTGTACGTGATGGGAAAGGACACGGTAACACAGAAACAAGAAGTACGGAAGCATCTGGGCCTGTGTCCACAGCATAACATGTTCATTGGGGACCTGACTGTACAGGAACAAATCATGTTCTTTGCGCTGGTAGGTCCTTTAAACATACAGGGTATTTACTCCGCAAACGTGACGAAGGTTTAGAGCATGAATAGTATGTATGGGCAAAAACCCCAGCGTCGATTTAAACAATATACATAATATAAACTATCTAGGTTTTAAGAAAAATAAGATCGCATAATTAAGGCTTCTTAAACACAAAGAGCGACCTCCCTCTAAAAAAAATTGCGAAGGAATTTAGAGAACGGATGGTAGATAAAATGATAAAGATGGGTGATATGAATGAATGATCAAAGTTTAAATGAGATGGCTCGTATAATCATAAAACAAGAAAGTGAAAAATAACTTTAGTTTCAGAAGTGGGTGGTCTTTGTTTGATGATTTAGGATTTTTTATCACCGACTTCTGAATCACTTTTTTGTGTTTTTTGAAGTCGGTTTAATTTTTTGTAAAAATGTTTTTTATTTGTCCATTTTTAGTGGTTCCCAAACAAATATTTGTTAACAATGTTATAAGCTTATCCCCAATAAATGGAACTTAACATACCTAACTGTCGAAATCTGGGTGTATTGTACACATATGCGTATCCCCTCAGAGCATTCAGGCGTGATGTTATGTTAAACTCAAACGATTGATTGATTTGCTGTCTATAATTGAAGAGTTTAATTGTATATCTCCGAAGATCACCATCTCGTCTTCACCAAATTTACAAAAAAGGGACCACCGCAAAGTAATTATCTTTAGTAACAAAAAAAAAACACCAATATTGGTTCACATTTGGCGAAGATATCGCTGAACAAAGAAACAAAAAAAAATGCAGACGATTTGATAACCACTTTTTGGAGGTTTAAAAATAAACACAACATAAAGAAAGTTTATAAAGTGAAATGGAGCAAAAATTCCAACAACTTTTCGACAAGATGAAACTAGTAAGGGATAAACAGACTACGATAATCACAAACAGCTTAATCCAGTAAATGGACGAAAAACTACAACTTATAAATATAAGAAATATAAAGCTGAAAGAGAAAATTGATATATTAGAAAAAAGGGTAAATCATTTCGAGAGAGAGAAGAAAAGAAACAATATACTGCTATTTAAGTTGAACGAGACAGAAAAAGACCCTCTGACTTATTCGAAACAATCAAAGGTATGTTTATTAACGACCTTAACATTACCGTTGAAAACCACAAAATACAGATTTTTTACAAGCCAGACCTCTTTTAATTTCCTTTACAATTAACTGGAAAAAGATGTAAATTCTAAAAAACAATTAATTAAAAATATATATACAACCGAAGACTACCTCAAAGCAGTTCTCGAAAAAAGAAAATAGAAGAAAGAGAGAAAGGAAATACTGCCTTCATTAAAATGATAAGCTGATTGTAAAGGAAGAGAATAAAAATAAGGATAAAAGGAAAAGGGGGCATTCAACTTCTCCAGGAACATGATTATACTAATCCTAGAAAGCAGATGAATATACCTTTTTTTTCGGATGGGAAATCATCAAATGACTTCTCCCGCTCTGG
This sequence comes from Xestia sexstrigata, assembly GCA_941918905.2. Taxonomy (NCBI): domain Eukaryota; kingdom Metazoa; phylum Arthropoda; class Insecta; order Lepidoptera; family Noctuidae; genus Xestia; species Xestia sexstrigata. The sequence continues at coordinate 819,183 of OW799222.2, read as the reverse complement.
GCGGAGCAGGAGGGAGTGTCAGACTTTTACTGACTAAAACCCATCCATGTTCCTTCATCGCCCTTTGTGTTCCGAGGCCACGGTATCTCTTTCGAACAGTCCCGCAACCCCGGCAGGCATCGGTCCTTGCGGACCCCTTCCTTTTTAACTGTAACATTTATACTGCTCATTTGAATAGAAGATTTGGATATAGGAATACGTATGTCACCGCAAGAGGCTCTATCTGCTAAGACTTAATCAAATTAATAGCACTCATAATTCTATTCCATGATAATACTGGTGAATCTGCCATCTCTGCTTGGCAGTACAATTGTTACATAGAACATAATTAATTGAAAGATGAGTTAAGCGCCATCTATTGGCTTACCTAGTACTTAGATAGTTCGATCTCCTCTGTGAAAATAAAAAGCGTGCATTATACATTCAGTCAAAAAAGTATCAGGAATGGATGATTTGTTTATGGTTCCAAATATTTTTTTTGTTTTTTTTTTTGTTGTTGTTAGATTAGCACAACTGTTTTCCCTTTTCGGCGCGGAGTTTGAGTTGCATCTGTTAATTAGATTAAATACAGTGCTGATTTTAGTTATATCATATCTAGTGTGTATTGCGAATTTCTTAATGGACAAAAATATCGGACAAAAAGTTTGTCTTAAATTTTGCATCGCCAATGGAATTTCGAGTTCGGAGTCTCTGAAAATGTTACACAAGGCTTACAGTGAATCGACTTTATCAAAAACACGCGCTTATGAGTGGTACAAAGCGTTCAAAAGCGGTCAAGGTGTGATGGAAGATTTGCCTCGTTCTGGTAGGCCATCAACGTCTGCAACTGAAGTTAACATCGCAAAAGTGAAGGAAATAGTGACTGACAATCTTGCCGGAAGGTCAAACGGTAAATAAAAAATATTATTCGGACGTTATGCAGCGTTTAAGAGAGCAAATTAGATAAAAGGGCCAGATTTGTGGAAAGAAAATTCTTGGATTTTGCACCACGATAATGCGCCTTCGCACAGTTGTGAGCGATTTTTTGACCAAAACTCAACAAATACCATCGAGCAACCACCTTATTCACCAGATATGGCTCCAGCCGACTTCTTTATTTTTCCTAAACTCAAATTACCACTTCGTGGCACCCGTTTTCATTCAGTAGAAGACATAAAGGAGAATTCGCGGCGAGAACTGAACTCAATTCTGGAATAAGCATTTAAAAAATATTTTTATGATTGGATTATTAGTTGGCGTAAGTGTGTCGGTTCTGAAGGAGCATACTTTGAAGGTGATAAAATAAATTTGGATAAATAACTAATATTTTGTGTTTTATTGATCTTTTCCCGGTACTTTCTTGACAGAGTAGTAAGTCTTTTACGATGTTATAATTTCGAAACACTTATCCAAACGGCTACTGTACGGTGCATACACTTGCAGAGTTGTTGTTGAGATGAAGTGCGTAGAGAAAAGATCACTTGGTTCACACTAGATTTATTACGTATAAAATACAAGTAGAACTGTTGACGATTCCTTTCTCTAGTGTTAGTGATTCCTTTCTCTAATGTTAGTCACCGCGTTGCAGTAATTGCACTCACTCATTAAATGTAATGAATGTGGTTTTATAGTATCCGAAATGACGCACGTTTGGTGCAGCGCACCGAGTCAGCAAAATGTGTACAGTGTAAGACTGTACATCTTGGCAACCCCGAAGGGAGGAAGAAACAAGAAGAGAAAGGAAAAGCCATTACAAAGTAATAAAGTAAATGATTAATAAAATTGAAAGGCAACATTATTACTCCCAGGTTGAGGTTCGCGCCGCATGAAGTCCTTTGTTGGTTTCGCTGCGACTGCTTCTTGCTGTCGTTTCGGTTTCCCAATAATTTGAAGTTCAATATCTTCAGGTGGTTGAGTAGCAGTTTGGTTATTGGCGTTGCTCATGCAGTAGTGAGGCCAACGTTTCCTCCCAACCACAACCAGAAAAGTTATGATGGCGGCCGCCAGTAAAGAATAAATGACGGCGTATTGGTGAACGTCATGACTTGATATTGTTGGCAGTGAAGCTTCATTATTCCTTTGAGTAGCAATTTTCTGTTCAATTGTCGCGATTTCTTGATTTGTAGCCGTTGACTGAAAGATGGTTGGAGCGTAGCGATACGTCAAGTTCACTATCTTGTTAATTGATGTATCGAAAGTTGGAGCTGTGAACTCATAATCCATCTTCATACGACTGCTGTATTAGCGTTGAGCGGTGATGGTCAAGTCGGCGGATTGCAGTACACATCCTTGCGGCAATGTCACTATGCTCGATGATGAGATGGTTTGTGTTGTGACGTCATTGCTGCATATGATTCGTAAAGAACACGTTTCGCAGCAAATCGCCAGCCAGCTGTTTAGTGTTTGTAATTTTATCCAGACGTCCTTGCATGACGTACGTTCAACGTCGCACGGTTTGGTGTTTTGATGTGATAGCAGTTTTGCCTCACACGAAGCGCTTTTGCCGTGCAGATCAAATGACGGAAGGTTTTTGTTACACAAGAAATTCTGCGATTTTTGTTGCATGCAGTGTTTCAAGTCTTCTTCTGATATAGATACGTAAGCGTTCTTCTTGAAGTTGACAGCGATGTACTTGTTTGATAGCCGTACATATGTGGTGTCCTCAGCTATGACAACTGGTAAAGGTATAGCTTTGTACATAATGAAATCTTCGTTGGCTACAAGTGGAATATGTGCTTCGAATAAAAAGTAGTTTTCAGTAACTCGTGCTTTCACGTTGATAAGTTTGTAAATATCCTTAATGATTTCTTTGTAGTTTTCAACTGGTAGCGATAAAATTTTCGGAAGGCTTCCGGATATTTCCGTTAGTTTTTGCACCAGTCGAACCGGAGTGATCAGATGTACGTCTACATGTCCTTTGTAGATGTTAGTAAGAGTGTTGAACAGCATTTCCTGAAATGTCCTCAAGCTGCTGATCAAGAGGTACGTTGTTAACGAAGCAGAATTGATGTAGGTAGTGGCAGAAAGTATTCCCATTTCCGTTTCGATGGGCGCTATGTTCCTGTTGGTCTGATTGATGAAATTGTCAATTGAGTTGAATTGACGCTGAATATTTTCTTCACTTTGTTGCAGTACTTGATTCTCAAGCTCCACGATAGTTGTTTGATTCTTGATTAACTCCAGTAGGTAGTTTTCGTTGGTCTGAAGAAATTGTATGTCATTTTGATATTTTTTTGCAAATCGTTGGTCTAATATTCCAAACAGACTATTAGCGATATAACCGTCTCCATCCACTAGGCTTCTTTTCTTTCTGTTGCTCAAGTGTTTGTGCGAGTTTATCAGGATGGTGTTGTAGTAATTCAAAAGTTCGATTTCATGACTTAATTGTTCCATAGTCGATATGCAGTGCTGCAGTTGCGTTTTATAGCACAAACTTTTGATATTCTCAAAGTAAGTTTGAGTGCGACGGTTCCTTCCCAATAGTTTGTTAGATTGTAGTACATCATCAGTATCCATTCGTCGTGCACTACTTGCATTTTGCCGACGGTGTCATAGTATATGGGCCGCTCGCGTTCCAAGCTTGTAATCTGAGCGGTCGACGCCGGCGCTGCGCGCGTGCCGTCAGTGGTGCTATATGATCCCGTTACAAATGTAAACAATGATAACAATGTTATTAGTAACGTTGAGTTTATGGGTTTCTTTAAACTCTTCCGCTGTTCATTTTTCGAACTCTGTCGGAGCTTTTCTTTTGTTTCGTTTTTCCCGGCATCCTCAGTTTCAGAGTTCGATGGTAATGGCGATAGTTTTGTTATTGGGCGCTTGATGATTCCTGCTTGAGTTTTGACTGTAGTGACTCGAACAGAACAGCGGTAGATTGTTATACAATGTGTTTTTTTTCCCATACACGGCCAGCTTAGAACATCTTATACAATGTGTTTTTTTCCCATACACGGCCAGCTTAGAACATCTTATACAATGTGTTTTTTTCCCATACACGGCCAGCTTAGAACATCTTACTTGCGTAATATTTATCAGTGTATAATATTATCATACCTAAATAAATATATTTGATAATAATCTAGGTGTTTGGGATGCCCTCATGCTTACTTATAAATCAATAAATATTAAAATAAATAAAGCTCCACACCGTGTCTGTCTGTCAGTCCGTAATTTTCTTCGGAACTTCTGAAAGTATTTGATGCAATTGTCACGATTAAATCAATTGATTGACGGGGAATGTTTCAATGCTAGGTGATGCTGCGGTATTTTTACATGAATTATAATCAGTCTACTTTGTTTTATACTATTATGTTATATAACAGTGTTATAAAACCTTTCAGTTAAACAATATTGCTCGTTTTGAGGTTATTGTTGGATTCTCATTTTCTTTTTCGAATTCCTGAGTATTTCGGTTAGACAAGGCTTAGCTAATATTATAACCACTATAATCTAGACTACAGTTACATCACAGCGTCATCATCAGTTTCATTAGTAAACGCTACAATTTATGTGGGTGGTCTAATCTCCAAACAAATAAATTTTCTCCTTTGAATCGCATTTTGTTAACATTTCACGGATTTTAATTTTTTGTCACAAAACCCTAATCCTTTTTCTAAAATAAAACCCTTAGTTATTCCTTGTAGCATCAGCTATCTGCTAGTAATAGTCCCGTTAAAAAGCTGATACAATACAATACAATAGCTAATTTTAATACATAGATAAATGATTTATTGCAGAAGGGAAAAAGCTGATATTTTGTTCCTGATTCTTGTATTTCTACAACTTGTCAATGGCAATTTTAATAATACCTATCTAATAGCTAAAAACTTATTCTAACTCAAAGTAGGTAGGTAATTATCATTCAAAAAAAAAAAAAAAAACTGCAGTCCAAGTGACAAGGCATATTAACTGTGAAGAGACTGTAGAACAGGCAACACACTGGATGATACTTTTTTAATCTGGTTGTTATTCCTCCCCAGCTCAGAGAAGACCGCCTTACCAAGAATTCCGTCGGGCTTGTGAAAGTTTCAACCAAGGAACTAGCTGCAAAACTTGGTTTAACTGACAAACTAAATTCAATGACATCATGGTTGTCAGGCGGGATGCAGAGAAGGGTTCAATTAGGGTGTGCCTTAGCCGGCGGGGCTGAGGTCTTGGTGCTAGATGAACCCACGTCGGGACTCGACGTGGAGACTCGCAGGGAACTGTGGGACTTACTGCTGGTGAGTTCTTTAAAACACGTTTGTTAGTGAAGTATGGAGAGTCCGACGATAGGTCGTAGGCATGCCACCGATAGCGACAGCGAAAAAGTTAACCTAGCTCCAATAATGTGTTTCTGGACGACAGCATTTCGATCGGTGGCTTTAAAATTTTATCAAAAAACCGGCCAAATGCGAGTCGGACTCGCAGGGACTCGTAGGGTTTCGTACCATCGTAATAGGGGAACCCATTTAATTTTTAGTTTATTTTTAATATTTGTATAGCTGCAACAGAAATACACATTCTGTAAAAATTAAAGTACCTAATTACGGATCATGAGAAAAAGCCGGCTGACAGACAGACGGACGGACGGACAGCGGCGGCTTAGTAATAGGGTCTCGTTGGTTACCCTTCTTGTACGGAACCCTAAAAATGTTTAGAATTGATACAAGCTACTAAAAAGGTCATGTCAATCCTGTTGATAAACGTCGTAGAAATATTAAACTGTAAAACCGATTGCAACTCGTGGATAAGCGGTACTTGTATTTGTGGCGATGCTATGGGGAAGGACTACATATCTTAAGTAGTGGACGTTTTGGAATTATATGTAGTTACAAGATTTTTGTTTGGGTTCGTATCTTGTATTTATCAGAGTACTAGCTGTTGTCCGCGGCTTCGCTCACGTGAAGCTCGGGAACTATCCCACTGGATCATACTAAAGGGATAAATAGTATCCTACATGTTAATCCAGGTTATAAACTATTTATGTGTCAAATTTCCTATTCATCACAATCATCATCATCACAATCACCATCATCATTACCACAATCATCATCATTGTTATCACAATCAACACAATAACAGTAACCCTGTATAGAAGTCGAATCCGCCATCTTGTGGATCTCAAAATAAATGCCAGATTACGAAATTAGCACCCCTGATAATCTTGGTATCGACACCCATATGATATTGATTTTTAGACATTTCAAGCCCATCACACCCCAACATGGTATTTCAGGTCCGCCACATTAAATCTTATATTCGTTGTTTTTGTAATACACCCAACCCGATACACCATACAAACAATACCCATGTTGATTTTCAGACTTTGTTACCCCATTTCCCCATTTAGGGGTAGAATTCTGAAAAAACCTTTAGACCTCTTAAAAAACCTACGCGTGCTAAATTTAGAATCTCTAGAGCCAGTGGTTTGGGCTATGAGTTTTTTTTTCAGACTTTTTCACCCCATTTCTCCATTTCTCCATTTAGGGGTTGAATTTTTAAAAAATATGACACAAAATGTTTACTCATTTATCGATAGGAGTACTCCTGTTAAGTTTCAAATAAATAGTAATTTTGAAAAATCATTTCTTAGTGCATCCTTAAACCTCATAAGGAACCTATGTGCTAAATTTGGAATCTCTAGACTCAACAGTTTGGGCTGTGCTTTGATTTTTAGACTTTGTCACCCCATTTCCCCCTCTTGGGTGTTGAAAAAACCTGAAACCCGTTTCTAATCATTTATCAATAGGAGTACTCCTGTGAAGTTTCGAATAAAATAGTTTAACTAATCTTGTTTCCCCATACAAACTTTGGAGCCCGTTTCACCCCCTTAGGGGTGAGTTTTGAAAATCCTTTCTTAGTGCACCCCTAGACCACATAAGGAACCTATGTGCAAATTTGGAATCTGTAGACCCAGCGGTTTGGGCTGTGCGTTGATATGTCAGTCAGTCAGTTTCTTCTTTTATATATTTAGATTGCTTTGTTTTAGAGTAGTCTCTAAAACAGGTCAATATTCTAATAAATGTATTTTCAGCTGCGAAAATGATTGATACCATGGTTACAGTCTCTACGAGGTGATCGAACAGTCCTCCTAACAACCCACTATATGGAAGAAGCGGACGCCCTGGGTGATCGTGTAGCGGCTATAAACAATGGCGTGCTGAATTGCTTCGGTACCAACTTGTTTGTCAAGAAGGCAGTAGGTAAGTAGTACGAGATACACTAACATTATGCTACTCACTACACACTTGATACAAAAAGCGGATACACCGGGCGACCACTAGTGCAGTGGGTGAGTAGTACGAGATACACTAACATTATGCTACTCACTACACACTTGATACAAGAAGCGGATACACCGGGTGACCACTAATGCAGTGGGTGAGTAGTACGAGATACACTAACATTATGCTACTCACTACACACTTGATACAAGAAGCTGATACACCGGGCGACCACTAGTGCAGTGGGTGAGTAGTACGAGATACACTAACATTATGCTACTCACTACTCACTTGATACAAGAAGCTGATACACCGGGCGACCACTAGTGCAGTGGGTGAGCAGTACGAGATACACTAACATTATGCTACTCACTACACACTTGATACAAGAAGCGGATACACCGGGCGACCACTAGTGCAGTGGGTGAGTAGTACGAGATACACTAACATTATGCTACTCACTACACACTTGATACAAGAAGCGGATACACCGGGTGACCACTAGTGTAGTGGGTGAGTAGTACGAGATACACTAACATTATGCTACTCACTACACACTTGATACAAGAAGCGGATACACTGGGCGACCACTAGTGCAGTGGGTGAGTAGTACGAGATACACTAACATTATGCTACTCACTACACACTTGATAGAAGAAGCGGATACACCGGGTGACCACTAGTGCAGTGGGTGAGTAGTACGAGATACACTAACATTATGCTACTCACTACACACTTGATACAAGAAGCTGATACACCGGGTGACCACTAGTGCAGTGGGTGAGTAGTACGAGATACACTAACATTATGCTACTCACTACACACTTGATACAAGAAGCGGATACACCGGGCGACCACTAGTGCAGTGGGTGAGTAGTACGAGATACACTAACATTATGCTACTCACTACACACTTGATACAAGAAGCTGATACACCGGGCGACCACTAGTGCAGTGGGTGAGTAGTACGAGATACACTAACATTATGCTACTCACTACTCACTTGATACAAGAAGCTGATACACCGGGCGACCACTAGTGCAGTGGGTGAGCAGTACGAGATACACTAACATTATGCTACTCACTACACACTTGATACAAGAAGCGGATACACCGGGCGACCACTAGTGCAGTGGGTGAGTAGTACGAGATACACTAACATTATGCTACTCACTACACACTTGATACAAGAAGCGGATACACCGGGTGACCACTAGTGTAGTGGGTGAGTAGTACGAGATACACTAACATTATGCTACTCACTACACACTTGATACAAGAAGCGGATACACTGGGCGACCACTAGTGCAGTGGGTGAGTAGTACGAGATACACTAACATTATGCTACTCACTACACACTTGATAGAAGAAGCGGATACACCGGGTGACCACTAGTGCAGTGGGTGAGTAGTACGAGATACACTAACATTATGCTACTCACTACACACTTGATACAAGAAGCTGATACACCGGGTGACCACTAGTGCAGTGGGTGAGTAGTACGAGATACACTAACATTATGCTACTCACTACACACTTGATACAAGAAGCGGATACACCGGGCGACCACTAGTGCAGTGGGTGAGTAGTACGAGATACACTAACATTATGCTACTCACTACACACTTGATACAAGAAGCGGATACACCGGGCGACCACTAGTGCAGTGGGTGAGTAGTACGAGATACACTAACATTATGCTACTCACTACACACTTGATACAAGAAGCGGATACACCGGGCGACCACTAGTGCAGTGGGTAAGTAGTACGAGATACAATAACATTATGCTACACACTACACACTTGATACAAGAAGCGGATATATCGGGCGACCACTAGTGCAGTGGGTGAGTAGTACGAGATGCACTAACATTATAATTATTTTCATTGTTACGACCTAGAACTAGGCAACTTTTTCAGAAATTATATTATTAATTATTCTACACCGGCAACGGTAATGTAGTGAAACTGTTTAATATTAATATTAATATCATAATCTATACTCATTTAATTATAAAGAGGTAAAAGGCGAGTGGGAAACAAATGTATGAGGTCTGGGCCCACCCTTTAATATTAGTTTTATTACTAACATTTGATATGCCGTTGGATAGGAATTTTTAAGCGGAACATTAGTTACTAATAAAACTATGGTCAAATGGTAGGACTTTCGGAGATACGTCGCGTCGTTCTTAAAGTAGATACAGTCTCATATATTCTAAGGATATTTTTAATAGAAGTATTATTATTTTACTTTAAAATAATAAATTATTGTGTTATCGCGTTTCTTCCAACTTGCCAGACCCGGAGCAATTGCTTCTCGTCCGATCACCTCGTACTTGGATGGGTGACCGACTGTGAAACCGTGTGACGTTGGCGTTTTGCTTTTTTTTTGTTACTAACTTCTAAAAATGCATTTCGTTGTACAATTCTTGCAAAAACAAACCAGACCCTCTTTGCTTAGGATCACTTATGGCAGTTTAGTATGTAGTTTAAATAATAAAATCATTTATTTCAGGTCCGAGACCCATAAATAAAACAAAAATAGAAACCAAACACAAACACATAAATGAACAACTATATACACTAAATATACATTTTCATCAATATGTAGGATACATTGTCGACCAAAAGTCCATAGGTAATCTCACAAAGCAATGGCACTTCTATCAATCTCACAAAGCTTTACATTCAAGAAAATAGACACTCGTCTACAAGTAATTGTAGTTCAAAATTTCAACATTATAATTAAAGTCAAGAGGGCCTAGTGGTTAGGCGCGTGCAGATCTATGAGTGAAACAGTAAGCCGCGAGTTCAAATTTCACTTTGTATCTTTTAGACTTTTTGTAAGTTTTAAGTTAATAAACTTAATTTAAAACTTACAAAAAGTCTAAGTAATGAAACAGAAAAATATTCTATAACTTGTTCGCTTTGTTCACACATATCGTGAAGTTAGATGAAGGTAGATCAGAGAAAAAATAATTCAAGAATTTAGATTTCTGTGAGGTAGACATGAGTTTTATGAATATTTTCTTGAGCGGAATGAACGTTGTCGTTTGGTTGTGTTGTTTTTGGTTAGTGACATGTGTGTTATTTATTTAGGAACGTGATTCTTCAGATAACAATTACAACTAACATTTTATACATTACATACTAACATTTATAAAATAACATTTTATACTTCAATATAAATAAACCTTCTCCATTTCAGGCACCGGCTACCGCCTAGTATTGACAACAGCCGGTACCCCGCAAGAGGAAGAGATAACTAAAGTGGTGACATCACACGTCCCTGATGTGTCGGTGAAGGAGCGGACCGTCAACTCGCTGACGTACATCGTGCCCGTGACGAGCAGCGTCAACTTCTCCAGGCTGTTCGCAGCACTCGAGGCACACCGATCCGAGCTGAGGATAGAGAATATGGGACTCGGCGTGGCTACGCTTGAAGAGGTGTTTCTGCAGTGAGTGCCATAGATAGTAGCTACGGGGCGTATCACAAATCTATAAAAATATCAAAATCGATCCACCCGTTTCGGAGATTAGCCAGAACAGCCAGACAGACAGACAGATACACAAACAATTAAAAGGTTTTTTGCTAGTACCGTTTACTAATATTATAAAGCTGAAAAGTTTGTTTGTTTGTTTGATTGAACGCACTGTTAAAGTATTAAAAACAGCATAAAGTAAACCGGTAAAGTCTTTTGCACAAGTTACCACATCCCTATTCCTCCTCGTCTTTGCTTCCGTTTCCTGCGCGAACCTCACTAGCGCGCACACACACATAGACACTTTTCGTTCAAACACCAAATCAAAACGGCGGCACGCGAGCCAGCTCCGTGAAAAACTTAGAAAACTCAAGAAACCCTCAAGATAATTCTGAGATTAATAATCAAGGGACATCCCAGACTATTTTTTACATATATTTTAACATATATTTTTATTTTAAGCAATTGACATATTTTTTAATTGAATTTCTTTAGTTAGCATTTGTACGTTGATTTCTAGAAAATTTGTAATTTAATTATTTTTAATTGACATTTGTGATTTGATACTATAGACAATTCTTGATTTAGTAATTATTTTATTTTTGACATTGGAATTTAATTGTTTTGTTAAATTAGAATATTTAGAATCATTGTTATTGTTACAAAATTTGCATGCCGAATTTACATAGTTGGCGGAATATGAAGAACTATTGTTTATTTGTTATAAAATCTGTAAAATACCATATTTCAGGCAAATAAATAAATTTATCTTATCTTATCTTATCTTATAAACGTAGTGCACTGTGCAAGAAAATCGGGTGTGAAAAGAATTAGTGTGCAGCACTCCACGGCCACGTGAGTACCCGCATCATTTCCTTCGTTTCCTTGTTGCAAGGCTATCGAAGGGATAGAACTACAACAGGCACTAAAGTCAGGAACTACTGGTTCAAATTAAAAAAAAACTAGTTAGTGTAGGATAGCCCATTTATCGAGAACGGCTAAGGCTTGTGGGGATAGGATGCTCACCTATTCCATCATCTAAGTACATGAGTTAATTATTTAATTTAGGCCAGAAACAAAAGATTATTTTTATTTAGTTTAACTGAAACCTCTGTTTTTATTTCTTAGAATAATAATGAACATCTAAAATATTGAAAATAGTCTATCAAAAAGGTTTCATGCCACACATTCCCCCTGGCCAGACCGTAACTACGGTCGATAAAATTCGCCGCCCGCTACTCGTCCTCCTTACTGGCTCTGTTTAATGGTTGTTGGAGCACCCGTTGGTGTTGGCCTGACTTCTGGATGCTTTTCCACTTCCTTTATAATGTGGGCGGGTTTTAATCTGTCAACAGAAACGTTAGTTGTCTTTCCTTTTACTTCTATTGTGTAATACTTTGGGTGCCTTTGTATTACTTTGTAGGGGTCCGGCATAAGGTTGTTCTAGTGTGCTTCGTACATAGTCTCGGCATAGAAAGACGTCTGTACAAGAATGCAGATCTCAAGGTATGTAGAATGGAGAAGTTGTATCCCAGGAGGTCGGCCTGGGAGTAAGTTGGGCCATGTGTGCACGAAGACGTGTTGCGTACTGTGTGACATCGGCTGCAGTGTAATCTGAAGCAAACAGAAACTGGCTTGGCAAATGGAGGGCTTCACCATACACAAGATCTGCAGGCGTGGCTTGGATGTCTTCTTTCCAAGAGTTACGCATGCCAAGTAGCACCAGCGGCAGAACTTCTGTCCACTGCGAAGAAGTGTGGCACATAATAGTTGCTTTGAGCTGCCAGTGTAGCCACTCAACGATGCCATTCACAGCTGGATGGTAGGCGGTGGTGCGGAAATGGCGCGCACCAATCAGTGTAGTGAGGGCCTTGAACAGGTGGCTTTTAAACTGGCGACCCTGGTTCGTAGTGCGAGACGGCCGAATATTGCTATCCAGCTAGACACCAAGGCAGCAGCACATGACAGGCCTCAGCGGTTATCTCCTTTAGCAGATATGCCTCAGGCCACCGAGTAAATCGGTCGATGACAGTGAGGCAGTATCTGGAATCATAAGAAGGGTTTAGGGGCCGTACGATGTCAAGGTAAATGTGCGTAAATCTGGAAGACGGAGTAAGGAAAGAAGAGAGAGGAGTTACGGTGTGGGGGGTAATTCTACTTGCTTGGCATTGCAAGCATTGTCTGGCCCACTGTCTACAGTTCTTGCAGATCCCCGGCCACACAAAATTTTGTGTCATCAGTCGCACTGTAGCAGATCGTCCTGGATGATGTATGTTGTGCAACGGTTGGAAGGCTTGCTTTCTTAGTTGTGGTGTCACAAAATTATGGCCGAGGCGTCGGCATTGAAGTGTCGCATAAAATGTTTGCGCTTCCCGTCAGTGTGGCGACCTTTTCCAGCTTGAGTGAAGAGCCGTTTCGATTCAGGTTTTGTAGTTTTGGATCTGTTTCCTGAAATTTTGCAAGATCCTCAAAGTTTATTGCCGTTGATACCTCTTCAAACCGTGACAATGCAAAGGCGACAACATTTTCACTGCCCGGCCTAAGATACTTAATCTTAGGCCTGCCTGATGAAGTCTGTACCTAAATTGCCTTGGCCCCTGTAACTATCTCTGTTCGAACTGAAGGCAAAGATAAGCGGTTTATGGTGTGTGAAGATGGAGAAGTTTCTAGCCTCTACCATGTGCCTGAAATATTTAATGGCTTCGTAGATAGCAAGTAACTCGCGATCGTGTGGGCTGTACTTCTTTTCGGAAGGGCTTAATTTGTGTGAGAAAAAGGCTAAATGTTGCCAGCTGTCACCTCTTTGCTGCTGAAGAACGGCGCCGATTGCGGTATCAGATGCACCTGTTACAATCGCCAACTCTGCTGATGCATCTGGATGGGCCAGAAGTGTTGCCTTAGACAGCGACGATTTACAATCTTCGAAAGCCTTCAGCAGTTAGTCATGTGTACCGGTTGCGAACCTTTTACCTTGGACCCAGCAAGGATAGTGTTCAGAGGTGCTTGTAGTTGAGCCGCGTTTGGAACAAATCTGCGATAGAAATTTATCATGCCCAAGAATTGTCGCAGGTGTATGTTTCTTAAATGTCGTAAATGTGCCCCAAGAAACCCCTTAGGGGTTAAAAAAGGGGTTGAAAGATTGTATGAATATTCGTCATTTTCGAAGTTAGAAATGTAAACATTGATAAATGAACCCTTGGAAAGAGAAAAAAGTTTACTGTATCACTTTGTCTTGAACATTCATTCTTTAAAAATTAGGGGAAAAATAGGGGATGTAAATTTGTATGAAACTTCTTAATTTTTGAAGTTAGAATTGTGAAAATATGTATAGTATACAGTATACTTGTTTGAGTTTGAGTTTCATACACAAACTTGCATTTTAACCCCTTAAAGAAAGTTTTTTTTAATAATGATAAGTACAGTAAACTTTTCTTTTGAACCATGAACTCATTCTAGTTTTTTACATTTCTAAGTTCAAAATTGATAAGGTTCATACAAACTTTCAACCCTCGTTTCAACCCGTTTGGGGAAAAATTTCGAAAATTCCCTTCTTAGCACACATTTACGTCAGTCAAGGAAGGTTTGTGCAAAATTTCATACTTCTAGACTCAGCAGTTTCAGCTGTGCGTTGATCGATCAATCAGCCAGTCAGTTCATAATTTCATCCCCCTTTTCACCACATTAAGGGCTAAAGTTCTAACAACACCTTTGCTTTAGCTTCCGACCATAAGCCTGGATAATAAATTTAGTGGTTTTTACTTCGAAAATTAATGACTTTTCAAACACAACTTCATCCCCCTTATTAACCCTTCAGGGGGGGGGGGGGAATATCTAAAACTCTGAAACACGCTTCGGTCAACAATTAGCAACACGTATAAATTAATTTTCAATCGTCAATTACTCTTTACAAATACCATACCCTCCAAATTTCATGTCTCTAGGACCGGCGGTTTGGGCTGTGTGTTGATATATCACCCAGTCAGTCCGTGAATCAGTCAGTTAGTTTACCATTTTATATAATATAAAGATATACACTACAATATAGATAAAAATACATAAGCCGTAGTGACAAAAACAACTTCCATAAACCTTTATAACCTTTTTTATTTTTGGATAAAGAAGATTTTTAATATAAAATGTCATTGATTTAATATCTGTACATTCTAGGGAACAGCCTCATATAATTTTTGTCCGTGTCCTCTAATAACAATTTAATTTCTTCCTAAGGTTATGCAGTGACATCGATACAACATTAAAAGAGGACCAAGTGGACACTACTATGATGGCGCCAGGTGGGTACATCCTTCATCGTTCTACTCAACAATTCAAAAAACCCGTGGCAGCTAGGAGATGACTAGTTCTAACTGACAGCGCCCGTTCACGGCGTAATTTATTATACAGGGTGACATGGAAGGGTCAGTTCACACCGAGACACGAGGCACGCACTTTTTAATAGAGCAATTTAAAATGAAACTTTATTTACTTCACAAAAAGATACACGTTTCATTGTGAGAATTCAGAATACGTTGCACCATGCAACGCTGCGGCTCGAGACGCCACGCAGCGCAGCGAGACATCACTGGCGTAGCCCACGCCGCGCGTACCGGCAAGGCGTCGCGAGGCGCGCGGTGTCCAACAGCAGTGTTGCGCGACTTCGCGAGGCGTTGCATGAGGCCATCGTGGCGACTTGTCTCGTCGTTCTCATGCCCTTGAAAATGGTAGACTGCGGGTGGACGCGGCGGGGCGGTTGCACGCGACGAATGTAGACACGCGCGGTGCAGCAAGGCGTCGTAGCACTTCACAGCTAGGTTTAAGTGAATACACTTTTTATCGCCGATACAGGTCGCTAAATGCCGTCAGTGTAACGTTTTTTATCATCGCGTTTGCGTTGGCTTGCCTGGTACGGGTACTGTTGCACCCACCTGGCGCTGCCCCGGGTGCTTAAAAAACCAACGACGAGACAACAGGACGGAGACACCAGTTCGAAGTGGGACGTATCCTTCCCAGGCAGAGGACCACGGTAGCCCCGAGGAGCTCATGGACATGGACAGTCGATTAAACAACACGGCCCTGGATGCTACCCAAGCTGCCGTTAATTTCTCTTCCGACTTGGCAGACGAGTTGCGGCTATTTAAAGAGGAACTGCGTGCCGAGTTTCACTTGATGCATATGGAATTTCAAGAATTGCGCACTGAGATGACTCAACTGAAGGAATCCATAAAGAAATCTGATGACCGGATGGATAACCTAAAAGCGCAAGTAGGCGCCCTCGAACAAAAACTGCTGCATGAAATACAGCCGGACAGGGATTCATTAGAAAACACCATCGCTGAACTGAAATGCCAATTGAAGGCAAGCAGGCAAGGTTTCTGTCACGGCTCCGGCGCTGCGGGGCTCCGGCGGTCCCACGCGAGATTATCGTCGCAGATGTGTTATACGCTCACCACCGCAGCTTCGGCTTGCTGGCAGGCTTCGCCAGCCAACCTCCTGCTTCTCAACTCGCGGGCCACCTCGGCCCTCCGCGCCTACGTGGGCTTAGATTACACTCTAGGGGTAGGGCAGACAAGACTATGTGGAGTCGGTTTTACAGCAACTCAATCAATCAATCAATCAGTTTATTTGTGAAACATAGGTGTTTACATAGGTGTTTACATAAATAAGAGGTACGCTATGTTTTTCATAATTAAGACATACAAATTTAAAAGTGACCCATTAGGTGTCATTACATAATACAATAAAGTTAATAAATACGAGTAGTCATAGTACTTCTTAATGCATTATTCTAATAATTGGTCATTCAAAAATTCGTCTAGATTATAATAACATTTGTCAATTAATAATTTGATAAGAGCTTTTTTAAACTTACATAATGTCATGTTTTTTAAGTCATTAGGAATTTTATTAAACACTTTAGGTGCCATAACAAAAAAACTTTTTCGCATCAATGCGGTCTTACATTTTAGATGACATAGTTTATTTACGTATAGGGCACGCAATGGAGTTTTTTTAGTGGAAGATATTTTTTCAAATAAATGTGTGTTTCTTTTCAAACAACGCAGTTTCCAGTATGTATAATGCTGGAAGGGTTAGTATTTTTAAAGACTTAAAATAGGGTCTCCAGCTATCCGTTGTTTTTATATTACACATTGCTCTGACACATCTTTTTTGCATCCTAAATATAAGCTCACGGTCAGTCGACTGCCCCCAAAAAATTACGCCATATCGCAACACAGAAGCTATAAGTCCATGGTATGCCACTAGTAACGTATCTTTATTCACCGTTTTTGATAACTGGAAGAGTGCATAAGCAGATTTACTCAGACGTTTACAAAGTTCTTCTATCATGGGTTTCCAAGTGAGCTTACTGTCGATGGTAATACCTAAAAACTTAGCATTATTAACTTCTTCTATTTTGTGGTTATTATAAGTTACATCAAAATTTAGATGTGGGTGCCGCTGATGAAAGTGCATCACCTTAGTTTTATTTAAATTAATTACGAGATTATTATTATTCATCCAACGGATTATATTGAGAAGGGATTTATTAATATCATGTTGATAAGTTGTCGCATTATTACATTTTATAACAGCTGTGCTATCATCGGCAAATAGAATCATTTTGTGTCGTATTATTTTTGGCAGATCATTTATATAAATCAGAAATAATAACGGCCCTAGCACTCTACCTTGGGGCACGCCATATCTTACGTGTCTTGGTTTTGACCTATATATGATCTGCGTTTTAGTCTTATGACATATTCTAGATATTTCCGTGAATTGATATCTGTCACTAAGGTATGATTCAATAAGTTTCAGAACATTGCCCCTTATGCCATATCCATGTAATTTTTGCAGTAATATCTTATGATCTACATAATCAAATGCCTTAGTCATATCAGTAAAGACTGCACAGACTGGATTATTTTTATCTACTGATGTCATAAGATGAGAAAATAGATCGTACAGTGCCATATTAATATGTAGTATGATTTTTACGAAATCCTTTTTGTTCCTTGCAGAATAGGTTGAACTTTTTAAAGTACATATAAATTGAATTTTAAATTACTTTTTCAAATATTTTTGAAAGTACTGGGAGTTTTGCTATCGGCCTATAGTTTTTTACATCTGTTTTGTCGTTTCTTTTGAATAAAGGTTTAATTAACGTTTAAGGTTTAACTCGCCT
This sequence comes from Xestia sexstrigata, assembly GCA_941918905.2. Lineage (NCBI taxonomy): Eukaryota > Metazoa > Arthropoda > Insecta > Lepidoptera > Noctuidae > Xestia > Xestia sexstrigata. The sequence goes on along the minus strand of OW799222.2, from coordinate 801,333 downwards.
CTGTCACTAACTTTTGTAGCATATTTAATGAATTTTTAATTTAAAATAAATAAGTAAAAATAACTCAATTTTGATTCCATTTTTCTATTAATTGTATGCTTAAATACTATTATGCTAATAGTCATATTGCCTAGTAACATTATGCGAATTCAATTTATGCCAAAACATATTAGCCGTCAAGATAATTATACAAACATAAACTGTATGCCAAAATAAAATATGGCAAAGTATTATTATGGCAAAACAAATTATGCCAAAATAGTTATGCCGAAGTATTTATATTAGGAAAAAGAACACTATGCAAAAAGAAGGGATCCCTTTGCAAATATCTCGCGGTGAAATTGAAGGCAAAATAGGTACTTAATTTTTTCCGGTAATTATTTGATGCGGTGAATTTTCATAAATTTTGATATTTGCTCGAGCCTTTTCAGGTGTTTCTTAAGGACTCTCGTCTTAAATGCGTTCTGATTGCACTCAGTTTCATATAAAATACTTTACAAACAATATTTAAAAAATACTTTACCTGTAATCGAAAATAAAGTTGGAAATGCAAAAACTGGCAATGGTTAAAAGTTAAACCAATAAGATTAAAACCTTGTACAGTCCATCTTCTCTCCTATGTCGTGATTGGCTTGCTGTTCCTAGCTAAAACTTTGTATTCTCTAGATCCAGAGGTGCCGCCGAACAAGTTAACTGGCTTGCACTTGTACATACGTCAGTGTTGTGTACTGATGAGGAGACAAGCGAAATTTATTTTACATAAGAAATGGAACTTCTTCATTACGGTGAGTAAATAAACGAAATGCCTTATTATCACGCCTGTATTTCTAAAAGGGTATGCAGAATTGTACACCGACATTTTAATGTCTAGCTTCTACAAATCTCATATTATAATACGAGTGAATGAAAGAATGAAATGCAGGTGAAAAAAAAAAAAAAAACAGGTCTATCCTTTATAGCAGAACTTTTTATGTCATAATATTGTTTTAGATAACAGCGAATAGCCTAAACTTCATTTCGCAGAAAATCGTTTGGCAGACAATCATTTATAATACATTCAAACCTCACAATTTTGTAAGTCAGAATCATCTTCAAGCATAAATTTAATATCGATAGTCATTAAAAGGCAAAACTATCATATTTCAGAAAGTATACTGTTAAGTGTTGAAGGTTTCGCTCTTCCCTTACATCTTAAAGATACAAAATAAAAAAAAGGCAATTAACAAAAAGAGAGAAAAGTAAAATTAAAAAACAAAATTATACAAAGTACAATAAATTGTGTAAGCGTGTGTGCGCCCGTTTGTGTGTGCGTGTGAGAGAGAGAGAGAGATGAAGCTTATACTCTGTTCCGTTTACCTACTGATGTGATAGTATGTCAAGTAATGAAAATAATTGTAACAAATAATCGTCGCTCTAAATAAACGTTATTCTAAACGAAATTATGCGGAATTTGAACATGCCCAATAAAATTCTACCATCTTAAAAGTATGCCATTGTAAATTCGGACATACAAACATTCGGCCAAACAATAACTATAATTAAATATTTTCTATGCATTAAAAATATTCGTTTAAAGAATATAATGTATGCCAAATGTGTTATGCCAAATAAATTTCGGAGCATCAAGATTCTGCCAGATAGAAGAAACCCTAAAAAAACGTATTCTGCGGTAACAGGGATCGGTTATTTGTTTTTTCTCACTAGTTGGATTCATCAGTCCGGATTATTGAATCGAACTAGTGAGATTTTTTTTTCTCAATAGTTCGACCGTCGTTTAGGGGAGGAACATGATAATGATTATGGATGCCTTTTGTCACAACCGAGCTCAATAATATCGAATGTCTAGGTCACAACGATTTTCTAAATTCAATTGGTTCCGAGAATCTTGTTCGTTTTAATCTTGTATTATTGATAGGAAGATGATTACGAGTACATTTTTGATGTTTGAAACAATATTCAATAACAATGAAAATTACAAAAAAAAACGAACACGCCGTTCAAAAATAAAGATAGGTTTTTACAAAATAATAGAAGTAATACGAAATTTTACCAATTTTCTCGAGGTATAGTTTCCGATTTTGGGCAGGCTGAAAACGTCACCTTCTGCCAAATAACTTTAAACTATTCACATACTCTTTTTGTCCTCAGCAAATATTACCAATACTAGTACTTATGTACATGATCACAATTATATCCAACAATAAGAACAAGGATTCCAAGAACACCACACTGCTTATGAACCTGGACATGTACGGCGACCGCGAGGGCAGCGACCGTGTTATGTACCACCTGGAGGGCCCGGAAGTAACCCTTCAGGACGTGGACAACGTCCGGAGACGGTTCCCCAAGGTCATCTTCGAGGATACTCATAATAATGCTACTGGTTAGTTACTATAAGAATAATATCTCATCGATTCGAATAGGAACTACGAATTTTACGACATGTGTACAAGGTGTAAACGGATCCTTCACGAAGCCGTACCAAGCATTCTGTACATTAAAGTTGATGACTCTACGCAAAAAATATTGCTGGGAAACGACTTTTTTGGGGTGATATACCCACGTTTTACGGTAGGAGTCAGTGAAACGCACTCAAAACATTGTGCTGATGGATGCATTGAATAGTAAGGGGGTCGTGGAGGTATTTAAACTAAAAATATTGTAATTACCGGGGTTCCAAGATAACTGAATGGAAAGAAAGAAAACAGGTAGTCTATAATAGATGAATTTACTTACAATGGTTCTAAATATCTTAAAGCTAACACCTTAATAACTAAGTACAGGGAAGGAATTACAAGTAAATGGCATGTGCACAAAACATAATACAAACATATAAAAATAAAAGAAAAAAAATGTCCATTCACAAAAAGTAATCCTTTGGCTGGGATCGAACTCGGAGTTATAAGGATTTCCACCCCGGCACTCTGCGCCGCGAGACCAGCTGTCTTGCTGAATACCGTAGCGAATATGTTGATCTTTACTTCGATGAGAATCAATACGCTGCCCCATCAAACGAAGTCGGGCTTAATTTCAATGAGTCTCAACTAAAAAAGAACGTTTCCGCAAGCTGAGGACAAAACGAGAACAGTCAGACTTGCAAAACTTCTCCAATTAACTAACCTACACTTCGTTAAATAGACGTAAACACTTCCCCGTTTCTTTCGTTCTCGGACACAAATTCACAATACCACAACAATACGAATATACAATCTGTATTAGGTGATTTCTAAGTAATGATGGCTTTAAAAATCCGATTAATGCAATTTCATTACGGAGCAAAGGTTTTATTTCTGTCCGTCTTCGATTGACATTTTCTCCGGTCTCAATGTTTTATCGCCACCGTCATTTTTCTGTTGTCTCACAAATTATCAATTTGCACTATTGTGGCGAGCCTAGTTGTGCCATCTAGTATTAGATTGGAGAACTAAAATATAGATATTTACAATATATCACAATGATGGGGAGATCAAATGCCTTTCGGCTTCGTTAAGGGTATTTTGATTCCCATTATTATTTTCGCTATTATGCATAGAGATATAGAGCATTAACATATTATCGGCCCCGATCTACGAGTGGGTACTTTGTGTAGGTTGTAAGATTGAACAGCCAGGCGCATTACTTTAAATTTATTCCATCACCATTCCTCTCAAAACGGTGAGGGAAAATATCGTGAGGAAACGGATGCCTTAGAACCAAAAATTCAAAAATATGCGACATCTACCCATAGACTCCTACCACGCGGTCCCAGTCTGCGTGGTGTGTTACAGTTTGCTCACTTTCATAGAAAGGAAGCATGTGTCCTAGCAAAGGGAACATTATAGGCTGATTATGCTATGATAATTATGCTTATCTTTATGATGTATTTTCACCTTTTACATACAGTGGCCTCTAAAAGTTAGTTGAAATTATTCGCTTCAGACGTTACGTTGCATTATCACCTATAATCTTAGCATGCTGATGGCACATGAGTAAGTAAACGGCACAGAGTATAAGCTTCATACAACCGCGTGAATCGGTTGCACTACTACAAGCACGCGGAGCAGGTGTGCGTGACCACTGGCCGCTTGTCGCGTACGTGGCGAGAGTGGGAAAAAACAGGTTTACGCTATCACAGCCAGTTGACAATCTCAGGGCTGTCAGGGCAACACACGTTGTTTGTTTTGTGACAAGTTTGAATAATTTAATGTAAAAACGTGGTATTTATTAATCATGGTTGTTTATTGTACTGTGTGTATGAATAATACTAGAAAAAATTTAAATATATCATACTTTAACTATCCCAAGGAGGTATATGTAAGTAAATATTTGATTATTACTTTTTCAAGTAAGGACCTTTATTTTATTTTATTGTATGATCCGTTTTTTAATAAGAAGAGGGTACTACACTGTGTGTTTTTACCTTTATATTATTATTACAAGCTTTTACTAAACATTTGTATGAATGTGGGCGGGTTGGTATGTAGTAGGTATTAGGCTCGGCGTAAACAGGCCACCAACCACAGCCACCGCTGGCTGTGGTTTGTTTGTCGACTGCTGTAGCGAGTGGCCGCCACCGGCCACACGTTTGCGGCGAGTTTCAACAAAATGTATGAAAAAGCGTGTGAATTACTTGTCGCTGGCTACTGGTGGCTGTGGTTGGTGGCCGGTTTGCGCCAAGTCTTAGGCATGTGTGTTACGTTCAAATATTGAAAGTGAGATTTGAACCAATCCGATGATTGAGCTGAAAGGAAACGAAACATTTTTCTATTGGACCCCGGCCATAACCTGTACCTTTTAAGAAAGCTGGGAAACTAACCCCTGAATAGAATAAAGTTATAATTTTTCCATAGAATTTAATGCACAAAATAAAAATAAAAAAATGATTGACATTTATCGTGATAGTTATGTTGCTAATTGTCGATCGAAGCATACAACGCATCAAAAGGACGGAACAAAAAATAAAGTTAACAGCTTGGACGTCGTGACTGTGACAAGCTGGTTACCATCAGCACATGAGTAAAAAACTACAAAAAGTAACTGCTGCAGTTACTTTTTGTAGTTTTTTTTCTCTTCAGGTCAAGCCGTGCTTGCCTAGGGTGGTCTGTAGATGAGTGACTATCCATTACATATCGAGTTTCTTCCGAGCCTCGGAAAGCACGTGACATTCGATTATTTCGATACAAGCATGATCGCTCGATCAAACAGACATTTGATATTAAAAACACTCGAGTATTCAGACGTTCGATTTATAGTGGTCGATCAATTGATATTCGATTATTTGGCATTCGATATGGCATAATACACCCATCTGAGTCGCAGGTATCTGCAATATATGACATAATTTTAGTAACGACTTGTGACTCTAGTTATACTAAAACCGAAAATAAACAATCTTATACTAAATATATTTCTAGTTGCCGTTTTTTTTAATTTTATTTTTTTGTTTACAGAGATACATAAAACCACCGAGAAAAATATTTATGAGTACTATTTAGCAGGAGTGGAGGTCAACGACACGAATGCCAAGGTAAGGCAACAACGATCTCTATCGCAACGAAGTCAACCATTACGGTGATCAAAATCCAGAAGTTAGCTCTCTATCTGCCTTATTTAGATGTTCACACGTTTATAACAGAATTTTATTATTTATTCTTATATTTTTTTAGAATACCCGAACAAACTTGATAGGTTTTATATCACTAAACACCATACGCTTTCTTTTTTTTCGTAATTTGTCATCACTTCATCAGTACTTCGAGAACTTTTAAAAACAAAACTTTTAAAAATAAATATTATGTGTAATTCACTTTTGTCGTCAATGCTTTTTTCACGATGTTTATTTTCGCCGTTTTGCAGGTAAAAGACAACATCGTCAGGAATCCAGTACATACTGGATTCCTGACGATGTTGTCCAGACCTAGACCCAAAACAAAATCTGTAATAAAGAATCGGGAATTATTTGCCTATGGGTCATTTATTAAATTAGTTATTCTTTGACCAAAGCCCGCATAGAGAAAGCGTGTGTCCCACGTGGGTTTTTTTCCTAGCCTGCTTTGTCCCACTCCTGGGCACAAAGGTCTCCCTCCACTCTTTCCATTTCTCGCAAACCCGCGTGTCCTCCTTCCAATTCTGACAGAGGGATCATTGTATACTGATTATACTTATTTCTCAGGTCCTATACAATACAGTAGTCCGTCACACGGCTCCGGTCGCCCTCAACTTGCTATCCAACATCTTGGCGTCGCACTACATGTTGGGGTCCGACGGCAAGACCATTACCACTGTAAACGAGCCCATGAACGACGGGAACCAGATAAATGCTGAACAAATTGCCAAAGGCCCGGTAAACGCCAACGTATGGGGCCTCCTTATTATGTACAGTAAGTAATAAGTGTGTCTTTTCTAGGGAATTTGGTCGCAAAAAGACAAAGACAAGCGATGGAGGGGTTAGAGGAGAGAACGTAGAATTCCCTGTATGATAAGACATGATGAGAGCACGGTCGATAAGTTCACTACGTCCAAGTCCTGTTGATATGCAGGGTGAATTTTATAAGTGGGCGTGGATAGCCATAGATTATGAGGTGTAGCGAAAAATACTCAAAAGAGTCTCAAGTCCAATCGATCTAATCGATGAAAACTAAATCAAACCCGTTTGTCGCCAGATTAAACGAACAGGTGAATCTCTCGACAAACTTTTATATTATACTAGCTGTTGCCCGCGGCTTTGCCCGCGTGAAGTTCGGTAACCGTCCCACGGGATCATATTCACCATCGTTAATTCATTCATAATCATCACTATCACCATCATTATTACAACTACCGTCATAATCTCAATCATTATCACAATCACCATCACCATCACTACCACAATCACCATCATTATCACAACCACCATCATTATCACAACCGTTATCATTATCACAATCACCATCACTATTACAATCACTATCACAATCACCATCACCATCATTATCATAATCACCATCACTGTCACATTCACCATCACTGTCACATTCAACATCACAATCATTATCATTATCATTGTCACTGTCACAATAACTATCACCATCACTATCACATATGCTCGTGTATGTATTTCGCAAAGTGGCTGAGTATTACTGAAACATATAAACTTGGTACTGTCAAAATACCTAATTTTTTAAAATATTCTTTACATGACTCTTGTTGTGGGATTATGACAATCGTTCTTAACGCACGTTTCTGTAGTATGAATGCTCTTTGGCAATTATACCCGTAACTGCTCCCCCAAAACATTATGCTGTATCGTAACCTGGATTCTACTAATTCATAATATACAGATTTTAGCTGCTTTAAATCAATATCGTCCCTGAGGCTTCTTAGCGCGTAACAAGCTGAAGATATATAAGGAATCAATGGCGGTGAGCTCTTTTTTCCAATTTAATAGGGAATCTATAAAAACTCCTAAACATTTAACTTCGTTCACCAGTCCAATGTTTTCCTTTTTGATCTTGACATCTATGCTATCTTTGTTACGTGACGTTGTTTTAAACAACATAACATTGGTTTTATTTGGGTTTATTATTAAATTATTTGCTGTAAACCAAACAGAAAGATGCTTTAAACACTTATTTACGTTTTCTGTCAACTCATTTAAATTTGACGACCCATGTTGATAAGTTGGGATAGCGGTTCGAAGGACCTCGCGGGGTTGTAAATTTTGGCGGGAAATTAGTTTATGCGGGATAGAATGTTGCCGGCACGCAGTTTTTATGTAGGGAAACAAGGACTTACTTGTATCTGATGATAAGATGATCACCTGGGAAGATGGCTGATGCCGCTGGAGGTGCTGAAGCCCAGCGCGTGTTCTGGTGGATTCTTCCTGCACTTAACTTTGTTTCACCGTGTCGGCCGACATTCACAGATTGTCTTTAGTTTAGAGTTTAATGCGGTTTGGTGTATTTTGCGGCGCGCGCCGCAAAGCTCAGCAGTATTGCGTGAGGTGTTAAGCGGTTGACGTTGCGGATCCAAAAGCAGTGTTGCCACCTTGCAGAAAACTTTTTCACTAGTTTTGGTCTGAAATTTCACTAGATTTACCGATATTTTTAACTAAAAAAATCCCCAGAATTCACTAAATAATTTAAAATAAATCACAAGGTAAGTTAAAAAATAATATTTTAATTGTGAATACAATGAAGAAAAATAAACATGACGAAACTAAAAATCAATTTCAAATACTTCTGTTGGTAATTCTTCTTCATCTTGATCGATTATTATTGCAGATGTAGACGGCTGAGATGGAACATCAGTTTTGTCAGATTTTTTTGATTTATAAAAGTACTTAGAATTGCTTCCAATAGCAGTAATTACATCAGCCGGGAGTTCGTAACTGTAACAGTTCTTCTTCATTATCTTTAACTGATTTCTTATAAAAAGAATGCTATTTAGAGTGTTTACAGCCATTTTGTTTCTTAATTTGTTTTTCACGATATTCATAGCACTAAATGCCCTTTCCACTTCAGCATTTGAGTGAGGAAGTGACAATGCGGATATAGCGAGATCAGATAACTCTTGGAAGGTATTTATTCCAGCAGCATTCGTATATTTTCGCACTTCTGCCCAGAAATCAATGACGTTATGTGTAGCATTCCATTTAACATAATTTATACCATGCCACTGCTGTAACAGTTTGTCTATTGCTTCGTCATCAAATCCGAGTTCCGCGGCAAGGTCTGCTATTTTGTTGTCTTTGCCCTGGCGAAGAGTATTTTCCACACTCAGTTGACACATTTTCTCCAAAATAATGTAGTTAGAAGGAAGTCTTTGCTGAATCTGTTTTCCTAATTTGACTGTAAAATCAATACAACGTTTCCTGACTGCATTAATGACATCATTGGGTAAAGTGGACTTTTGTACTTGTGATTCAAAAAGATATCCTAAATACGGTACCGGATTCAAGTGGGCTTCTATTTCAATGGACAAATAATCTTTGTCAGTCGTTGCAGCCGTCGGCATCAGTACTCTTTTGCAAATAGAGCGAAGCAATGTCATTAACGTGTTCAGTAGGACAACTGGATTTGAGTCTTCACTTTCAAAACTCTTCACTCCAATTTGGACATCATTCAAGATGCTCCTTAAAAAACACATATAAAGGCGATTCCTCTCATCGGCATACATCGAATGAAGCAATTCTGCTGTGTAGCAATTATCTTTGTTCAAAGAGAAATGCAATTTGAGTTCTTCCCATTGAGACAATATTCTGGTCACAGTTTCTTCAACGGACAGCCAACGAGTATCACAAGACCGCAATATTTTTAAAGGCTGATCGCCACAATTTATTGTCTCATATATATCTTTATACTCATCACAGCGTTTGGGTGAATGTGAGAACCAATTATAGGTTTCTCTAATGAGAAATTCTATATTTCGCGGTAACGTTTGCACTGATGCATGTGACACCGCCAATTGTAATGAGTGGCAAACACATCTGACCAGAATTAAATTAGGTACGCCATATTCCGTTTTTTAAATATTATGCACGCCATTATTGACTCCAGTCATGACAGAGGCATTATCCACTCCAATTCCAATTAAGTTTTTTAATGGAATACCATGTGCCTGTAAACAGTTTACCAAGGCAGTAACAATTCCACGAGCATCCGCGCTCCTCAGTGGTTCTAATGCTAGAAATGCAGATACAACTTTATTTTGCGTGCAACTAAAATATCTAATTACTATGCCCAATAATTTTGATACACTAAGGTCAGTGGATTCATCTAATAGTGCACTATACTTTTGTGATCCAATAGCATCTGTTTGAAGTGAGGAGCTAACACATTCTTTATTACTGCACTGCATTTCGTTCTGTGCATTTTCATGTCCATAACACTCTTTGAATCAGTAATACATTTTTTTAAAGCTTCAGTTAAGTGGTCAATTTGCTGTACGGATGTGTGTTCCACAATGAACAGAGACAATGTTCCTTCAACTTTTAACGTGTTTGTATTATTTTTAGAAGCGGGCAGAAATTCAATTTGTCGATTTTTAGACACAGTCAGATTTATCTATATGTTTTTTTGTTACTCTGTGTTTCTTAATGTCGCCAATTCTCGCAAACATTTCACAATGGCAAAAAGTACAAAAGGCTTTTGTAGGATCGTTTGCTACAGGCCGTAACCAAGTCTTGAACTCTTCTTGAGTTTCCCATTCTTTCCGATATTTTTGAGAATATAATGTCTTTTTTTTCAGTGGCACGTCCATTATCATGCGAAATAAATACTACACAAAAACCCACACAAAAACTTTAGATCTTGACTTGAATGATTTCGATAAGTATTGTCTCCTACTTTCGCGAACGAAAACTAGCAACTAACTAAATACAAGCACTAATATGCAGCACTCACTCTGAATACAAACTTTGCATACGTGTTAGGTTAGATTTATTAGTTGGGGAATCCCAAAGCATAACCAAACAATGACGTCTAAAGCTACGTTCTGAAACAGGTAACTTTTACTCGGCAAAGCACAACATTCGATAAATATCACTAAAAGTCATCAAATAATTTTTTAGTGATTTTTTTGCCATATTAAAGCGGGCTAAGAAAGAGAAAAAAAAAAAATTTAAATATGTGAAATTAAATAAGTTAGGTTATTAATTACGCGGTTATGTTACTGGGAAGGTAAAGGACATAATTTGACAACGGGTCTCTTAAAAGAACCACTGCATGTCTTCACCATAGCAACGCGGGTTGTCCCATCCCTGCCGGGGAAAACTTCGGTGATTATGTCCATTGGCCAACGTAAAGGAGGGACATCATCCTGATGCATGAGAACCACTGTACCAATCCTAATATTGTCTGCGGCAGTCAACCATTTTTGCCTAACTTGTAAGTTATGTAAGTATTCTATCCGCCATCTTCTCCAAAAGCTACAAACCATTTGGTCAAGCAACCTTTTGCGGCAAGTCAGAGGCTTCGTTGTTTCGGGAACGCTCACGACAGGCAACGAAGTTAACGGAGAAGCCATTATAAAATGCGCGGGAGTAAGCGGTTCTGGGTACGGATCCTCGTTCAGGACACAGAGCGGTCTAGAGTTTAGAACTGCCTCAATTTCAGTGAGAACAGTCGAAAGCTCCTCGTAAGTGAGGAGTTGAGAACCGATAACACGGTACAAATGTGTTTTAATGGATTTAATATTAGATTCCCACAACCCTCCAAAATGGGGAGCGCGAGGTGGAATCATTTTCCACTCTATGCGGTAGCGGTTAGCCAGTAGTTCTTGCAATTGAGCCTTGGCTCCAACGAAATTTGTTCCGTTGTCGGAATATAAATAAGAAACAGGTCCTCTGCGGGAAATGAATCTTTTAAAAGCAGAAATAAAAGTGTCCGATGACACGTCGGTAACTAATTCAATATGAACTGCTTTGGTAACGAAACAAATAAATAAGCATATGTAAGCCTTCTGACTTTTTTGACCTCTGCTTCTACGTAAAGTTACTTTGATGGGACCAGCGTAATCCACACCCGTATGCACGAAAGCTTTAGTCTCTTGCACGCGACAAGCGGGTAAATCAGCCATCTTTGGGCTGAGGTGAGAAGGAGAAACTTTAAAACAAAAGTTACAAGCGTGTACTCTTTGTCTGATGACACCCCTAGAAGAGAGGATCCAATATTTTTGGCGTAATAGAGAGCTAAGAAGGCTTACACCGGCATGACAATAAATGCGGTGATAATAATCTATTAAAACATGTGTAAAGTTATCATGTTTAGGTAAAAGAGCGGGATGCTGCGCTTCATAAGGAAGGTTCGCATTTGACAACCTGCCTCCGATTCTGATTATGTTATGCTCGTCTATAAAGAGATCGAGTCGTTTAAACTGTGAGCGAAGTTTATTACTTTTAATCTCGTCATAAATATCTAAAAAATGAAATTGTTGAATACAACGAATTAAATTAATTTCAGCGGTATCCAATTCACGGACAGTAATTGTCGTATGTGACTTGTCATAAAGAATAAAATGTAAAAATCTTAAAATGTATACAATTATGCGCAATATTTTATTTAACGATGTAATTTTTTGAGAAAGGCTACATATTAAATTAAGTTCTGATACGGTAGATACCAACGTTAGAGATTTATTATTAAACTCAGGCAACTGCTCACTGCATGAGGAAACAAACGGAGTGATAGGCCACTCAGCAGTTGGGCGTAGAAGCCACTCAGGGCCATGCCACCACAAATCGTGATTTAGTAGCTGCTCAGGTAGAAGACCTCGAGACAAACAGTCACTAGGATTGTCTTTACCGTTAATATGATAAAAATGTTTAGGATCAAGATTTTCTTGACATTTAGCGACACGGTTGCTAACAAAAATGTTCCATTTGTGCGGTGAGGAATGAATTCATGAAAGTGTAATTGTAGAATCGGAAAAGGCAAATATTTTATTAATAGCGGTACGAGAGCGGTAAGTGTCATAAACTACTTTAATTAAATTAGATAAAAGAACAGCAGCGCAAAGCTCTAGACGAGCCAGAGATACGACCTTAACAGGTGCAACTTTGGATTTAGCACACACCAAATTTACGTGTGTGTTACCATTTGCGTCGGTGACATGTAAATATATGACGCAGCCATACGCATTCATGCTGGCGTCAGCAAAACCTACTATATTTGTCACACAACCCATAGTAACGGCTACATGACGCGGCAATTTTAAAGAAGAGAGTAGAGGCAATTGCTTTTTAAATTTTTGAAAGAGGAGTATAATATAATTCCATAATTCTTTTATGAGTAATTTCGCGAATAGAACTACAGGTGCTACTAGACCGAGAACATCCCACAGACGGGCAACAGTAGAAAGTATGGAGCGTTTAGTACAACTTTGTCCACATTAGATGTAGTAAAGGTGAAACAATCCTCGGAAGGAATCCATTTGAGTCCAAGAATTTTTAAATTATCCCCGTCAGAGAAGTTAATAGAAGAGCGGTTGGAGTGTGGAATAGCCTCTAGTAGTTCCGAGGAATTACTTGCCCACTTAGTAAAGTCGAAGCCCCCAGCCTTAAATAAGGCGATAAGTTCAGCGGAGAGAATCTTGGCTTCCTCCAGAGTAGGGGTAGAATTAGCCAAGTCATCCATATATAGCTCATGAGAAGCGACAATGGATGCGCGCGGGAAGCGATGTTTTTCATCCTTTGACAGCTCGCGCACAGTGCGCATGGCTAGAAAGGGACTGGGCTTAAGACCAAAGGCAACTCGGTTAAATTGAAATTCGCGAACAGGTTCAGCTGTATTAAATCGAAACAATATTTTCTGGTACTTTCGATGCTCATCAATAACAGCAATTCGAAGATACATCTGTTTTATATCGGCTGTAACTGCAATAGGGAACAAACGGAAATTTAAAAGTAATAAAAATATGTTAGCTTGTAAATTCGGCCCTGTGTGTAATAAATCATTCAATGACACTCCATTATGAGACTTAGCGCTCGCGTCAAGAACGATGCGCACTTTCGTAGTTTGTTTATTATTCCTAATGACAGGGTGATGCGGTATGTAATAACCTATAGTCTGATCAGCAGCACTAGGTGTAATTTCAGTTAAATAATTTTGATCAATATATTCTTGGATAATTTCGTTATAACTAGCGCGCAAAGCAGGGTCGCGAAGCTTAGTTTTTTCCAAATTAATTAAGCGTCGATAAGCGACAGCATAAGAATTTCCGAGTGAATCTGGATCTTTACAGAATGGCAACGCAGTACAGTACCTACCACAGGAGTCACGTGACACCGTAGAAGCGTACAGCTGTTCACACTCCCGTTCAGCGGGGCTCATAAAAGATTTTGAAGGAATTTCTTCGATATTCCAGAATTTATGCAAAGATTCGTCTAACGACAGAAAACAATACGTGTCATCTATATTCAACGCGGTAGAAAAATATGAAGCGGTATTTAAATCAGCGGAACTATTATTATTAGATAAGCTAGCGGGTACCTCACCCATAAGAATATAACCAAACACGGTTTCAATTGCGGAAGGCGCGGTAGGTAAGATAATTTTATTATGAAGTAATAAATATGGGAACAGCTTTGCCCCTAGAAGCAGCTCAACCTCACCTGGTATATGCCACTGGGGGTCTGCCAGCGGTAATTCGAACAAATGTTGCACAGCAGAGGTATCCACAAAGTGTGATGGTAATTTATCCGTTATACAATCAACCACAAGAGCGGTTATTTTAAAAGAATTAGTTTTATTTTTAGCAGTAACTGTTATCTCGACGTAACCTATAATAGGCCATGAAGAGGTTCCTACACCCTTTATAAATGAATTTGAAGGCGGTATAATATTTAATTGTAGTTTCTTACAACAAGATGAAGTAATTATGTTGTTCTGTGAAGCGTTATCGATCAAACATCTTACAGAAACGTATTTGTTATGTTTATTGTTAACGTAGACTTGTGCTGTCGACAACAGTACAGTAGTGCGCGATACGTTTGTGCCTAAGCGTGAACATAGACACAGCGCCACCTGTTGTGAATGCGCGGAACTAGGTACAGCGTCAGTCGATATCGATCGCGGCGGCGTACTTTGCTCCAGATGCAAGAGCGAATGATGCTTTTTGTTTCATGTTCTACAAGTATGTATAGATTTACATTGTGAAGCAGTGTGCGTTGCACTAAGACAGTTTACACATCCACGTTTGTTTTTAATAAAATCCCAACGCACGTTGGCTGATAGTGCCTGAAAGTTTGGACAGGTGTACAGCTTCCAATGATCATTTTTGTTACAGTATAAGCAAGTTTGGTTATTGTCACAAGCAACAAAGGTATGCACTGTACTATCACGTGACTGGTTACGGTATGAGTTATTTTTGTTTACTGATGCAGTTCGAGAAGAAATAGTCCTATCTAATATTTTAACTTGCGATTTTATGAACTCAACGAGATCCATGTAAGTAGGAATCTCCTCATCTCTCATATGCATCTCGAATAAATGTATAGTAGCGGGGTCTAATTTTTTCAAAGCTAAATTTAATAAAATGAAATCCTTTATGTCGTTAATTTGTAATTGTTCTAAGGCAGAAACAGAAGCGTGAAAACTTTCAATAAAACTATTTAAAGAAGCGGAATTGTTCGTTGCAGGTTTAATATTTAATATGTTAGACATGTAGTGTGAGCCCAGTGCTCGCCTATCTTGATATTTTTGAACTAAGCTGTTCCACATAGAAGCATAATTTTCTCCTGATGGAATAATTCCTGCGGTAATCTGCAATGCGTTTCCTTTTAGGTTACCTATTAAGTACTGCACTCGCTGAGAATCTGTGAGATTTATATTACTATGGATATTTGACTTAAATGATTCATAAAAAACAGGCCAGTTTTCAATCCTACCATCAAAGAACGGAATCTGAATTGGAGGTAGTTTGATAGAAGTTTTAGAATGTTTCGCTTTGTCCTGAGACATTGAGTCCTCTAATGACCTTGAAGACTTCGCGGCGATAAGTGAGCGCACTCTCTCGACACGAGTGTAAACGCCGTCAAAGGATATTTGACTGTTATAATCGATTTTATGATCTGGATTTATTTGTAAAGAATATGTATTTATTTTATCTAGGTTATTACTAAATTCCTGACGAGTAACTGAGAGTATTTGTGTGTCTGACATGAACGTTTCCGACGAACGAAGCAAACTCAAACTCAAACTCAAACTCAAAGCATTTATTTCAATTAGACCATTATGGCACTTTTGAAAGTCAAAAATACAAAAAAAAACAAAACAAAGCTACAGTCCCAGACACAAGACATAATAACTTGAGAAAGTACTGTAGTTGCCCATTCCCTAGCGTAGATCTCTATGGAGAAGAACGGGCAAGAAACTCCATGGACACTCTTTTAAATCAAAATATTGTTACAAAATCTTGGTTACATCATTCATGTTGAGATTATAGATATATGTGAGAACGATGTAGGAAGACGTGCACATTATGAGCGTCCAGAGTAAAACATTAGATCAACAAATTAAAAATAAAGTAATTAAAATGAACCGTGGCAGCTAAGAGATGACCAGTCCCAACTGACAGCGCCCGATCACGAACAAGACGCGTGTATCGGCGCCATTCAACTCAACCATATTGAAGGGAACTAAATGACCCGACACACCCGCCACCATCAGCGAGACATTTGAGTGAGCATGACTTTCTCTCAGCCACCAAGGCATATTCAAGTCAATGAAAGATAACTAAATGCAAATGGTAGCTTAAAAATACATGGTCCTCACATGTGCTATGCAATTATACAATACTAGTCGTATTTATTTTCTTTGACGTTTCGTATAACGACGATAAATGCTCAAAGATTGCTTGATTTTTAGCTTGAAGTAATTTTACTTTCATTTTAAGTTCTTCCATAATGGATTATTCTAGAAAATACAACGGACAAAATAATTTAGGTATAGCGGGTAGACTTATAATAATAATTTTATTATAAGCGGGTATAAGAAGTAATTGCGGTTGAGTATGTTGTAGGCAAGTTTGCCGAGCTAACTCACGATAATTAGCGGTTTTAATATTGACCTAAGCTATTTTAATGCAGGAGGAGCAATATTAAGTTGGTACAGTAGTTCTCAATGAATATGTACCTAGCGGGATGTACGAACGTTTGTACGCGTTCAATATGGCGGTTTTACGAACTTAGATACTTGACCTAAATCCTAGGTATGAGACCTATAAATGCTGATTCTTTGAATCCGTCTCGAATGGACCAAAAAAACTTATGTTGATAAGTTGGAATAGCGGTTCGAAGGACCTCGCGGGGTTGTAAATTTTGGCGGGAAATTAGTTTATGCGGGATAGAATGTTGCCGGCACGCAGTTTTTATGTAGGGAAACAAGGACTTACTTGTAATCTGATGATAAGATGATCACCTGGGAAGATGGCTGATGCCGCTGGAGGTGCTGAAGCCCAGCGCGTGTTCTGGTGGATTCTTCCTGCACTTAACTTTGTTTCACCGTGTCGGCCGACATTCACAGATTGTCTTTAGTTTAGAGTTTAATGCGGTTTGGTGTATTTTGCGGCGCGCGCCGCAAAGCTCAGCAGTATTGCGTGAGGTGTTAAGCGGTTGACGTTGCGGATCCAAAAGTGTTCAATCATGGCGTGGTTCTTCTTCTGCCAGTCACTGCGGAAACGCGCCCTGATTGGGCGTAGGCGGCGACACTCCTTCTCTTTCTGTCGCATGGGAGCGTAGTAGGAAGGAAGGAGATGGGTAGTTCAAAACTGCGTTTGGCAACATGACAGAAAAAAAATACAACGTAGGAGACGCGTTTGGAAACGCGTACGTAATAATGAAATATACCACGTTCGGATATGTTAATATAGTAAAAAAAAAACTTACTACAGAAACTTGCGTAAGCAACCCGATTATGGCGTTCGTTTCATTTGCAAACATTATAAGTCCTGCGTCGGTTGGGTATGATTCATAAAATTTAGTAAATCATTTGTAAAAATTAAATATAATATTGGTCCTAAGATTGAGCCTCGAGGCACACCGCGGCTTATGTTGGTCATTTTTGACTTATATATTACTTCATTCACACACTTTACGTCACAATTGTTTGAGTTAATGTCTTTTATTTCTACGTACATTCTTCGGTTTTTTAAATAAGATGTCAAAAGTTGTAACGCTTTTGCTCTAATGCCATAATGTTCTAGTTTAGCCAGAAGTAGCTCGTGATCTATTGTATGAAACGCTGAACTTAAATCAATAAATAAGCCAGCTACCTTCATTTTATTATTTAATTTACTAAATAATGTCATTTACAAGATTATCTATCGCATCTGAGGTGCCTATCCCTTTTGGTATCCAAATTGTCTAAAGTTAATTATTCTATTTAAATGAGAGTGGGTCACTAATCTAGTTTTCATTATTTTCTCTTTTTTTTTTGATAAAATTAGTAATAAGGATATTGGCCGGTAGTTTTTGGGATCCGTTCTTGTACCCTTTTTATGTAGCGGAACCACCTTGGCCAATTTAGGTTGTTCAGGAAAAACAGACTCTTCAATACATTTATTAATGAACTCAGATAGAGGATACGCTAATATTTCTATATTATCCTTGATCACCGATGTTGGCACGTCATCGTGTCCACAAGACTCTTTGTTTGTCATCTTACGTACAATTTTTGTTATGTATATGTATGTATTTTTGTTGTCGTCATACTGAATGTTTTTTTTTACATTATGGGCCTGCTCTTGACCTCGATCACGCCTGATGGAAAGCGATGGATGAGATCTATGATGGAACGAGCGTGCCCAGAAGATGCCTGTTCACTCTTGCTTTGAAGGCAGGCGGGTTAAATGTGGGTGGGAACACAGACGCAGGCAGAGAGTTCCAGACTTTGGCTGTGCGCATAATAAAAGTGGAGGAGAAGCGCTTAATACAATCATCTCACTTTCTACTCTCAATGTTGAGTTTCTTAGGAAGGACATCGCTCTTTCTTCTTCTGTTTTTAAAAATGATGATTTATACACAAATATATCAACAAAAGTATCTGCTATATCTTGCGGATCTGTAACCACCTTGTTGTCAATATTTAGAACAAATTTTCTTCGAACTCTTTGCTTTCTCTTTGTCTGATTATTTACAATTTTCCATGTCTCCTTTACTATGTTTTTGGCTTTGTTGAGATGACATGGTATGGCTAACTTTCGTGCGTGCTTTAAAACTCTTCTATAGTTCCTTACGTAATTCATTTCATAATTATAAACACTGGTATTAATGGTGGTGCCCGAACATAATGTTCTTTTCATTTTGCTCGACACCTTAATTCCCTTGGTAATTCACTTTATCTGATTATTGTTCCTCAGTTTTACTTTACTGGGTTTCTTTGAGAAATAATAATATAATATAATAAATAATTGAGAAATGTATTGATGCCTACGATATTACCATTTGTATTTTTAAAGCACTTAAATGCAGTATTATTTGTTGTGTTGAATGTTCTTTTATTAATCAATATGGTATGTTCATTTGTGTGTTCATATTCATTTTTTCTTTTTATCAATCTTATCAAGAATTATATTACAAAGAAGGCCGCCATGGCCATCTGCTAAACTATTATGATCTACCAAACACTGCTCTATATCATCGTCGGAAAGATTAGTCAATACATTATCAATGCTAGAGTATGATTTGTTTCGAATAAAAGTTGGAGTATTTATAAGGTGTCTAAAATTGTACGACGTTAATATACTTATAAATTCTAAAGATTTTTTACTTTCCGCAAGTACGTCAACATTAAAATCGCCACATATAACGCACTTCCTGTCAATAAAATGTTCTAACAATTTTTCTAGGCTCCTTAAGAAACTGTCAAATTTTTTGTCATATATGGACTGTAACAACAAAAAATATTTAATCCTGTATCAAGATCCTTTACGCCACAAACCTCAAAACTTTTTGATCTATATAACTTCTGTATTGCATCAATATTTTCACATTCTTTCATCATATACGCTAAAATAAGACTACCACCTCTTTCTTTGTTTGTCCTTGTGTTATAGAATACTAAGTTATAATTGCTTAATTGAAATAAATTAATAGATTTATCATTCAAAAAATGTTCTGTTATACAAACATAGCCCAAGTCTTTACAAAAAGTTTCAAAATAAGATTCAAGCTCAAGTTTTTTATTATTAATACCACATACGTTTTGGTGAAATATGCCTAAATACTATTATGCTAATAGTCATTATGCCTAGTTACATTATGCGAATTAAATTTATGCCAAAACAAATTAGCTTTTAAGATAATTATGTCAACATAAATTGTACGCCAAAAAATAAATTTGCCAACGTATTATTATGGCAGAACAAATAATGTCAAAGTATATTAGCAAAAAGATCATTATGTAAAAAGAAGGTATCCCTAACACATACAGGGTGTAAACGGACCTCTCACGAAGCCGTCAACCAAGCATTCTGTACATCAAACTAAGTAACTTTACGCAAAAATGATAGCTGGAAAACAACTTCTTTTTTGGGGTGAAAAATCACGTTTCTCGGTAAAACGAAATGTAACGCACTGAAAACAAGGTGCTGATGGACGCACTTAATAGTAAACGGGTTATGGAGGTATTTAAGGTAAAGATAAAACCTACAAAACTAGTATTTGGGAAAAACTTGTGAAAAAGTTAGAAAGGAGATATTTTTTTTTGTTTGAAGAACAGGCCACCCACATAAATTGTAGCAGATATTACGTAAGTAGTGGTCCACCGTTCAGGATTCGATGAACCAGATAATTAACTATAACAATTAAAAATTTAAACCATTTATACCCAAGGGTTCCGAAAATATTTCCTTTTTGTCTTTTATTTACGAAATTTCTACCCTTTATTACAAATTTGGTTGTAGTTTCAACAAAAGTCATTAATCTTTCATTTTCATTTCTGTTAATTACTGCTAAATACTAGAGCTACCACGATAAATTATGATTTTTTATGTAAATTCAGCTCTTTTGAAGAAAAAGTTGGTTCTTCTATAATTTTAACCCAAATTTTTAACACACCATCAAGTTCAAGAGCGATTTTTGTAAAAAAAACGTAGCACATTGTCAGTGCCCATTTAGCCCATTTTGCCCTTGCTTCTGGAAGGTGTCGTTTCTTAAGTCCAAGAAGACATGTGGCTGCAGAACGATGGCTGTCCCGCCCACTATGCTGTTAGAGTACGAGAGCACCTTGATACAGCGTATCCAAATAGGTGGATTGGGCGCTTAAGTCCAATATTGTTTCCACCACGCTCGCCAGATCTAAATCCCCTAGATTTCTTTTATTGGGGTTGCCTAAAAGAAAAAGTCTATAGCAAAGAAATCACAAGTATTGACCAATTGAGGACTAGAATCCAGGCAGCAGCTAGAGAATTCAGCGAAAGCGGGTTTGCCCGACGACTTAAACGGTCGTTTATTCGACGTTGCAGAGCGTGTATTGCTGCGAATGGGGGCCATTTTGAACAGTTCGTTTAATTTTAATGATTGTAATCATGACAATGATTAATAATAAATGATAAATAAAGTGATTTGTTTTTTTTTTTAATTCTTTGTTCAAATACCTGAAGTAACAAGTTAGGTCTACATAACTCTGTTATAGTAGTTTTTTTTAAAACAAATGGGCATTGACACTGTAGTGCATTTTTTAGCAAATATCGTAAGTATTAACGCAATAAAGTTTAAAAAAGTAGTTTAATGTAAATCTTCTTTTCTTCAATTAAAATTGAATATCTTTTTGTTAAATTATTGGATCTGTTATAATGATATCATTTTGAAATCGGCATTTAGTAGGCATATTATTAATTACATGGGCACTGACAATGTGGTAAGTTTTTTTTAATTTATCGTGCTAGCTCTAGTATTCAGCAGTAATTAACAGAAATCAAAATGAAAGATTAATGACTTTTGTTGAAACTACAACCAAATTTGTAATAAAGGGTAGAAATTTCGTAAATAAAAGACAAAATGGAAATATTTTCGGAACCCTTGGGTATAAATGGTTTAAATTTTTAATTGTTATAGTTAATTATCTGGTTCATCGAATCCTGAACGGTGGACCACTACTTACGCCACACCCTGTATATAGATTTCTTCCTTATAATCTCTAGATTACAGTGGTAATATTAGCTAAGCCATGTTTAACCGGAATGATGAGAAATTAGAAAATGAAAACGTGAAGCTAACAATAAACAATAATAATAACACGTCTGTAGCAGTATCTGAAAGTGTTGAGATGTGAATAAAAGATTGGTTTTTGTAAAACACGTAAAATGTAATCGGCTGTTTTCTAGCCCTAGTTACAACAGTTGTTGATAAAAAGTGACATGACCGTCTTTACTTATAAAGAGTACATAGAGTATATTAGTATCAAAAGAGTTTATGACTTCGGAGTAAATTCTCATCCAACACCTCCCCTCGAAGATATAAGCTTCTTTCACTCATCTTCACGATCATGCCGACATGCCTAAGCCATGCAAGCATTCTTGATGTTTCGGTCCACTCAAAGCCTTGGTCAAAACATCAGCTGGCATTTTGTCTGTACTCATATACTTCAGATCAATCACGCTTCGTTCCAACATATCTCGAATAAAGTGGTGTCTCACATCAATATGTTTCGTTCGTGCGTGATAACACCTGCTCTGAGCAAGCTTAATTGCACTCTGACTGTCGTCGAATTATGTCACACATTCACACTTAACACCAACATTATTCAACATATCACGCAGATAAATGGCTTCTTTGGTAGCTTCCGAAAGTGCCATGTATTCTGCTTCCGTACTGGACAAAGCTATAGACCGTTGTTTTCGTGCTTCCCAGTTTATAGGGGCACCTGCTAAAATAAATGCAAAACCAGAATAAGACTTGCGGTCGATTGCGTTTGATCCCCAATCAGCATCAACCACACCATACAACGGTTTACCTGTCCTCTCATAGACTAAACCAAAATTTGATGTGCCTTTTAAATATCTCAATATGCGTTTTGCCGCCTTCCAATGTTCAATTCCATAATTATTATTAAATTGACTTAAATAATTTACAGCGTATGCTATATCTGGTCTTGTCGATACAGTCAGGTACATTAAGGCACCTATCAAGTTTTGATACGGATGCGTACTCATAACATCTTCATTAACGCACTCTGACGTTAACGGTAACGTTTCTGTAACTTTACATTTACATCGATAGGGGTCCTTGCAGGCTTACACTCAGACATTCCAAAGCGTTCTAAAACTTTATCTAAATACACACTTTGGTTCATGTACACTCTATCCTCTGCATCACGAGTAAATTCAATGCCTAAACAAACATTATTTTTTCCCATATCTTTCATCTCAAATGCTCTAGTTAACCGCCTTTTTTACGTCACACAACCACGCAATATCATTCGTAGTCAGAATAATATCGTCGACATAAATAGCAATTAACATCATTTGCTCACCTTTTCGTGCAACAAACATACACGGATCTTGTGGCAAAGCTGCAAAACCAATACTCGTCAACTTACTCACTAATTCCTTATGCCACTGCAGTCCTGACTGACTCAGACCATACAAAGACTTCTTCAACAAACATACACTATTCTCACATTCACGCAATGCTTTGTTCCAGCGTTTAGCTGTTTGAAGTACTTTCTGGTCTCTTATGACGTTCTTCTTTGAGCCGACTTTTTGGTTTGCGAGTACTTTCTCTAAAACATCGCTTAGCTGATCTGGGTCAGGTATTCCCATGAATACCTCCTCATCAAGTGATCCATTTAGGTAAGCGGTCACAACGTCCATTTGATGGATCTCTAATCCCAACTCCGCTGATATTGCAGCTATAATCCTTACCGAAGACGATCTCACGACAGGTGACGAGGTTTCGTGAAAATCCTCCCCTGGCCGTTGAGAACATCCTTTTGCCACGAGTCGTATTTTCTTCCCCGTAGTTTTAGTACGATAAACAAATCTGCTCCCAATCACATTTCGCTTAGATGGCCGCGGTACAATTTCCCACGTGCCATTCTTAATCTGTGCCAAATACTCATCTTCTAAGCCACTTGGCCATGCGTTTACATCGTTAGTTTTTTCAACTTCACTCCATGTCATTGGGTCAGCAGTAGCTATTCCCGCTATCAACTGTTCATTACTATCTTCATACTCTGAGTCAGTTCCACTGTCAGCCCTATCTTTGGCTGGTGTATATACTTTTTGTGGTCTTCCCCGTCCCCTTTTAACTAATGGGACTAAATTCTTTCTCTGAATATTTGCATCATCAGGTTCTTGTTCACTTTCTAGTCTTTCGAGTGATGAATGACAAGAATCACTCGGAGGAACTCTGTGTTTTTCTCTATCTTCATGACTGACTTCAGGTATATTTAACTGAACTGTCACCTCATCAATACTCTCTTCTTCATCAAGTATATCTTTATAGCCTTCACGCCCGAATGCCTTCTCATTCATAAGATTTACATTGCGAGTCACAACAATTTTTCTTGTCCTTGGATTTTGAATCCGATATGCTTTTGATTGCATGTCATATCCCATGTTCAGAATTTCCTTGTTCAGAAACTGAGTCAAACTTCCCTTTGACTTTATTCGCGCCTTTGTTTTTATAATACACCTTAGATCCAAAAACTTGCATGTATAAAACAGTAGGCTTCTTTTCTTTCCATACAGTGAAAGGTATCTCACCCTTCAAAGCCACAGTCGGACATCGATTCCGAATGTAATTCGCAGTGTTAACTGCTTCTGCCCAAAATTTTGGAGGGCTTCCAGCTTGTCGCATCATGCAACGTGCCATTTCGGTTAGCGTCCTGTTTTTCCTCTCCGCTACCCCGTTCTGTTGTGGTGTATAAGGAACCGACAACCTTCGAACAATACCATTCTTCTTCAGAAAGTATTCAAATTCTTTGTTAATGTACTCTCGCCCGTTATCCGATTGCAAAGACTTAATCTTCTTCCCTGTGAAGTTTTCCACCTCAGCTTTGTAATCCTTGAAAACATTTAGCACGTCATTCTTATTACGTACAAAATAAACTTCGCACCATCGAGATTTATCGACTATGAACGTAACGAAATATCTCTTAACTGAAAATGATTCATGTCTCATGGGGCCACATACATCCGTATGTACTATTTCCAATAATTCGCTGGTACGATCTGCATTACCCTTTGGACATGGTTTGCAGGTCTGCTTCTCGCTACAACATATCGCGCACTCCAACATGTCTCTACCATCCAGCTTCATTCCGTGAACAAGCCCGCTTTTCGCCATGGCCTTTAAGTCACGTTCGTTCAAGTGCCCCAGACGTTCATGCCATATATCTATGGGTTTCTTGAGTTCGACATTATTAACATCATTTTCATTCATACGCACATGGTATAAATTTCCTATACGATCGGCACGCATAAGCACTTTATTGTCTTTTATGACAACAGCATCCTTCTTTCTAAAATTAACTTCATAACCATCATCAGTCAGTTTCGCCACTGAAAGGAGGTTAGTTCGCAGATCTGATACATAGAACACCTTTTCAATGCTTATGTTTCGCATTTTACTGCCTGTATCTACTGAAATATTTACCTTCCCGGTTCCACTAATATTGGTTTTCCCATAATTAGCTAAGTTCAGCTCAGAATCCATTGTCTTGAATTCTTTAATTATATTTTTTTCGTTGCACATATGTCCCGTGAAACCACTATCAATGCACCATATATCATTTCCTTGTGTGCTCAACATCACTTGTTCAATGGTTCTCATCGACATCAACACCTTCGACGTTTGTACATGATCACGATTACGATCTGATCGACGATCTGATCGATCCAGGTTTTGTGGACTTTGTTTTCCTTTATAAATATTCTTCACTCGGCACTCTCTTGCAAAAATTACCACGACGACCACAACGATAACAATCTATCGTCCTTTTAGGGCCTTGATCGTCATTTGACTTTGTCTGATTGGCATTTGCTTTGGCGCGTCTGACAAGCATAGCTCCCTGGTCCACCACTTGCGATTTGCGACCTTCGTGGTCTTCGAGGATCTTCACCTTTAACACTTCTGTTGTAGGTAATTCGTCTCGCGATTCTATTGCCGTTCGGAACATGCCAAAGGAGTCTGGCAAACTGTACAGCAGTAAAATGGCCAGTAGTTCGTCTATGACTACCAAACCGATTTCCTTCAATTTCTTTACGGTATCAAAGAAATCCGAGATATGCTTTCGCAGGTCATCTTCTTCCTGCATACGTGTTAAAACAAGCTTCTTTAATAACGAGGCTTTTCTCGCCGGTCCACTCGACTGATACATCGACAACAATTTGTCCCATATAGCTTTTGAGCTTTCTAAGCCATCCAAAGAACTTAATTCGCTTGGACTAATTGCTAATAAAATATCCGATTCAGCTTTACCATCCATTTTGATCCATTCTGAATATTTTGAATCGGAGCGAGGCGGGCGTGGTAGTATCCCGGATACATATTCTCACAAATCATTCTTCTTCAGAATCGCACGCATCTGAATCTTCCACGTGTCATAATTTTCCCCAGTGAGTGGATTAATTTTTATAGTCGCAGCCATGACGTCAGTTTCTTCAACTTTTTCACAATTTATTTTCGGTTTTGTGGAAAAATATTTATCGCTGCTTACTCATACTTTTATTCACCGTAGCACATAAAGATCGTTTTTTTTTTACGCACCTGGGCGCATAACCTGTTGAGATGTGAATAAAAGATTGGTTTTTGTAAAACACGTAAAATGTAATCGGCTGTTTTCGAGCCCTAGTCACAACAGTTGTTGATAAAAAGTGACATGACCGTCTTTATTTATAAAGAGTACATAGAGTATATTAGTATCAAAAGAGTTTATGACTTCGGAGTAAATTCTCATCCAACAGAAAGTAATTGTATTCGCACATTGCGTTGAAATCTTACTGCACAATTGACACAACGACCAGCAGATGCCATTTTCACAAAATAGTTTTTATTATATGCAAAAAAATCGCAGAAACACTTTCACGAAAACCAAAATAAACGGAAAGAGTAGGTAAATGTCAAATGAAGTTGGACGGAACGTTGTAAATCTGTCTTTTTGGTGGTTCTGTCAACCACCAAAAAGACGGATTTACAACGTTCCGTGCCATGATGATTTTCTATACCATCTAAAAGATTTTAGCGGAAACCTTTAAAAATAGCATTAAAAAGCTCACAGTTTAATATTATTTATTTTTATATTATATTTCTATTATAATTAAAGCAGATATTATTACCAATGGATACCGTATTTTTTTTTGTAAACGAAAAAAACGCCCCTATTTACGTAAGTATTTTCTGTCAAATGACATTGACCACAACAGGAATGATTTGACTCGCAAAAAAATATCATAATATAACTTATTTATTATGATTTAAGATTCCGGTTTCGTTTCTATGTAATCTTTCGTTTATTATATAATAAAATGGTTACTTTTTTTTGGTGTAATATGAATAATATTTATGCAACATCGAAGAGAGCAAAAAAAAACTGTCTCTTATGACCTCCAATATATTATCTCCGTTACTAGGACTATGACCCAGAACAAAAAAAATATCGCAATGGCAGGGAGAACAAGTGCCTTTCGGCTTCGTTAAGGGAGCGGTGTCCGATCGGGAAAAGGAAAAGTTTTAAATAAAAAATAAAGTAAAAAAAACTATAACCCGACTACGCAAAACGACGAAACAAGAAAAAAATTCAAAAATAGAAATCCAGAAATGCATAGGTACAAAAATGGTCAAGGTAGAGCCGTGGTCGCCCCCAATTATAACTTTTAAATTTATTTTTACATTTAAATAGCTTGATTTGAAAAATGGTTTTTACAATTTTTTTTTTGTTCCGTCCTCTATAACCTTGCCCACTGGCTCATCCACCACGAGACAGATTTATAGGCAAGATAAACCCGGTATTGTATCAAGATTCTTTTGTTTCTCCACAGTAATACTCTTCTCAAATCTCAACTATCTCGCCCTACCCTGCAGTGAACGTGAGACAGGTACTCGGCACATCCACGTGATGTCGGGCTGCCCGGCCTCGCTTCATTGGCTAAACACGATGGTGTTCAACGCGGTCGTGTGCTTTGTGACGACTCTGGTGCCCGTTGCGCTTATGGCATACACACTGGACAATGACAGTACCATAAACCAAGCGAACTTCTTGGGTGAGTTAGATTTCATCGTCAGACAGGCTTGTGGCACATACTTTTTATTATTATAAAACCTTTATTTTAGATTAAAATAATCCATATAAAATAAAAATAAAGGTTACATAATTAATTAAATACAAACACAATACAACTACAATTCAATGATAACAAATTACAAAAACTTAAAAGTAAATTAAAATATTAATTCTCAATTTTATGCTTTGCGTAACTCGGCAAAATGTAAGGAACATTAATCTACTGAAATTGAATGTTCTGTGTTACTTCCAATGTAAAAGAGACGTAGAGTAAGACGATTGTGATCAGGGTCAGGAGCATATACATTGCTGGAGAATTCAGGCCTAGGCTGGCGGTTGAGGAAGGATGGTCAGGTTATATCTCATCTGTTTTACATGGACGATCTGAAACTCTTTGCCCCCAACAAATTGAAACTGATGGAGCTACTGAAAGTAACTGAAACTTTTAGTAGCGCCATCAGGATGGAATTTGGTGTGGACAAATGTGCAGTCATGTATGTAAAGCGAGGGGAGATTATGGAATCCGAGGGACTTCAGCTCTCGGACTCAGATAATAATAAAAATAATAATAATAACCCTGCTCCCGACACCGGCGGATTACTTTTTTTTTATATTTTTAAAGGTTTTTGTTTTTTTAAGAAATATTTAAAAATGTAAATAATAAGATGTTAAATGAATAAAGATAATAATAATAATAATCAACAACATGGCAACACTAAACGTCAACAGACGTCTTGGTATTTCGTTCCAAAATCGTTTATAAATAATTATTTTACAGAGTTTTTAAATAGCCAGGAATCCATTTACAACATTCCAAAACGTAATTTTACCATATAAAAATAAAATAAATGAAGGCAATAAATATGAATAAACATAGAAGAAAAAACCTTTGAAAAAACCCATCAATAGTGACATATGTAAAAAAAAACTCGTAATAATTATATTTGAATGGCTTTCACCAACAACGAAATCAAGCTTATATCAAGACAATGTTGACCAGAGCCGCTGCTCGTCACGCATGCCTTTCACCTCCGGACCCGTCGCTCAGCTCCGCCTCGCCGCCGCCGGAACCCAGCCCCATCGTGAGCGCTGTGACACCGGCCGTGGCAGTTGCGTCGAGCTCGAGCGACGAGTATTTCTCTCCGCCGACGTCGCCACTACCTGTACGTCGTGCGGGGAGAGGCCGGGCACCGAAGAGCTTGGGGCTTAGGTCCCAACAGGCCCCGAGCCGGGTCTCCGCTACCGGTGGTTGTGTGCAGCGCATGAAATGGACTCAATCCATTAACGAGAACGTCATGCGCGCATACTACAGGTCTACAGAGGGGGGAACTAACCTCACTGCGTACCGTGTTAGGATGCTGTCTCTGTTCCAGGATCTTGAACCAACCGTCAACGTCTCGGCCCAACGACTATCGGATCAGGTGCGGGTCATCCAACGCAGTCACAGGTTGGACGACGCCGCGCTTGATAGGCTGCGCTCAGAAGTACTGAGCAACCTTATCGTCTTAACTCCGACACAAACCGCGGTGCAAGTGTCAGCTATTGACGCAACACCACCGCGGTTGAACCCTGCTGTTGTAGAGGAGGATGATGGAGTTGCCACGGTAAGTAGCCAGTGCAACGACCGATTGAGGAGCGCTCTGGAAAATGCGCTTCATGAATATCGGTCCACTCCTACCGAACTTAGGCCCCGATTACCACGGTTACCCATGCATAAGAAAAATAGGGCGCTGGTGTGTGCCTTGGACTCGCAACTCAAGAATATATTCGAGAGTAGCGAGAACCTCGTTGATACACACTCGATCCTGTTCTGTGGGGCTGTTACGGCATGTCGTTTAGCTAATGTCAAGTTTCCAAATTGTGACGTAGCTACTCGACCGAAACCAGCCGTACCAGCCTGGCAGCGAAGGATCGAGCGCCGTATCGACGGGGCCAGGGTACTCATCGGCAAACTATACTGCTTCAGGGCAACACACGACCACGAGTGATGCGCTTTGTGAGGCGGGCATTCTCGGGGACTGAAATCAGTCCTCAAGAATACATGTCCCGTGTCACAGAGCGCATCGACTTCCTGAAGCAGAAAGTTTATGCATGGGCGAACCGTATTCGGAGGTATAAGCGGCGGGTTGATCGGTATTCACAGAATCGCATGTTCCAGAGCGACGAGAGGTGGGTATACAGAGCTTGGGAGCGACCCGAGCAAAATATGACAGATGTGTGCCGCCCGGATGATGCCGCCACGAGTTCTTTCTGGCGCAGCATCTGGTCGGTACCCGTTTGTCATACTGAGGCTGACTGGATGCGTGATGTCGACCGAGTGTGTGAACGTATCCCAGAAATGGAGCCAATTTTTATAACACCTTTAGATGTAGCCAGAGCAGTTCGTCCGTTACCAAATTGGAAATCCCCGGGACCGGACGGACTGCACAACTTCTGGCTCAAATGGTTTAGTAGTTCACACACTTGCCTGGCATCGCAATTCCAGTCATCCTTAGAGTCCGGGTCCCTCCCACAGTTTTTAACAACAGGCGTTACCCACCTGCTCCATAAGTCAGGTAGTCCCGCGAAACCCAAAAATTATAGACCGATCACGTGTTTGTCGACGATCTACAAGCTTCTTACATCCATTCTGAGAGTGAAAATTAATACACACATTGACAAAAAATCCATCATGTCAGCCTCTCAGAATGGATGTAGGAATGGGTCCTGCGGTACTAAGGAGCTACTCCTCATCGACATGGCCATTAGCCAACAGGTTCGTCGATCTCGCAAGGATCTGTCGACATGTTGGATAGATTATAAGAAGGCTTATGACTCGGTGCCACATACGTGGCTCATGAGGGTGCTGGAGTTGTACAAAGTAGATACAACTCTACGCACCTTTCTTGAGTCATGTATGGGGCAATGGAAGACTGTCCTTCGATATCCAGGATGTCGACGGATCCAGGGGAGCGATGAGCCTGTATGGATTAAGCGGGGAATATTCCAGGGCGACAGTCTGAGTCCACTTTGGTTCTGTTTAGCCCTGAATCCTCTAAGCACATTGCTGGAGAATTCAGGCCTAGGCTGCCGGTTGAGGAAGGATGGTCAGGTTATATCTCACCTGCTTTACATGGATGATCTGAAACTCATTGCCCCCAACAAATTGCGACTGATGGAGCTACTGAAAGTAACTGAAACTTTTAGTAGCGCCATCAGGATGGAATTTGGTGTGGACAAATGTGCAGTTATGTATGTAAAGCGAGGGGAGATTGTGGAGTCCGAGGGACTTCAGCTCTCGGACTCCATACAGCTGAGATCTCTTTCCTCATCTGAAACCTATAAGTATTTGGGTATGTCGGAAGCGTTAGGCATTAATGTAACTGACATGAAGCAATCGTTGAGGGAGCGCTTCTTCGGACGCCTGAGAAAGGTATTAAATAGCCTTCTTTCAGGCGGGAACAAGGTGCGCGCCTTCAATGGTTGGGTCATGCCGGTTTTAATGTACTCTTTCGGCATACTCAAATGGACTCAGACCGAACTCGACGCCCTGGATAGAAGAGTTCGTACACTGCTGACTGAAAGCCGGATGCATCACCCACGATCATCGGTGATGAGACTGTACATCCCGCGGAAGTGCGGAGGTCGAGGCTTTTTAAACGCTAACACCCTCCACAACCGCGAGGTGTGCAGTCTCAGAGAATATTTTTTAAAAGCCGAGGTAGGTATGCACCGAGATGTGGTCGCAGTGGACAAGGGACTCACCCCGCTGTCCATGGCTAAAGAGAACTGGCACAAACCTGAGGTACTCACCACACCACCGATGACCGCAAGCAAGTATGGCAAGGCAAAGAGCTTCACTGGCGCTTCTACCGGGCTCTTCATGGGCCCGATGTAGATTTTCTAGCGTCCGTGTCCTGGTTACGTTTTGGCGACCTCTTTGGAGAAACTGAAGGTTTTGTCTGTGCGGTTATGGACGAAGTTATGTTGACGAACAACTACCGGAAATAAATTATGAAGGACGGGACGGTTGACGTTGTGTCGGGCATGCCACCTTCCGGGTGAGTGCATCAGACATATTATTTCTGGTTGTTTTCGTCTGGCTAACGGCGAGTACTTGCACAGGCACAACCAAGTAGCCAGGATTATACACCAGCAACTTGCCTTGAAATATAAACTTGTGGAATCTGAGGTACCGTACCAGAGGTATAAATGCCCGACTCAGTTCTCGATGATAGACCGATCAGCGCGCCGCGTAATGATAATCTATGTTACCATTCCGCGTGACGAGAACCTCGTGAAAGCTGAGAAAGAGAAACAAATAAAATATCTCGACTTGGCACACGAGGTTCGCGACATGTGGAATACGAACTCGGTTATCATTGTGCCGATTTTCGTGACGGCCAATGGCCTTTTAGCCAAGAGCTTCCATGACCATCTATCGAAGCTCTATTTAGGCAGTTAGATCAAGGGCCTGATTCAGAAGGCAGTACTCCTCGATACGGCTCGCATTGTAAGGAGGTGTCTCTGCAGCCCTAACCACCGATGGCTTGGACCCTGCTCCCGACACCAGCGGACTACTATTTTTTTTATTTTTTAAATGTTTTTTTTTAAGAAATATTTTAAAATGTAAATAGAGATAAAATGTTAGATGAATAAAGGAGATAATAATAATAAGGCTTTTACTTTTAAACCCACTGAATTTACACCATTTACTTATACATGCTGGTGTCTATCATTCAAATACGATTTTAATAAACTGAGCGTTAATTTACCTAAACTGTAATGCTTAAGTTTCAAGATCAGGGATTCGTGATTTACGCAATCAAAAGCCTTCGAAAGGTCATAGAAGATTCCTATGGTATCTTGTGCCTCTTCCCACGTAGTAAATATGTGTTTTAATAAATTGACACCAGCGTCAGTTGTACAACGTCCTTTGGTGAAACCGTACTGTTGCTCGTACAAGATTTTATGGTTTGGTCCAATAGTAAAAGTTGTTTGTTATCATGAGTACAATCACGTGTCTTACGTATCGGTCACTAATTATCAGTCACCCTATATAAAAATCTCGTGTCACAGAGTTTGTTATCGAACTCATCCGAAACGGCTTGACCGATTTTTTTTTTGTGTGTTGTATATTTGGTAGGTCTACGAATACGAATAGGTCGTAGGCTATTTTTTTAGTCTCACACATACACATCAAAATGTCCACGCGAACGAAGTCACGGGCAACAGCTAGTTAATTATTATTAACAATGTCGCGATGAAATGTTAAAGCGTCAGAGCCTAGTAAATTGTGGACGCTAGGTGGCGCTGAAGTTGTGTACAGAGCCAATATCACTAAAGTCTTATCAATATCCGTTTAGTAAAGTTGTTGCGTGGAAGAGCAACAAAAAATTTCCATCCTCAAAAACTTTCACGATAATAGCAGTAGTAAGATAAGATTTAAATGCTTCTGTTATCCACATGTCTCACGGCATCATTGTATCTCTCCAGTTGGGTTCACGACAGTCTTGCTACTGGGCAGCGTGGCCATCTGTGCGTTCGGTTACCTTGTCAGCCTCATGTTCGACACGAAGAACACCGACCAGATCCTCACCGCCTGGATCTTTATGTTCGGTCAGTATTACACTTTTCATAATATCATCATTTGTCTAACCTTTTCCAAGTTCTATTTTGGGGCAGGCTTACAGTCTAACTGGATGCAGATAAACACCGGCAGCAATAACATACCGTCATGCATCAGTTTGAGAATTTCCAAAGAGTTAGGCAGAACTGTTTTTATACTTACAGGGTGTAAACGGACCCTTCACAAACCCGTCAACCAATCGTTCAGTACATCAAACTAAGTAACTCTACGCAAAATTTATTGCTGGACGTAAAACGAAAAAGTTGGAACTTTGACCTCCAATATCTCCGTAACTAGAAGGTTTCCAGGTATGGTCTAGAACAAACAAAAAATAGCAATGACGGGGAGAACAAGTGCCTTTTGGCTTCGTTAAGGGTCTATTTACACCCTTCATAGTAGGTACGGGAGCTACCGTTTATTTGACGAAGTCTTTTTATACCGGCTGAAGATTAAATCAAATAATAGTTTAAGGCGCCTCACCGAGCAAAAACCGTTTTTTGTGCAGTTTTTTGGAGCCAACTCCTCTTTATCCAAAATAAATACCAACTAATAAAAAAACTGGTCAAGTGCGTGTCGGGCCACGCGCATTGTAGGGTTCCGCAGTAGCTGTAGCCCGTTACATTTTAGATTTTGTTTTTCAATGCAAGTCTTCACCTGTTATAAACAAGCAATTTCTCCGTTTTAATCACTTTAAAGGATTTATTCTAATTTGTATTTGGTTCAAAATTCTCCAACACCAAGTTCAACGACAGTTACTGCTAAACTAATAAAGTTATCTTAACCGCTGTAGTTTACTTTTATTGTTCATGAAATGCACTATCACTATGAAATTTTTCCAGAATTTTCAATCCGGCAGTTTAGCTTTTACAGGGGACTGTATTGGAACAAAAATTTTCACTAAAGTTTAATATTTTTTTAATGGAGCATTAAATCGAAAAATAGTTTTAGAAACCCCTAAATCCTTTTAAAAGACCTATTCCTACCTATTATTTTAGAATATTTTCTTAGTAATTTGTACATCAGGCGTAGTATTTATTTTTTGCACTACTATTGAATTTCTGTAGAACATTTGGTGGCTTAATTTGTTGAATTTTAACCCTACTATGACGTCCTGCAAGGAATACGTTGAGTTACCGGTTACTCTGTAAAGAAAAGTAATTTCATACAGCATCGAAACTTTATGACATCATTTGTGGGATCACCTTCAACCTAAAAAAAATATCAAAATACAGACGCATGGCTATTACTGAGAAATTACTGATGTAGAAATTAGTACTTTATAAAATGTCACAGCACATGTTACATGTAGCGTGCTGTCTGAGTTTTGTAAGGTCAGGAAAAACAGGCGAAAAATGTTTTTGAATCGTATACTTCTAAAACCGTTACGTTTTAAAGTATGCCTATAAGCCGATAGAAAAAAAAAACATTGATTTAAAACGGCAGTTTTATTGTAGTTTTGGTAAGTTACAAATTACAAAAAACTTTTTGGCAAAAAAAATAAAACCGACTTCAAAAAATACAAAACACTGATTTAGCTTCAGAAGTCGGTGACCTTTGTTTGATTAATTTAGTTATTTTTTTGTCGTTTGTTGCTTTTTATTGTTGTTTTATTTTTCATGCAAAAAAGTTTTTTGTAATTTGTAACTTTTTAGTTGTAATATCCTATACAAATACTTGCTATGCATTTATTTTACATTGTTAACAATACATGTTATGGTAATAGGCTTATCCTCAATAAATGGAACTTAACATACCTAAACTATGAAAATTTGGGTGTATTGTACACATCTGCGTACCACTCAGAGCACACAGGTGTGATTTTACGTCATGGTGTTGTATAAACAATCAACATTGCAGCAATCACGACCGATTTACCGTCTAGTTTTGAAGAGTTCCATTGTATATCTCCTAAGATCAGCATCAGATCTTCACCAAATTTAATTACGACCATTTCAGGATTATACTCTTTCATTCATTCATTTTTTATTCGTGAACAATTTACATTGTGTTGATTGTACATGCCAGACATAAAATTATAAGAACTGTGAATTATAAAATAACATTCCAAGAAATTTAAAATATAGTGCCCAACAGTTACAAATATCATGTCTAAACAGTTTTAAAAAACTATTATACAGTTCTAAAATAATATAATTATAATGTCAAAAAAAAATAAAAATGTCAAACTATGTCATGTCAAAATAGAAAAAAGAATTTTGAGAATCGCTCCACAAATGGAGGAGAAATCGGTGAACATACATGAAATTATACCACACGACTGAAGTAAAAATGTTCATAAAATGAAAACTACTGGGCCAAACTATGTTAAATTTTTATGGGACCAAATGGCAACGATTTCGCATTAAACTAAAGAAGAATCACGTAAATCGGATCATAAATCTGAGCGTAATCGGTGTATATACAAAAAAAAAAAAAAACAATCGAATTGAGAAGCTCCTCCTTTTTGATGTCGGTTAAAAATGCATATTTATTAACAAGTCCGGCAGTTAAAAATTTTATTATACAAATTGTGAAATGAGTAATTGCATAAAATATTGAGCAGAAAAATATTAGAACGGGCAGTTACGTGTGGGCAGTTAGGTTGAGCGCAGACTCTAGTCACGACAAGTTTTAAGACAGTTTTGTTTTTATTTTAAATAGGTATCGATACTTGAAAGGCAAAAATTACCAAGCGACATTTTAGGCGATATTGAATTTATATAAAGGGTGTAAAAAACCTCTTAACGAAGCCGAAAGGCACTTGTTCTCCCCGTAATTGCGATATTTTTTTTGTTTTACACCATACCTGGGAACTTTCTAGTTACGGAGATATTGGGGGTCAAAGTTCCAACTTTTTGACAAGTTTTTTTTTTTTATGCAATATTTTAACGTAAGATTTTTACTTTAAACACCTCCATGACCCCTGTACTATTCAATCCATCCATCAGCACAATGTTTTAAGTGCGTTACATTGAGTTCTACCACAAAACATGATTTTTCACCCCAAAAAACAAAGTCATTTCCCAGCAATAATTTTTGCGTAAAGTTACTCAGTTTGATGTACAGAAAGCTTGGTTGACGGCTTCGTGATGAGGTTGTTTACACCCTGTATATCATTGAAATCAACAAGAAATTCTGCGTCGATTGATCATACTCTCGTACCGCTATCGCTAGGAAGAGTTTTGTTGCCGCCTGGTAACTTAAAAAAAAATACATTTTCACTGATTTCGGCGACTAAACAACGAAAATTTTAGCGATTTATGAATAACTTTCACTTGGTAGGTATTCGATTTTAACTTTTTACGCTTAGTAATTGTTGCCTTGACTCGAATTAATGCGTTTAAATATAAAGTATTTTTTTCCTTACGGTATGTAGGGTATGAGCATTGCTTGCTTTTACCTTATTTTTTTCTCCATATAAGACTTTTTAACACACTTTTGTTATGAACTTTTCATTTTCATTTAGTATTTTCTTCGACAATGTACTTTATAACGTAATATAGTAGTATTTTTCCTGCCTAAAAAGGATATATTTTATCATTTGGTAATATTTTACCTGCCGTTTTTTCACCGTTTTTGTTACCTAAATGTCTATTTCAGATAAGAAATTTGAATAAAAAATGACAACGCGTTTATGCGACAAAACAAAATAGGTGCAACGGGGTTGCACCTATTTTGTTTTGTCGCATAAACGCGTTGTAAAGCCGAATTTGAATGGCTGTTGGTTAAAAAATATCGATTCGATTTTCACTGAACCCTGTCGCATAAGCAACCCGCGTGCTCGCGCGCACCGCACGAAGTACGTCGCGTAGTTTGAGATATGTAGGTACGGTCGGTATGTGATTTCATTATAAAGATTGTATGAATGTTCTTAGCAACTTATTTAGCAAGAATTTTAAATTGCTTTTCATATATATTTTTGTAGTTGCATAATAAATCGTAATAAGCGAATAGATAACATCATTAAGCAAGCTATGTGCGAGATACAAGATAAACGCGATTGTGGATAGCAGGGATTTGTCCATAACCTGTCCGAGTCTGGGTGGCCCAATTAAGTCTCGAGCTCTTATCTCTATAGCTCTATTGTCGCAGAACTATTCTATCTAACTGCTCATTCAAACATTTTACTAGCCATTTATGTATTAGACTGCTTATGTATTATTTGTATATAATTAATATTGTAGGATGAAAAAAAAAAAAAACTGTTTTTTCAATACATTTGTTAAACATGGCGTACTTTCAGAGGCTATAATTATGATTCCAAAATTAATTCTTTTGCATAGGCATCTTTCTGTTACGCGGTTGTGCGTACTTTTTTTTACGAGCTCGATCATTACTTTTGCAGTTGAGTTATAAATTTATAGTCAATTTAAAAAGTTTAGTAGCAAGGAGTTTTCATACATAGAACAAAATGAGTTAGATTTAATACGAGGAAAAATAAATGAGTCCGTACGTCTTAGCATTGAATTCTCAAAAGTTTTTCAAATGGTTGTTTAATATTTATTTAATTACCAGTTTTAATTTAATTATTTTTACATCAACATTTGTCAAAAATCGAATAGGCTGTACTGTTTTCGTTGTAAAAAAAAAAACTCAAGTTGCAAAAACGCGGCATTTTCTGAAAATTTTATTTTATGTGTGATAAATTTATAATTTTTTTGTTATTAAGAGTTCAAGTACAAGTGATGAAATGGAATTAACTACCCGATATTTTATCTAAGGCGAAAACTGCGCAAGATGAAATTTAGCCCCCAAAATCTCGAGAAAGAGATACTATGGCGACTTACGAGAATTTTATTATTTAATTCTTTGTTTTTTTTAACTATTACCCACAACTGTACTGAAAAACGTCGTGTGATACACGGGTGTAAAGGTTATTGCACCCTTGTATTACAATGAACTATTTTCAACTGGTCATTACAATGTCCCGAATCACATTTCAACATTCTGAATGAATTGAAAGGTTGACTGATAGGGACTTCCTTGTGACATTTAAGTCCGCCTATATAGGTACCACGACAGCTGTGCATTACGTTTATATAATAAAACCTTAATTTCTGCAGGTATGTTTTTCCCCGGCTTGAAGGCTGTTGATGAAATGAAAGAAAGAGACTTTACGACGGACATATGGTACTGTCTATTTCCAATGAGGTACCTCTTCGTCCCGTTTACGTTGACCACCACGGTCAAACATTGCATTTCAGCGGCCCGCGAAAACGCGAATTGCAAGTTCTTAAGGAAATTCTGTCCACGTCTAATTTTCGAGGATGACATCACAACAAAAAAGTGTTGCGGTAAGCTTTGTTGCTGTTTATCAGTTATAGAGAAATGTAAGTGTCACATTTCTCAATATTAATGGCTGCACCACACAAAACGCTTGCGTTATGTGTGGTGCAGTACAGTGCAGTGTTTGTGTCGCGGGCGAAAGGGCTAGGCGCGCGCGGTACATTGCAATTGAATATTGTGACTTTGTATTTTCATTCTTCCACCTAATTTTTTTACTCAATGTCCAAAAACTGTCATCGTAGCGGCAACCTCTCGCTCCGCATATTAATATTGTAAAATACAGTATACCAAATTAAACACCTCACCTCATTCAACGGGAGTGTCATTGAGAAATCTGAAGCCCCCACACAGTGTTATGAGGAGGCCTAATATTGTAACATAAGCTTACCTATTAACATAAGCTAAAAAACTTAGTGTCTTTTTTAATAAATAAAAGTAAATCTGAGTTAGTAAGACGCCCAGAACTGGAAAGCGTCTCACAAGAAAGAGGAGTCCTATAAAAGTGAATCTCTAGTGCACTGTCCACAACTGTCAGTGAAGAAAGCGGTATTTGATTCGGTCAAGTGTTACAGTAAGCTCGCTTAGATATCTCAACGTGGGCCACAGTCGCTTCAAAGATCTTTTTTTAATCTATCGTAATGTTACATAACGTTATCTATCGCATGTGCAAAACTTCACTAGCTTATTTGGTTTGACCTCGTCGTATCAGCATATAATGTACCCCCTGGAATATGTATCCATGTGTTCGCGGACGATGTCGGGTAATTAATTTTTAATTTTTCTTTAAGTAAATTACTGAATCTGTTTTTTAACTCGGTCCCATATTTTTTGTATATATATGACATACATTTTGTATAAATTGACATATGTCAACTGTCCATGGTTTGAGTGACAACGTTGTTCACACTTGTAAGTGTGAACACCGTTGTCACTCAAACTATAGGGTGTACCCTATAGTCATTTTTCAATTTAAAAATTTCCCTCCTTATTTGCGAGAAAGAAAGAAAGAAAAAATATTTATTTGCCGCAGGCACATGACGTGCAAAACATAGGTACAAAGCTTATAAGACGTTTAACATATAACAGAACGGAACAGAAACAAGAAAAAAAGAAAGAAGTTGACAGCTAGCACGTCGTGAGTGCGACAAACAGGTTGAACCACTCAGCATGATGCTGTGCTATGGGGAGCCCACAGCACAGTGCTGGTTTTCAGCTAATTTTAATTATCGTGTCTCATTAAAAAATGGATCTGCGCTGGGAACATTTTCGCGCTATGATTTTTTTACGATTTCAAGTTTAGTTTATTTCGCCTGAAACCAGACGAATCGTACGAGACTTCAAATGGCATTCATGGATGAAGGCCCTTCTAAGGCAATCGTATATCGTTGGTATAACGAATTCAAGCGCGGTCGAATAGCTTTGGGGGATGAAAAAAAAGAAGTGGTCACCCTTTTATAGCTGTTACGGAAGAAAACGTGCTAACAGTGAAAAATTTTATCCAAGACATTAGGCGAGTTACGTATCAAGAGATTCGGCGCATACTGCAGGTTGGATCGGGAAGCCTTCACGAAATCCTACACGTGCATCTTCGCGTGAGGAGGATAGTTTCACGCTGGGTGCCGCATAACCCCACCGATACTCAGAAGCAGGCCTGGGTGGAATGGTGCCGTGATATGATTAACAAATTTGAAGCAGGCTCGTCTCGCGTGTTTACGAAATCATTACAGGTGATGAGTCTTGGATTTATCAATACGATATAGAAACGAAGCGCCAGTCGACGTTTTGGGTGTTTCAAAACGAATCAACACCTACCAAACTGAAGCGATCTAAAAGCGGGGGGAAAATTTTTATCACTAGGTTTTTCAGTTTGTCTAGCTACTTGGAGTCAATTCCTTTACGGACCCAAATAAACATAAACGCTGAATGGTATACTACCAAATGCTTGGCAGAAGTTTTCTCTGTTGTGAGCAACAAGCGACCAAACACAGGGCTCCGCGGGCTACTTCGCACACCGCGTTCAAAACGAGGGACTTCCTGGACAGCACGTCGGTCAAACTCCTGGGTCACCCTCCTTACAGCCCTGACCTAGCACTGTGTAACTTCTTTCTATTCCCGATAGTAAAAGTCATAGTACACATTATCTAAAAACAATTAAACCATAATAGAAAATCTAATGTAGAAGCACAGGACACTCGATCAAAGTTTGTCCCAGCAAAAAACAACATTTTGGTGGCACTTTTTCAACTTGGGTACTATAACATGAAGTTTCGTGCGTGTGCGACCAATCGTGGATTTTTATGTCGCACCTCTTAGTCGTGCGTTGGACTTCCTCGTAACAGGTGTGTGATTGGTGCGGGGATGACCCGCCAAAAAATTAATAATTCATCTTGAGTGCCACGGGGGACAAGAATTGTAAAAATTTTGCTGTTGATTTTAACGTGTTTGAACAGTAATAGTAGCTGCAAAACATCGCCCAACTTCGTATTTCATCGAGCCAAGCGTAGCAGAGAAGATTGGTCAATTGGTCTGCAGTTAGACGAGTTTAGGGGGGAGATGAGGAAAATGATGAAACTCTTTACGGAAAAACGAGAAAGTGAGATTCATGAAATTAATTTAACTCTACAAATTTAGCAGTCGAATATAAACATTGAAAATTCAATAACATCACTGACTGAGCAAAATGGAGAATTAAAAATAAAAATCGTGAAACTAGAGAAGCAGACTAAGGAAAGTAATCAGTATAATGATTACAGTTCTAGAACAGAAACTGGAAGATGTGCAATTGGGATGCCGCAAGGCTAATTTCGTTCTAAAAACTGTGCCAAAAAAACCCAGCGAGTCCATAGAAGACCTTATAGACATGGTTGTTTTGTCTGTCTACCAATTATATAGGTTGTAAGGTGGACAAAGACAATATCAAGGACATTTTCGAGTTCGTGGGAAGAGAAGTCATGACAGTCATAACAAACCGATTGTTGTGGAAACTAGCTCCACTATCTTATAGGCTGCACTACTGAAGATGGGAAAGACTTTTAATCTTAAAAACAAGACAAAACTCTCTTGTAAACACCTGGTACTTAAAACTCATGAAGACAACCCTATCTTTCTGGCTGAGCCTCTCAACACCAAGGCGTCCGGATTGTTTTTCCTTCCCGTGATTTATCAAGGTCTGGCGCTTACAAGTTTTGTTGGACAGCGTTATGGTAAGGTTTACATAAAAAAACCAGCCAAGTGCAACTCGGACTCGCGCACGAAGAGTTCCGTACCATTATCTATACAACATTAGACAAAACGGCAAAAAAATGACGTTTGTTTGAGCCCCCCTTAAATTTTTATTTTATTTTAATTTAACTATTTATTTTTAAAGTGAATATACAACTAAATATTCTTGTTGTTATTAATATCGAGCAAAAATCACGTTTGTTGTATGGTACACGTGCACTTATATTATTTTTACTTGTTTACAAAATTTAGCGAATGAACAACTTCAATACAAAACTTCATCTACCTTTTCACCCCTTGTGGGTTGAAATAAAAAAACAACAATTTACGTTGTGTTAGCTTCCAAATAAAACCCTCTGATAACAAATGTAGTTATTATTGCTTCGAAAATTAAGGACTTTCCAAATACAACTTAATCCCCCTTTTTAACCCTACGGTGGTGGAATTATCAAAACTGAGACACGTTTAAATTAATTTTCAATAGTCACCCTAAACTCAAAATTTGAAGATCCCAACTTTAAAACTGACGGACTTTCATATGAACTTTCATTCTCTATTTTATCCCTTTATGGGTGGAATTCCCAAAAATACTTTCCTAGTGGATATTCACTATTCACAAAAAACACCCTCCAAGTTTCATGTTTCTCAAGCTCTAGGACCAGCGGTTTGGGCTGTGCATTGAAATATCACCCAGTCAGTCAGTCAGTCCACCATTTTATACAATGTGTTTGGCTACCGGTTACCGATACTTTAAGGGCATAATATTAAATAGCCGACAAATACACGTTTATAAATACCCGCTAATGGCAGCCGTTTTGTTTTTTCAATGGGCTGATCTAGGGTATGTTCAATTTGTACGATTACATCGCACATTTATTTAGATCGCTAGCATAAGCATTTTCAACTTATTGTTAAGTGAATATTGAATTATAATTGAGTACACGTTCGCCCGTTTTATTGTAAACTCCTTTGTAATAAATATTTATCAAGAAATCAGCAAGAATATTTTCTTGTATCGAAACTTTATAAATGTATTAGCAAGCAAGGGTTCGTTTACAATTAAATGCTAATATCTTTGAATGTTAGAGACCTAGAGACGTACAAATGATTTTATTGCAAGGGTAAACAATGACCTGGCGGGGTTGCAGGATTGTTCGAAAGAGATACCGTGGCCCCGGAACACAAAGGGCGATGAAGGAACATGGATGGGTTTTAGTCAGTATAAGTCTGAAACTCCCTCCTGCTCCGCCCAGAGCGGGACAGGAGGATCCGTTTGATGATTTCCGACTTTTCCGGAGATCTGAAAAAAAAGAAAGGGTAAACAATGAGGCTATCAAATTATTCAATAATGTTTTTCTGAAAAATAAGCAAAAGGAGCCTAAAAAAAATAAGAAATTACGAAATTTTACTTGAATTTATTATTTTAACATTTTCTACTCTAGTGCAAAATTAGCCCCGAAGTGTTGCAAATGTTTTTATGTTAAATGAAAAGTATTTGAGTCAACCTACAAAACGATATTATAATATTGACTGATATTTTAAAATTTATAGTCATTTGAACATAGCCCTGTCTCAGCGCAAAGGCTTCACAATGTTGCAGGTACCCCAGCAGCAGATAGATTAGGCACCAAATTTTATTATGTACTAGTTGAGGTGCCAGACCCAGTAAGGTAAGTGAGTGAGTGAACGGCATAGCACTTTATTGAACATACCCTAGATCAGCCGATTAGAAAAACAGAATGGCTGCCATTCGCGGGGTGTGGAATTAGGAGTATTTATAAACGTATATTTGGCGTTAGAAATGAGTATGCAGGGTTACTGGTTCAGTCGACTTAGATCCGTTAAGGGGTTGTATTGTGCATCATTTCTGAATGATTTGACTATCAAACACCATACCCCAAACTGAACCGTTTTTTAAGAAAGAACTTTAAAGTTTTTTCATATAAATTGTCCAATTATTTTGTAATTTGTGCCTAAAATTCATGTG
Organism: Xestia sexstrigata; assembly: GCA_941918905.2. Taxonomy (NCBI): domain Eukaryota; kingdom Metazoa; phylum Arthropoda; class Insecta; order Lepidoptera; family Noctuidae; genus Xestia; species Xestia sexstrigata. Next base: position 757,550 of record OW799222.2, on the reverse strand, counting down.
CATGTATTGAGCAGCGGTGGCCCAGTGGTAGCGGCCCCGACTTACGAACCAGACAGGCGCATTACTTTGTGTAATTTATTTCATCACCTCTGCTCTCAAAACGGTGAAGGAAAACATCGTGAGGAAACCGGCATGTCATAGAACCAAAAAATTCGAAGACATGTGACATCTACCAATCCGCACAGGGCCCGTGTGGTGGATTATAGCCCATTCCCTCTCATAGAGAGGAGGCCTGTCTCCCAGTAGTGGGAACAATTAATAGGCTGATGATGATGATGATGATGAATTTATTTGATTGTGTAGTAGATAAGTTGTTTTATTATTCTCAACACAAAAATTGCAAGTAACTAAACAACCTCCTTCAGTTCCTTTATCGATACTGGACCTACATCTAAGCTACGTCACGTGACTTCTTTAACACCCTGTATAGATTGGGAGATACATTAGGACAAGTGACTTTCGGCTTTGTTAATCATCTTTTTACACCTGTCATAATATTTTGTTTAAGCTGGAGAAGATCCGCGGTGCTATTTCTGCATTGTTTATGAAGAACCCGGAGAAGGCATTATCATACTAACAGTGCAGATAATTGTTTTAATGGTAAGCATGCATATTCTTACATATCTCTTACACCCTGTATGTCGACATGGATATCTAGATATTTTAGTTCTTTGTCTTTGGCTACCTAGTCCGGTCAAATTAGACCAAAAAATAGGAGAGAAGGTACAATAATTCTCCCAGCCGCCGCGGGAGACGCACCGGGCGTCGGGGGCCACCGTAGGCGCGGGCCTGTGGATGGTGAGCTATGGGCTAGCTCGCCGTCCGTCTGTCTTATGATGACAGGCCGTGTTGACGGCGCGTTCGTATACCACGCGCGCCTCAAAGAGATGTCAGCAAAAGAAAGCGGTCCGCAAGGGCCGATGCCTGCCGGGGCTGCGGGACTGTTCGAAAGAGACCGTGGCCCCGGAACACAAAGGGCGATGAAGGAGCATGGTTGGGTTTTATTCAGTAAAAGTCTGACACTCCCTCCTGCTCCACCCAGAGCGGGAGGAGAAAAGTTGAGAAAAGCTTTTTGCACTTTTCCCAGCATGGGTTTTTAGGTAACCTCGTGAGGATTCCATACACAAGCGCTGTTTTCGAGCTTGCACCGAACTAAGGCGTTGAACAAGAGTTTGATAACTGCCTGATTATTAAAACCTTGACAGTTACGTAAAACAAAACCTAAGCGCCTGAAAGATTCTATAGCCAAACTTATAATGTGTGTATGAAAGGTCAGTTTGCTATCAAACAGTACACCGAGGTCTTTCACTGTCGACACTCTGGCTACAGACTCGTTGTTCACACTGTAGTCGTGCTGTATAGGGCTCCGCACGCGGCCAAAGCTCATAAATTGGCATTTAGTGGTGTTAAATTCCATTTTATTACTGGCAGCTCGTTCACTCAGTCAGATAAATAATATGCACGTTTCCACGCCACCTTTGAGGTAGTGTACTTAGCGCGTTTTTTTAACGTGGGATCCCCGGTAGGCCTATTCCACGGATCTGTTGTGATTCTGTTTAACTAGAAAGTATTGAATTATAAAAGACATTGGCAAGGTTTGAAAATGACAAAAGCGGTGTAAATAAAAAAAAGGAAAATTATTGGTCTCATTCTTAGTTATCTAATACTTCTGCTTCCTTGTTCTTCTTCTTCATTCTGGGTTTAAGTATATTGCCTCAATAGTAATAGGTGCATCGCATGTCTTCTCGTTGGTATCAAACGAGTCGTCAACTGTTAATGATTCAACATTGGAGCACGACCAGCCTTGACAATTTGTACATGCTAGAGAACAAAACAGTCCAACATTTTTGCAACCACATTTAGCACTACATCTCTTTTTACAGTTGCAAAAAATTGTGTTTAGCAGTTTTTCCGGCGCAGGTAGGAGTAAAGTCTGAACTGGTTCTAATGTATTATCGACCAACTTCCAACCCCAATAAGTTTTAATATTTTTTCAAGCCATGTTAATCGTTTGAATAATTAGTTACTGTTTTAAATTTGCCATTATTTGACTTAAAATCAAAATAAAAACTCATTAAAATTGATAATGTCCAGTACAACGGTAGAGTGGAATAAACCGTTTTAATTAACATAAGAATAATATTTTTGTTTAACAACTTTACTAAAGTTTCAGTCATATTAGCAATTAATAGTTAATCACTTGACACTAAATTTCGTTATGATACGTCGTCACCTACTGTCAGGGAAAATGGCGCCGAGTCTGATTGTAACTATCAACACCTGAATGTTTAAATTTAGTACGAGAACTAAGTAAGCTTCAATAATAGATTACCAAAGTAATGAGACAACTAGTCTATTATGAATGTTTAAAAACGTGTTCAAATTGGTGAATTCTGTCATTATTTAATAGTAACACAATTATTGCAAAGTGTTCTAGTATTGTTTGTCAGGCTGATTGATTTTACTATTGTAATAGTTGCTGAACGGTTATTGTAGTACTTCCGTCAAGGAAGAAGGGACGCGTGAGCAACGAGACGTCACGTTAGCTAACGATTAGTAAAATAATAAAACAATTGAAATATTAAGTAATTATTAGTGGTTTTTGAAGTGAACACTATTACGTTGTGTAAATGAAAAATGTAACACGATTTAAAAAGAGTGTAAAGAGTTTCTTGGGTTCGTGCTTCTCTTTATTAACTACATCTGCGAACGGCTCAACTCTTGAATGTGTTTATGTGCCTGTACCTAAATTTCAAAAGAGAAATAAACGTTTGGAGTTTGAGTCAAGTGCTGTGTGTAATAGAACCAACCCATTACACTCACCGGTGTCGTATAAGGCGACTAATGTCTAAGGCAGAACACCTTGCGCCTCCGTAGACCAGAGAATGGGCAGCAGCGTTTTCTGTTAGTCTTTCATCACTGCGATCTCCAATCCGCCTGTCAAGCGTGGAGATTACGGCAAATTCCTCCCATCATCGAAGAGGCTTATGTCCAGCAGTGGACGTTATGGGCTGTTGTTGTTGTTGTTGTTGTTTGCTGTGTGTGATTTCAACTACCCACCCAACAATGAAGAATCGTAGGTCTCGCGCGTTAAGACTATAAGACAATATGGCGGCGGATAGCGCCAATATAATTTGGGGACAGCGTTCCTCTAATAATTTACCCATCGTGTTATACATATTATTATTATATTTTTTTTTATAGATATTTATCAAATCTACAATTTTTGTCTGTAAGTACTAATTTTATGATAATACTGGAACGTCAATTAAACACAGAGGTGGATAGCTGACTGGTTTATTCATATTAGCGCATACCCACATTACTAAATAACAAAAGTAGACACAATACCTTACACTTTTCCCCCTTAAGATTAAATGTTAAATAATATGGCACGCCCGTAGTTGAATGCTCACGATTGCGGTAGTTGAATAAGAATGTGTTTAATGCTTGCAATACATTTTCGCCACTGAGAACCGCTCTCTTAATGGCTTTTTTTACTGTCTTCACCGCATTTTCAGCGGCGCCATTACCCTGTGGCCTATAAAGTGCCGTTGTCACATGTGCAACACAATTTTGATTGCAATAATTTTTAATTTCAGTCGATTGGTATGGTGGTCCGTTATCCGTAACGAGTTGCGAAGGTAATCCAAACCTACTAAAAACTGTAGTAAGAGCTGTGATCGTTGACTGTGCGTCTGTACGACCCATAGGAAGTGCCTCAATCCACTTCGAATTCGCGTCGACTATAATGAGGCATTTCCTTCCTGAATACTCCGCAAAATCTGCATGTAAGCGTTGCCATGGTAACAAAGGAAATTCCCACGGATGCAGGTCAGCCCGCGGCGCTGCATCCCGCACCATACGACACGGCTCACACGTACGACACATTACCTCAAGGTCATTATCTAAGGTAGGCCAGTAAATAAATGACCTTGATGGATTACTTTAAGAATTTTTGTTTGTAATGATATGATATATACGATAGATAGATAGATGTATACGATATTTATAAATTAGACAACCAAAATCCATTGTAATATCGGTTCTTCGTGCAAAAAAATGGATTTTCTTCTTCGCAACCTAGGTACGGACGGCCATCCAAATTTAACAAATCCCAATATTCGTGATAATATTGCATCCTTATTGGTTTCTTTACCTACGTCATGGAAATTAACTGGCATACATTGTTGTACTAAGCTAACATAACTCATCGATTCGGTGGGACGGCGCTCCTGTGCTAACGGTAAACGTGACAACGCGTCCGCTGATCCATTTTGCTTTGAAGTTATATATTTTATTGTATAGTTATAAGTGGATAATCGGGCAGCCCAGCGTTGTAAGCGACTGGCGGCAGTTTGGGGTATTCCCACTTTCGATCCGAAGATGTAGCTTAAAGGCTGATGATCTGTACGTAGTTCAAATTTTCTACCTTACAGGTATTGATGGTGTCGAGTGACACCATAAAATATTGCCAGAGCCTCCTTATCAATTTGACTGTAATTGCGCTCCGCGTCATTGAGTGTGCGCGACACGCAGCTGACCGGACTCACTACCGTCTGGGAAACGATGCGCCAATACTGCGCCCAGTCCGTACGCGCTGCTGTCCACCGATAGCACTAAAGGCCGCCCCTCTTCGTAATGCGCGAGTACCCTCTCACCTGATAGGACTCGCTTCGCTTCTTTAAAAGCCTCATCGCAGTCCTTTCTCCAATTCCAAGTGACACCTTTTTTTAAAAGATCATGCAACGGGTGTAATAAAATACTTAATTTGGGAATAAATTTACCATAATAATTAAGTAAACCAAGGAAGCTTCTTAATTGTGTGATATCGATAGGTGGTGCTGCCTTCACAATAGCCTCCACCTTCTGGGGATCCGGGCGCAGACCACTTTGGTCAATTATGATCCCGAGATATTTAACGCTCGCTTGTAGGAAACAACATTTGTTTAGTTTTACGGTCAACCCCATATCTCTTAATCTAACCAGTACTTGTCTTAAATTCACCAAATGTTCTGCTCTCGAAGCCCCCGTCACACAAATATCATCAAGAAAAACCACCGTGCCACGCACGCCGCGCAATGTCTCCTCCATGAATTTTTCCGTAATGCAAGATAATCCGAATGGCGTACGGCGATATACAAATGTACCGATGTGTGTAGTAATAGCTGTACACCGTTGTGAATCATCTGTCAACATCGTCTGTTGATATGCACGGGTTAGATCAATTTTGGTAAATTCCCTTCCCCCAAACAACTCTTCGATTCGTGGGAGAGGGTAAAATTCACGTTTAAGTTTAGGATTGATGGTCACTTTATAATCGCCACAAATTCGGATATTGCCGTTCGTCCTGATAACCGGCACGATGGGTGTGCCGTAGTCCGAGTGCTCGACCCGGTAGATGGTGCCCTCGGCCTCCAGGCGCTCGAGCTCCCGCTCGACGCGCGCGCGGAGTGCAAGCACTAATATCAACTCGTGTTAGTATAAGTGTACGACAATGATGTTGAAAGAGCGGAGCCTTCTAATACAGGCATTGTTTACCTAAATGGGGGCTCCAAACACATTAACATGTAATGTAATATCTAATAACACAATAACCGAAAAAAAAAAAAAAAACGGCACGGTTAGTCAGTTGCAATTGGAGCAATTTTTTACATTTTCCTAATTTGTCCGTTAAAACCTCAGGAAATTCTGTAGCTAACTTACCAATACATGGATCAGTAATAATCTCATTGAAATTGATTTGTTTGAAATTGAGGGACTTTAACCAATCCCTGCCCAATAATGGGCACCCACCATTTTTAATGACATAACGTGGTAAACTGTTTGCCGTAACATTACCGAGTTTAACATTGACCAATATATATCTTAATGATTCAATCCGTGTACCTGCATAACACAGTAACATTAAATAATTATCGGATTGAATTGTTTTATTTGAAAACATCTGCTTATAAAAGTCTTCACTAATCGCCGAAATACGACTTCCAGTATAGACTTCACATTTAATTTCATAACTGTCAATGTTCACGTTAACAAAGTAAGGTTTATTACCTTTAGACGCCAGTTCGATGCTAAACAAATCCTCGTCCCCCGAGTTGTCTTCACTTACGTAGTTTTGCCTACCACACCGACCACTACCACACCGACCACTACCACGCACCTCTTTGCACATCACTTTTAAATGTCCACGTTGGTTACACTCATCACAGTTGTAATTGATGTAACGACATCTTTCCGGCCGATGCGGTTTTCCACACCAAATGAGTCGACGCGGCCTGCGCCGGCGTCACAGGGGTGCCCCCTCTCGACGCCGCGCCGCGCTGTCAGCCCTAGCGCCTGGGTTGCGCCCCGGCCGGCGCGCGCCTCCACCACGTGCTCGGCCCACGTCTGTCCTGTGCAGGCCTTTACCCGCGTCGCCGCCTGCACCTGAGGTCGTGGCTGCGGCTGCTGTCGCCGCGCTCACCTCCGCGGGCCTCTCTGCAGCCTCTAACGCCAGAGCCAGCTCCACTGCCTCCTTGTATTTAATAATTTTCTCAGCAAAAATACGCGATCGCATCGCGCTGTTGGATAGCCCCGAAAGAAATTGGTCGCGAAGGTTTTCTTCTAGCATTGTACCAAAGTTACACGTGGTCGCGAGATGTTTTAAATCTTGGAGATAGTCCGTCATGCCTTCCCCAATACGCTGTCTACGTAAGCGAAACATGTGTCGCTTGGTAATCTCCGATCTCTGTGGTTCTAAATGATCGGTCACCAAACGTACTAATTCGTCGAATTTCTTCGTTTCTGGATCCGCTGGAGCACATAGATCGCACATTAACGAGTATGTAGTTTCACCCACAACCGTAATTAACAACGGCACACACAAGTTCTCTTTTATCTCATTAAGTACTATGTACCGTTTGACACGGCGAATATATGACGGCCACTGCTTCGAATTAATGTCAAATGGTTCTAGTCGACCGATCGGCATTATTAATAACAATTTGACACGTGGATAGCTGACTGGTTTATTCATATTAGTGCATACCCACATTACTAAATAACAAAAGTAGACACAAATACCTTACAAATACTAAGCGTTTTGCTGAAAATCGCGAAAAGCCCGTTTTTTCCAGGTATCGGATCGATGAAGACTTTTTAGATTTCGTTTATGATGGTGTTTTGAACAATCCTACCAACTCTGAGCTGGGTGCGAATTTTTGTACCCTCGGATGTCTAAATTGACCGGACTAAACCTATTGTTAATTTATCTCGTTGTTGTGCAGACTAAACAGTTTTTCGTTATTTCTCTCTTTAGACGTTAGTAATACTTATGGAGCGCGGTATATTCAACGGGTTACAGGACCGATTTTTAAAATTCGAGCCTAATTATGAAGTTATGGAACAGAGCGACGCGGTGCGCGCCGAAGAGGAATACGTTAGGAAGACTATCACTTTGCGTAAGTACTCACATACAGTAACCAACCGTTCATTATGATACGTCGGTCTTTAGAAAGAGACCGGTAGTACCCGTACGTGGGTTCTACATCAACTGTACATCGCACGGATCAACTGAACATACTTCCCAGGCACACCTTTCTCTTATGTTATGTTATACTTATTTCCAGCTGGAAACCAGATCCCTGACTCGTTGCTAGCGCATGATTTACACAAGTGCTACAGGCCCTTCTTTAATCCACACGTCCCCGCCTGTAAGGGCGTCAGCTTCTCTGTCAAGAAAGGTAAGTTTTAGTGAAACATCGCGCCTGAATCATACCAAGGTGTTGGCATAGATTTTTACAAATAATCGCTTAGAACTTGACATTTTAAACTCGATAAGCCATCTGTTTGACCGCCAGCAATTAGCGAGAAGCGAGTAGACCTAGTAACTAAAAACGAGTTGTTTGTTTAAAGAACAATAGCGAAAACCATGTAAAAACATCAGTTAGTTAGTTCAGTTCAGTGATGCAAAAGAACAGTAGACTTTTTGGGTTAAAAATGTTTGACAGAAAAATAGTGCATTACTGCAGCGGCCAGCAACAGAACGTGTAAATGTGGGCCGAGGCGAAGCCGAGGCACACATACGTAAGTCCATAAATGCCTACTTGTGGCCAAGGCTTGTATAGTACTGTTCTCAAATAATGCGAGAAAATTAAAACTCTCGAGTTGAAGAATTCATTTTTTTTCAATAAATTCGCTTTCTATTTGCAAGCCAATTCGAAACCTTTGATAAGTTACGTCCGTGGTTCCCATGTTTTAGAGTTAAATATCGTTCCATTTTTAAATAACACGACAGATATGTGTTTACTATGTAATTTATTTGGCCGCTAAAACACGACTGATATGGATTTAGAAAAGAACCTTTTCTCACACATGCTTGGAAATTTGAGCATTATTTTGACAACCTTCTTCGAGATAAATCGAAATTGCTGTACTGGCCAGATACGTGCGACCAGCGGCCGGCAAAAGTTGTATGAAAATCCAATCCATTACCAATGAGGGATTTTCTTTTACAACCTTCACTAGTCGCTGGATAGATGGCGCTGAACTTGGTAAGTTACTGCAAGGAACTGAACGTAAAAAAACTGATTTTAACAAAGCACGAAAAAACTAGGTTATATTCGGAAGCATAAGCAAACGAAAGTGTCAGTCAACGAGCGTATGTGACGTGACGCAATGTTTATTTTTTCCAAGCGTTTTGGCTTTGGCACCAAGTAACGTAGTCAGTTCAACGCCATCTACAGAGCTCTTGGAAACTATGTTTTTTTAATACCTCAAAAGGAAAACCTCTCATTTCAAAAGAAATCTTTAGCTTAAAATTCGATACTTTAGAAATCATTGCAGAAAATAGAAATTTTCAAATAATACTTGAAATGTGCATTACATTGATAACCGTGAACAAAGAAACTGACCAAATTAACGTTTAATGGATGCTCGCAGGTCACACTGTTATGCTACAATATGAATTCGTCGAATTTGAAGTTATTCATTTACGAAAAAAATATTCAAAAAGAAACTAAAATAAAAAAAAAAGTCACGAGCGGCGAAATATTTTTTAACTTTCTTCTCCACTCCTCTAGGAACTCAATAAAAAAAGTCCCATGGTAATCCGACCACTGTAGACTTCGTTCCACCATTTGAGTATTTCTTGTCTAACTGCACTCGGCTAAATGGGTTTGTTTACACTTTTATTCTCAGAATTCTCAACGCCTTGTGGCTTGGGTTACATTTTATTAATAATGTTTGGTTCACTGACACCAACAGAGTTTCAGCAGTTACAAGTCATTAGTTAATTAGTAGAAATTAACCAAAGCAGACACTTAAAAACAGGCGTAAAAAACGGGTGCGTCTCATAACATATAAAGTTATTTGGTATATTTTCATTTCAATAACGTTCACAAGATATAATAAACGTGAGTTATACCAACTGTTGATACAATTTCTTCAGATATAACACTTATATACTCTAAAACTTATTTCGTATAACGTTATTGAATATAACGTTTATTTAATAAAAAATCATTATATAACATAACGTTTATTATCGAAAAGCGCTGCAAAACCGACTCTACGTAGTCTTGTCTGCCCTACCCCTAGAGTGTTAATTAAAATCGCGTAGGCGCGGAGGGGTGAGGTGGCCACATCTGTGACGATAAGCTCGCATGGGACCGCCGGAGCCCCGCAGCGCCGGAGCCGTGACAGAAAGCAGGCCTGCTGCTTGCTCCATGCTTGATTGCATGCTGCATGCTTGATTGCATGCTGCATGCTTGCTTGCATGCTGCATGTATGGTGTATGCTTGTTTGCATGCCTGCTGCATGCATGGTGTATGCTTGTTTGCATGTGTTTTTACAGGGAAATAAAACCAACGCGTTTTATCATATTAGACTAAATAAGTTTTATGTCTTCTGAGTGGTTTAAAAAACGATTTTATATTTAATGTAGGTTATGCTTATAAAATTAGTAACTTTAAAATTATATCAATCGTTTATTATATTAACTGATCGATATATCGAATAAAATTATAGATTCAGTTGTTATGACTTGTAAATACTAGAGATTTTGTAATAATATCATATATTACTTACCCGTAAAAAACACCCACTCAAACATTGCATCATAGTTTATATTCTGTTGCCTTTTTTTTTGGAAATCATCTAATGACTTCTTCCGCTCTGGGCGGGGAAGGAGGGAGTGTCAGACTTTTAATGACTAAAACCCATCCATGTTCCTTCATCGCCCTTTGTGTTCCGGGGTCACGGTATCTCTTTCGAATAGTCCCGCAACCCCGGATATTCTGTTGCCTCAATTTGAAATCTAATTTAACATTCTACGTGTTGAAAATATTTACAAAACGTTAGGCATATAAAAAATGCATGCTATCTAACAAAAGCATTAATTAATTAACACTTATTTTTGTGAATGCTGGTTAACCTGTAATTGACGACTGTGTAAGTCCAAAACTGTAAAACATACACAGAACATACACAGAAGCTGTTGGTGAACCTAGACCAATAGCAATAACATAATTATATAGCATTAGAAAGAGCTTTTCAACGACAATTTTTGCTCAAACATAACTTACGCAGTTCGTAGTTCGTTTAGAGTTATTGAACTAAATAGCTGACTATTTGGACACCGAAGTTAAGACTTTATTAGACACCAATTAAAATTTTATTGCCATTATTATTTGGAGCTTTTTATGGAGAACCTTTGCCTCATATATGACTTTCGCTAATTCATATTCCATACGGTGTTATTGACTTAAATAAACAGTTAGGGCTTCTAAAGTATCATAAATGTATACAAGCTGTATGAGCTTAACATCTTCATTGTGCAACTTAATATTAGTGTTCTCTAATAATGATTTATTTATTGTAAGGCGAGTGTTTCGGTCTCCTGGGCGTCAACGGCGCGGGCAAGTCCACTGTCTTCAAGATGGTAACTGCCGAAGAGGCCGCCACCAGAGGAAAACTCTTTGCCAACGGTCACCACCTCTCATCAACAGACACGCGGGTAATTTCTTGTTGTGAAAACAAATATTTGTGACCCTCACAACAATCCCTTTCATTTGTTATCTCTAGCGGTACAGCTTGCAAAACTTTGTATTTATTTTCCAATTTGCCCATTTCTAAGTTGCTTGTCTTGTCATTTTTAATTTGCTTTCCCCACACTTCACAGTATCTCAAAAGCCTAGGCTACTGCCCTCAATTCTTCGGGCTGGACAAGTTCCTGACCGGTGAAGACAACCTGCGGATAATACTCACTCTGCGAGGCCACGATTATCACTATGTGAAAAAGGAAGTCAGAAACTGGATACAAATTGTTGGTGAGTCGACCGTTTTTGTAACTTAGGACGCCAAACAATTAGCCAAATTCATCTGATAAAACTATGTCTTCAACTAGAGACTGTATATCCCGTAGACCTGAACATGCTTGTTTGCATGCTGAACATGCTTGTTTGCATAACTGGAGTAATGTGGGTGTGTTATTAGATACGGCACTGCTTATCCCTACGGGGATTACAGGCGTAATGTTATGTTATATCCCGGGGAGGTGTGGAAGACGAAGCTATTTAAAACAGCTTAGCTAAGATTCCAGAATCGCGAAATATGCAGTCTCAGGGAATATTTTCTAGAAGCCAGCATGCATCGAGATGTGTTCGCGGTGGACAAAAGCCTCACCCGCTCGCCTTGATGGGTTCCTTCTATCTGGCAGAATCTCGACGCTCCGAAATTTATTTTGCGTAACACACTTGGCATAATCTTCATTAAACGAATATTTTTAAGGCATAAAAATTATTTAACATAATTGTTGTTTGGCCGAATGTGTGTATGTTCGAATTTACAATGGCATACTTTTAAGATGGTAGAATTTTATTTGTCATAATTACTTTTGGCAAAGTTCCAATTTCGCATAATTTCGTTTAGAATAACGTTTATTTAGAGCTACGATTATTTGGTACAATTTCACTCGGCATACTATGAAGATGGCAGAATTTGGTTTGGAATAATTTTATTTGGCATTATTGCCATTTTTATAAAATAGCATGTAACCTTAATTAAAATATTGTCTTTAAAGGTCAATATGTTGTGTTAAAAAAGTTTGTGACAGAAACGAATTGCTCCAAAACCGACTCCACGTAGTCTTGTCTGTCTTACCCCTAGATTAATAATAATTAAAGCCCGCGCAGGCGCGGAAGGGTGAGGCGGCCCGCGAACTGAGGAGCAGGTAAAGCTCGCCTCCGCGGCTGAGGCTGGCTGGCTACAAGCCGAAGCTGCGGTGGTGAGCATTAAAACCATCGGCAACAATACTGCTGCATGTTGCATGCTTGATTGCACGCTGCATGCATGGTGTATGCTGGTTTGCATGTTTACATACTGCATTTTTTTTTTAATGGGACAAGCCCGCCACACTGTTCCCAAACCACTGTAACTCCTGAAAGCCAGAATCAACAGTGGCGACCACCAGAAAAGCGCCGAGACAATGAAGCTCGACGAAGTCCCAGAGAATGAATTTAACTGTCTTGGATCCCGCAACGAAATTAATCAGAAAAGTATAGTGGAGGAGTAGGAAAAAACCGTAATTTCCACTTCCCTCCATTTCAGCAGGAGACAGAACGAAACAAGGCCAATAGGCACAAAGGGACGTTTACAACTGGGATAGGCCCAGTTGCCTAGCACCACGGATAAATATTAACATTAATGGGTCCTAAGTTGTGAGCTGTTATATTTGATTCCAATAATAGGTATGGCAAAAACGCTTGAACGCACGGAAATTTGTTCTAGTTTCCACAAGGTCTGTATAGTAAATAACTCCGGATGTAACCTGTACACTATCCAACATAATGTTGCGTTCATTCTGCCAAAGACTGCACTCCCATAAAATGTGATGTGCTGATTGTTCATATTCGCAGTCAGATGTGGAACATTGACAAAAAGGCGAGTCAACAAGCTTGAAGGAAAATAATTTACTCTTAAAGTTACCATGACCGGTGAGAAATTGGGCAACACAGTGATCAACATCCAACCATGTCCTGGCCAGCCGCTCACGAACGGATGGAAAGAACTGGTGGAGGTGTCGGCCCTTGATGGAATTATCCCACCTACCTTGCCATTCAGACAAAAGTTCCTCCCAGACGTCGGTCTGTGGTTTGAATAATCTAGCAATCTTAACACGGTCACGTAGGGTTAAAAAGTCTGCGTCCGCGGTCTCACGTGCGTTATAGTACATTGCAGCCCGTCGCTGCACTTCAAGATCAACTGGAAGTACACCTGCAAGTACCGGTAAGGCTTCAGTACTAACCGTCCTATACGCTTTGCATAAGAATATCAAAGCCAAACGCTGGCTTTGAAGCAATTTACGTCGTGCCGCTCCTATGGTGGCCCTATCGGCCCAGACAGGTGCCCCGTAGCACATACACCCCAAGTAAGTAGCCCCATAAATGGTCTTTAAAGTTATAAATGACAGACCCCACGTAGATTTTGATATTCTCGTTAAGGCATAAAAGTTCTTTTTAGCTTTTTCACCGACAGTTTTTATATGATCTATGAATGAAAAATTTCTCTCTAAGACCAAACCAAGGTAGCACACGGATTGCTTTCTTTTCACGGGAACGTTATTAAATTTAATACTAGGCCACGATTTAAGATTACCTTTTAAAATTAGTTGATAAGTTTTTTGCGGTGCAAAGGTCAGACGGTTTCGATCGCCCCACTGAGATATTAATCGTAGGCAAGTATCAGCTAAATTCTCGAGACCAGCCCGAGTACTCGACTGAATGATTATTATTATTATTATTATTATTATTATACATACGGAGCGATTACCGACCCCTGAGGACATCCCATGGTAAGGGACTTTGACATAGAATAATGACCGAGTTTGAGTTTCGCGGAACCATTTAAAAAGTAAGAATTAACAAGATTATATATGTTTTTATAGCAGCCACGATTCTTCAGTTTAAGTAGTAGCATCGGCCACCATGCGTTATCAAAGGCCCCGGAAATATCTAAAAAGATTCCAACCACGTACTTGTGTTCCGAGTTATTAACAATTTTTCTAACAGAAAGTGCCGCGTCTACGGTAGATTTTCCCACGGTGAAACCGAATTGGTTGTTATGAAACTTTGGCCCGTCTGGCAGCAAACGTGGAACGATAAGGCGCTCCAGGAGTTTTCCTAAAGATGGCAGTAGGGTTATGGGCCTGTACGACTTAGGGTCGTCCGGTGGCTTATCACCACTTTTTGGAATTATTCGTATAAAGCCACGTCGCCATACGCGAGGGAAAACGCCGTCCGCAATACATCGGTTGAAAACAGATAGAATGGCGTCGCCCGCTGTTTTACACGCTTCTATTATCATCCGATTAGATATTTTATCTTCACCTGATGATTTGTTAAGAGGCAGTTTCCTGACAACATTAATGAATTCGTCAATGGATGGAAGGTCTGACGCTGGTGATTCAGGTGGCACAGCAGCCCACGCTCTGATCTGTTGATGGTAGTAATTGTCATTTACCGGCGAATCATCAGGAATCAGACTATTTAATAGAACTTCGGTTGTTTCCTCAATACCGGAGGTGTGTTTATTATTGACTTTAATGTTCTGGACAAACGCCAGGTCGACTGATCGATTAGCTTTGAATTCGTGATACAAAGGAGACCACGGACCTTCTTTATCTAATTTTTCTACTATTTTTCGCAGTAAATTACCCTTGGATTTTTCCACCGATGCTCTGTAGCGGGACTTGGCAACTCTAAACGCATTTAAAGCAAAGTTGAGTGGGTCTCCGGTGACCTTTTGTTTTTTAAGCTTGTTTAAATGCCTACGCGCTCGGCGATAGCTTTTACGTTGTTCAATTAAGTAGTCACACCACCAATCACATCTATGGATGTTGGTCATAGATGCGCGACCAATGGCGATGTCAGCACAGTAAGTGAAGGTGTCTGACATAATTTCAGCACTTTCTTCAGCTGACAGCCCATCACGAGTGAAGTCTTTGGCGTGACACGCAAAAAGCGAGCTAAAGAATTCCCAATTCGCGCCTTTACTTTTATATCTAAAATTACCAGTGATATGAGATGGACCTTGAGAAGACACCGGAACAAATTCGTACACGATCAGGCGATGATCACTACAAGACGCATCTGGTAGGACACGCCACCTATCCAAGCGTACGTCTGCACTAGAAAGTGTGACGTCAATACAAGATTCGCCCATTGGGCTGCAAAAAGTAGGTGGTGCATCTGGGGTATTATGAATTGATAAGTTCATTTCAGCTATAAAATCTTCAACAGCACAACGTCGGTCGAAATCCGTAGACCTAACCTTGCCATACCACAGAGACGATGACGCATTAACATCAGCGCCAACGATAACTTTACAGCCCGCGAGTGACTGTAAGACATGACGGAGGTTATGTATATGAGGAGCAACAGGGTCTGAGTATTGAAAGTAACAGCTCACAACGTAAACTTTAAAAGAAGCTGATGAGACTTCCGCAACGGCACAGTGGGGCGTCATGAGGTTACGCAAAGACGTTACTGTAAAGTTAGAAGAACGCGCCACGTAAATTCCGGCTCGTGCTTTGCTGTCCAGCTGAACTACTTTGTGACGTAAGCGAGCGTTCTGGTATTGTTCTTGAACAAGTACTATGTCTAAGTTATAATCGATAATTAATTTGTCTAATTCAGAGGTCGCCACCCTATCGTTGTGGAGATTTAATTGTCCTATAGTTAAACTATCCATTATTTTAGTAGTTGGTGTTGAGGATTAACTGTTCGAGCTTAAGTTTGTACGTGGTACACTCGGGAGACCCGCAACGATGGTCAAACGGTTTTTTAAAACGTTTACACGCCACGCAAGTCGGTATAAAATTTAAATTATCCTTGTGCGGGCAGTTATTTGTTTCATGTGCTTCGGAGCAGTTGGCACAGGTAGGTGATTTATTAACGCAGTGTTTCTTAACGTGACCAAACTGTTGGCAATGTAAACAACGAACTACTTCGACATCATCGATGAAACGGCAAGTCGCCCAATCAATAAATAATTTATCTTTGGTGGACACTAAATGTTTACGAACTGTGGACTCGATTTCAATGCCTATCCACTTGCGACCATTATCTAAGGAACGCCTACGAATAATTTTAGTAGACTTAATAAAATCATCCTCATTTATTGGCACCTCGTCTTTAATGTTTTGACGGTATAGCGCGTGTAGAAAAGCATTGTCTTCCATTGAGGATGGGACGTCCTTAACTAATATACGAGGCCTTCGGCCTTTCGGTTTTTCAAGTCTTAAGCCGGCGGACCTAATAGCATCGACCGATTGCAACTTTTTTATTTGGTTGTCATTAGCGACACGTAATACAACGCCAGATTTCGCGGTTTTCTTAACGCCTACTATTTGAAATCCGTCATCACTAGGCTTAATCGCTTTCATTAGCGCTCGTTTAGTCGCGGACGATGACGAGTAATCGGCTAACCGCTCAGCGGTAGGGTAGGCGACGACGCACGGAAGGGGGGCGCGCGACTCAACAGCTGGCCCAACTTTAGGTAGACGAAGTTTCAAAGAATCCGCATACGAAGATTTGTTATAATCACTAGTATTGACGTTAGTAGGATTTAATTTAATTTTATCCAATTCGCGTTTCGCATTGGCTAATTTGGTTTCGTTGGAGGATGATTTTATGGCTAACAAAGAAACAATGCCGTTACGCGCTGAGTCATGTCCATGATGGCTGATTTATTTGCGACATTAATGCGGGACCCTTGATCATTAACAAGGTCGTTAATTTTTGAGAGATATGCAGACGCCGATGAAACTAAATCGCAATAGTTGTCATTGCTCGCAGTACTGGCGTTTAAAATTGGCGAAGGCTTCTCAATTGAGTTGGATGTGTGTAGCCGTTTTGACCTATCCTCGGGCGAGATGTACGAAGGAGACATTTCGCGAAACAAACGTTTTGTTGAGCTAGCGGAGGTCGTCGGCGACCCGGGTGTATGGAATGCATCTCTGCCACGGTCAGGCGGGTCATCATTAATGGACAACATATTATAAATTATGAAATTCAAATAAACTATTAGAACGTAAGCAAAGTAACAGAATTAACGGACGATAAAATTATTTAGAGGTACCCACACACCAAAGAAAGTAAATGTACTCACCGAAAGTAAACGAAATTAACTAAAATACCAGTAAAACCGACGTAAAAACACTAAAAAACTTACGATACCAGCACTTAGCACAATAGCACACAACTAGTAACAACTCACGAGCCGGGAATCGATCACGGAACACGAAAATCGTAATTAAAATCAACAGCGAAATAGATTGCATCCAACCCGAGCGAGTGCGCGGAGGGAAGTGCATACTGCATGCTTGTTTGCATACTGAATGCTTGCTGCATGCATGATGTATGCTTGTTTGCATGGTTGCCTGCTTACACTTACAGGGAAATAAAAACCATGTTCACAATCAACTGTTTTAATGAATTTTCTGTGATGTGATATGATAGATGAGTCTTTCCATTGTTATGCATATGAAAAATATATGCCAAAAGATGATTCTAACCGTAAACTTTCTAAGATATGATAGTTCTGCTTTTTATTTATTTACTAATGTTCACCTACAGCACATACATACACTTACAGAAACTAAATCACACGGTGATATTCTAATATATATGCCAATTACAGGTAAACACAACATTGACAACAAAGACGCCAGATTACCGCTTAGTAGTTGTTAACTTAAGTCTAGTTGCTAACTTAAGTCTAGGTGTACAATCGATTATGAAAAGAAAATGGGATATAAATGTCACAAAGAAAATGAAAATGAAAACAGAGTAATTCATTCATTAACAGTAAAATAAATTTTGACTACGTTTCATTGGTGTGTAGGGAGGCCGAGATTCTTGATTTAAACTTCACCTTACGGTCATTAAATATATCTGCTTCGGGTACGGACGGGTAGATGAATTAAGGTTGTCACACAAATCTTAATGAGTGGTGAGTTGAGACCTGTGTTTGTAGAGGTAGTAGGGCACTGTCGAATTGTGGTTATGGGAAAGCGTGGAATTCTAGGCTGAACTTTCAATAGAATGCGCGATAGCAGTTCACTACAATCTATGCGACCGTTCACTAGTTTATGAAGGAACATAAGGCTATGCATAATTCTCCGTTGCCGTAGAGGGGTCATCTTAAAGAAACTCAGACGCTGTTGATAGGGACACCTATGGGATAGGCCAGGGGATATAAATGCGAGGTGTCTGGTGAAAGCCCTTTGTATGCTCTCCAGTCGCTGAGAATGTATTGCGTAGAAAGGGCAACACTAGCATATTCCAGCCTGCTAAATACTAAGGCATTGTATAGGATCATTTTAGTTATATAGACCTAAATTCTTGTGTATTACGTTTAAGAAACCCTAAAAATTGCGCAGCTTTGTCTCCACGTTGCTTGAATGTTAATTTTTTATCCATTAGCACTCCAAGATCCCGAATTTCATTACCCTTAGTTAGTGTTACGCTATTGATTTTATGTGATGTTCCACAAAAAAGAAACAAGCTAGTGAGCTTTTTTCTTTTTTGTGAATGTAATGTGGAAACATTTCTTGACGTTCAGAGCCATGCCATTTTTATTGCACCAATCTTGTACTCGTATTCGATCCAAGTCACTTTGAACCGCGATCGAGTCGTTTGGTGAAGTTAACGTCATAGAAATCTTTAAATCGTCAGCGAACATTAAAAACTTGCAGTTTTGTATTTGATCAGCTATATCATTAATAAACAGCAAGAACAAGATTGGTGCTAGATGGGATCTTTGCGGTACTCCCAAGATAGAAACATATGGCCGTGATATGTATACCATCTCAAAAGTGATCCGTGAACACCGTTGGCTGCTGTTTTGACAAAAGTAGTGAGTGACTCCCTTTATCAAAAGCATTGCTGAAGTCTGTGTATACAGCATCTACTTCCAATCGGTTATCTAGAGATACAGATATGGCGGACACACACTGAATCAGATTGCTTTTCACTGAACGACCTGCTTTGAAACCATGTTGGCAAGGTGAAATGTTTGATTCGAGGTGATGTGTGATTATGGGACAGATAAGGAAAAACGCCTTCAGCCAATGAGCAATAAGATAATGCATAAAGGAAATGCAAGCGCGTTGCAACATTGTTTTATAAAAATGGGAGGGATGCAACGAGGAGTACAACTTCCTTAGCTAAATAAGATCTTCTCTTTCTGTGAACTGTATTTTACTGATTACGTTTTGTACGGTAGAAGAAAGTTCAGGATTAGTTATGCCTACATGGTTGGAGCTATAGACTGAAGAGAATTGCTGGGAAAACAAGTTGGAGATTTCTGTGCCAGTTTCCGCAACTGATCCTTCCAACCGCATTCTGGATGGAAACTTTGACTGTTCCTTACGTTTGTTCTTTATACTTTACTTTATTTAACTCCAAAAAGCCTTAGGATTTTCAAATATATCAGATTTCATTTTTTATTTATATGAACGATAACATGATCTTACAAGTTTATGACATTGACCACGCAACATGTCGAAATCTATTATATCAAGAGGGTTTTGAAATTTTCAACATCTTTGCCTAATCTTTTCCTTCTGGTGAAGCAATTTGATTAACCTAAATGAGAACCAAGCTGGATATTTTTGCTTTCGACGATCATAATTCGGTACAGACGTGTCAATAATATTTGATAAAATACTGTAAAAGTGAGAGATCATTTCATTCACGTCAGACATTTAGAAAACATGCTACTTATTAGCTATAGTTTACTTTCGCCAGCCCAACGTCATTTTCAAACGGCATGCTGCAAGATTTTACAGTTGTCTTTGACTTCCACTTCAGGACTGGAGAGATACGCCCACAACGTTGTGGACAGCTACAGTGGCGGGTGCGTGCGTCGCATGGGTGCGGCCGCGGCGTTGTGCAGTGACGCAGACCTCTCTCTGCTGGACGAGCCCAGCGCGGGCGTGGACCCGGCCGCCCGGCGCAGGCTGTGGCACGCGCTGCGGAAAGCTCTGCGACGCCAGAAATCTATCATCATCACCTCGCACAGGTATACCATGATACGGTATCAGGACACTTGCGCGAAAGACTTGCGCTAAAGACTTTTGTGCGAAAGACACTTGCGCGAACCCACTTGCGCGAAAAAACAAATGCGCGAATGTACTTTTGCGCGATTGGACTTTTGCGCGAACAGACTATTGCGCGCCAGGACACTTGTGCGAATGAACTAAAATTAAAAATTAAATTAAATGAATTAATTAATTACTTTTCCCCAACGCCATCTTTGATTTTCATTTTGAAATTTTGAAATTTTTTTAGTTATCAGCGACCCCGAAAACCATGAAAACAACACCCATAATGGAAAAACCAAAAAAAAATCCCGGGGCCATATTTGATTTTAATTTTTACCACATTTTAGTTAACAGCGAGCAAGTGTCTTGGCGCGCAAAAGTCTGTTCGCGCAAAAGTCCAATCTCGCAAAAGTCCATGCACGCATTTGTCTTTTCGCGCAAGTGGGTTCGCGCAAGTGTCTTTCGCACAAATGTCTTTCGCGCAAATGTCTTTCGCGCAAAAGTCCCAGATCCCCATGATACTACGAGATTAGCAACTGTACTACCTAAAATAAGTAGGTAATAGTGTAATTTCTTAAACCTGCTCTCGTAAAGCGTCCCAGCTTCGACAGACTTAAAAAACTAAACTACTACACATAACTAAACTATATTCAGTTCGGCGGTAGCCGGCGTTCCGATCGCACGAGTACACGGCGTTGCTAATAGCTAATACATATTTATTTTACTAAAACGGCCGCTGGCAGTGTTTCTCAATCTTTTTATCAAAGTCAGTAGAATTGTTTACCTGCGAGCGTTGTGACACTGAAGCGAGGGATGGTGCTACATGTGTTGCCTGTAAGGCGAAATTTGACTTTCCCTGTGCTGGGATATCAAAGGCTGGTTGGAGAAAACTTGACGAGCGTAAATCGACTTGGAAATGTCAAAGCTGCAAGGCTACCCCGGTTGCCAGTCCCCTAACTGGTTGTTTGAAGGCATCACCAGAAAACTCGGAGACCATCATGATTAAGCTGCAACTTTTGTCAGCTAAAATGGAAGCATTGCCTGCGTTGGTAGAGAGTGTGAAGGCTATCCAGAGTGAGCTAGCGGAGTTAAAATCCATACGGCAAGAAGTCTACGAAATGAAATCGTTCTTCGAGTCCTACGGTCAGCAAATAAAAGTTTTGGCAAGTAAAGTGTCCATTCTGGAAGATGAAATCGAGACAATGAAGACCACCAAAGAAGTGATAGTCAATTTGCTGGATCGACTTACCCAGCTTGAGAATCGGCAGTCTGAGAATGAACAGACGTCGCGCATGAACAATATTGAGATCAAAGGAGTGCAGTTCGCAATAATGGCCAAGATTGGTGAAGCAATTTATTTTCATGTACAGAGAGAACAGATAAACTACATAGCAAGGTTGCCGACACGCAATGACAAACTAAATAAAAATATTATTTGCTCTGTACACAATAGTTACCTTAAAAACGATTTTATAGCGAAGCCAAGGAAATATAAAAAAACTATGCTGGAGATCTGGGCTTACAGGGCAATAACAGGGTGTACATCAACGAACACCTAACACTACAAAATAAACTCCTACTTAATAGAACCAAAGCTCTAGCCAAAGAGCGTGGCTTTGAACATGTGTGGGTTAAAGGATGCAAGATACTCGTAAGAAAAAACACCGCGTCTCCCAAACACTGCATCCACACAGAGCAAGATTTAAAAAAGTTTGTTTTTTAATTGAAACGTCTCCACTTATTTGTGTGTTGTTGACTCCTTTTGTAAAAGTTTGTTTGATTTATATTGTGGACACATCATTGCTAATGGTGAATTTGTTTAGGTTTGAGAAACATTAGTACGTATTTTTTGCACACATTCCATTTTCGCCTGTCTTTTGTTCTCTTATCGCTTGGCGTCACCTATTCATTCGACTCAATAGGCTTTGTTTATTGTCATTTCATACTCCATGTATGTGCGGTTAATGGTGAGATCTGCTTACACTTTAAATTTCTGACTTTTAAAAACGAAATGTTTCTACACTTTGAACACGATTTCATGAGCTTATTCTATCAAATCTGATGTATTTAATATAGTTTTCGCTTTATCTTGCCACCACTCGCTATTTAAGCCGACTTTTATTACCTATAGCTTTTACTTGGCACTAGGTCTGAGTGTACCTTATATTTTTTCAATTATTTTTCTGGGGTTATCTTTGAATGATTATGGCGCCTATTACTATTTTCTATCAAAATGTTCGGGGACTACGGACGAAAACATCTGTATGCTACAGAAATGTCTGTGTAAATTCTTTTGATGTCATTTGTCTGAAGGAAACATGGCTTATTGATGGTATCTCCGATAGCGAATTGTTTGATTTTTTATCGTTTCTTGCATTTGTTAAATATATTTTAGTTATAGTTTACTTTTATGCACTAATTATATGTTTCAGAAATAACACTACTGCACCTAAATGTACATTTTTTAAAATAAATTATTCTTATTCTTATTCTTATTTGGTATGGAGGTGTGACCGAAGTTCTCGCAAACTAATCAAACTATGGGTGGGGGGGGTTTTAATAGCCATACGTCGAGAACTAGTTGCCGATGTCCGCAATGAATGGTACTGGTCTGCCGAGGATCTGTGGATTACCTTAACTTTGCACCAAAAGAAACCTAAAGTAACCTATAAAATACATTTATGTGTAATTGTGTATATATGTAGCCAGCAATCTGGCAACTCTTTAATGGTAAAACTCGAGGAATTTATCAGATATTGTTCTTAAACATCCCGCAGATAAGTTTTTAGTGCTCGGTGACTTTAACCAACCGAATATCGACTGGCACGCTGCAGCAGACGGTGATCATCTATGTCCTGGTAACTTGCATGGTCCCATTCAAACCAGCTTCTGTGATACTCTCACTGCTTGCAACTTGCTACAGTACAACTCACATCGTAATGTTAACAACAGGATTCTTGACCTCGTCTTGTCTAACAGTGAAGTAGTTGTCACTTGCAGCCTGGATCCCCTAGTGCACGAGGACTCACATCATAAGGCACTCTGTATCTCTGCCGACTTCGTTCAAGTTCATCAGCTGCATTCTCGACCTCGAGTCAAGTTCTTGTACGCTCAGGCGAATTATGACGCCATCATTCAAGAAATAATGGCAATAGATTGGTTATTTGAGCTAAATTGTAGGCCTCTTGAGGAAGCTGTTAATTTCTTTTATCACACAATCAACTTGCTTCATAATACACATATTCCATCTAAAACTATCGCTCTAAGGGCTAAGTATCCTCCTTGGTACAAAAGCCCTCTTATTAAAATAATTAAAGAAAAATCAAAATTTGATTCAAAATTTAAAATCTATGGAAATCGCTCGGACTATCTATCAAACGGGCTAAAGATCTGGAGAAGGAAATGTTTGACGACTATATAGCAAAAATTAAATTAGCAATTTCTAAAAATCCTGGGGCTTTTTGGCAATATGTGAAATCTAAACAACATACCAACTGTTACCCATCTGTATTAAAATTTGGTGAAGTGTCGTCTGGTCACGGGGAGGAAATCTGTAAAATGTTTGGTGACTATTTCTTTTCGAACTTCCAAGAGTGACGCGACGCGAATGAATTCTTACCCTCTGCGAGAGTGGATCAGTCTGTTGGTCTCGTATCAGACATCTGCTCTATTGATGTGCGGGAGGAGGAGGTATTTCGTTTGCTAAAGCAAGTGGATATCAATAAATCCGCTGGTCCGGAAATATTTCACCGATTTTTATCACCAAATGCGCCAGGTTAATTAATCCATCCCATTAACAATATTATTCAAACGGTCATTTGAATTGGGAGTGATGCCTACAATCTGGAAGTCAGCGTATATAACGCCGCTTAATAATAAGGACCTAAGGATAGTGTTGTAAATTATAGACCGATCTCCAAACTCTGCGTGTTCGCTAAAATTATGGAGAAAATCGTACACGTGCAACTTTCTTCTTCTCTTAAATTAAGTTTCTCCGAACACCAACATGGATTTTTAAAAGCTCGCTCCACCACATCCAATCTCGTGGTCTGTAGTGACTATCGGTCGACGTTATATGTATACACTGATTACAGTAAATGTTTTGATCGAATAGATCATACACTTCTAATGCGCAAACTGTTAGGGATTGGTGTGAGGGGTAGCTTGTACAGATGGTTTGTATCGTATGTCAAAAATAGATGCCAGACTATAGTCCTCAACGGTTATACCTCGAGAGCGATGTACATTCCGACGGGGGTTCCCTAAGGATCCATAATAGGACCCCATTTATTTAATATCTTTGTGAATGACATCGCCTCTTGCTTCCTAAACTCTAGAATTTTATTGTATGCGGATGGCATGAAAATTCTGAGTCAAGTGTCAACCATTAAGGATGCATACCTATTACAGGATGATCTGGGCCGGTTCCATGATTACTGCGATCGAAATAGGTTGGATTTAAACATTTCTAAATGTTATGTGTGTACATTTACTCGTAAGCCAAACCCTATTATGTATGATTACAAACTATCGAATGCGTCAATTGCCAGAGTCAATGTCATCAAAGATCTTGGGGTAACTTTTGACTCGAAGCTTTTTGTTTGATGCGCATATTGACAATATAGTCAACAAAGCTTCTAAAGCATTGGGTTTTATTTTTAGGGTCTCTTCTGAGTTTAAGAATGTCAAAACGATGAAGATTCTATACTGTGCTTTTGTCCGTAGCCCTGTCGATTAGGCTTCTCAAATTTGTAATCCAAATTACAATGTTTATATTAATCGCCTCGAAAGCATACAAAGGCGATTTTTAAGGTACAGTCATACTTATCTTCCTAACTATACTAGTTGGTGTAAGAAATTTCATATTCTTCCTTTACACGAGCGAAGAAAAATTTCAGATCTCACTTTCCTATTTAATATAATGAATGGATCTACTGACGTCCCTGAGCTGGTGGCCAAGATTGGACTTTGTGCACCGTTTGTGTTTCTTCGGAGACCTCATCTCCTTCTTCATGTGCCTATTGTGAGAACTATCTACAGGCAAAACACATATATTATAAGAGCATGTCGAATGTTCAATATGGTGTGCCGGGATGTTGAGCTTGATTTATTTACAAATAGTGTCCAGAAATTAAAAAAAAAACGTTAAGTAACTTTTTCTTTAAAATGTAACTTTGTTGTGTAATGTATTTTATTTTGTTTATTCTCTTCAGTTGTTTCTTTCTATAGGTAACTCTCACGCTGTTTACCGTTTTGTCAATTTATACATAAGTTTATATAAGTGGAAACTTGTAATTGGCTTCCTTCTACTTATTACTTCTGACTACTCTAATGTATTAGCTGTAAGTTTTCTTAAAACTAATAAAATAACAAAATCCATTTTAATTATATATTTCAAAGACATTCAGGCCATAGCTCTGGGTGACCTTAAATTTTAACACCAAATAAGATCACAAAACTTCACAATTCAACCAGTTATTACTACATTCTAGTATGGACGAGATGGAAGCCCTGTGCCATCGGATAGGCATCATGGTACGAGGGCGAATGCGAGCGCTGGGCACGCCGACGGCGCTGCGTAATGAGCACGCGCAGGGATATTCTGTCGTGTTCAAGCTGGCGAGCGTGGCGGAGATCGGTACGTCACACACACGCACACACACGGCATGCTGCACGGCGCACTCGCAGGAAAACGCCGCCCGTTGTGCTCAAGCTGGCGTACGCAGTGGTGCACACAGTCAGACACACATACACATACATATGCACACACGCTCATGCTGAGAGGTAACCTGCTTGTCGCAGCTTCACGACGTGTTAGCTCACATTTTATTTTTGTTCCGTCCTGTTGTAATATATTTATAAACATTTGTTGTGCATTGTATGTTTATTTTTTTGGCGTTTTGTATGCAATAATAAGTATTTATTATTTATTTTTCCTCACACACACTAATGTATGTCAGCGTGAAATTGTAAACACCCGTCAGATTGTAATCTGTTTAGCGAGATTGTAAACTATCAAAATATTGTCAACTGATCATACTGCTTCCGGGGTTGCGGGACTGTTCGAAAGAGATACCGTGGCCCCGGAACAAAAAGGGCGATGAAGGAACATGGATGGGTTTTAGTCAGTAAAAGTCTGACACTCCCTCCTGCTCCACCCAGAGCGGGAGAAGTCATTTGATGATTTCCAATCCGAAAAAAAAAAAAAAAAAAGTTCTGCTTACCATAGACTTAGTAAATATAGACCAACAGAGCGTGCGAGGGAGAAGAAAATCCCTTTTGGAAATATAGGAAGATGAAAAATGATGAAAAATGTTTTGAATGACAGGTCTGCACAAGTCGGCACGCGGGGAATCAACTCCTCAGTATTTTGGATTTTTAGCGTACATCATGGTTTATTTTCAGTGAACAGTAGTATTAAACAATGGCTACTTGTTCTGTGCGTGAATGTGGTGTTAATCATAGAAATAAACCTGAAAATTGCACATTTCATAAGTAAATACTCAGGACCACTCACTGATAAGACGCGTTTATTTTTGGTTAAAATTTGCCTTCTGTTTAAAATATAAAATAATACCATTGTTTTGTTTACTTTCATATTTTGTATAGCTAAAAGTCCATTTGTTGGTAATTTACATGATTTTGGTGAATGGATTGTTCATCAATCTATTTTTACATGTACGCTAGGGATTGACTTAAATTTATCGATACTATCGATATTTTACCTTGAATGTTAACTATGAAAATAAATGCTACCTTACGTTAACCGTCTGTTAACTGAACCATTTAATCAGGAAAAAGTTAATAAACTTTTAACAAATACATAAACTAATTGTTTTGTATAATTTGTACAACAGACTCCCTTTACGTATATATACTATACGTATAATTCGAGGAAAATGGTTGAGTTTCATTGGGTGCGTTGATTGGAATCCAAAGACGTGATACAACTTTGTTTACAGATTGAAAATTTTATTCTTGAAAATAATAAAATCAGTTATAAAAGCAGTAATCCACAAAACAAATCAACAAAAAAAAAAACCAACCACAAAATCGAAACGTTTCGTTGTTGAAATCTACAATTTGCCAAGTTGTACTTCTTATAATATATTAGAAGATAATTTCGGCTTATTTTTGAGTTTGGAGAGCCAAAATTTGGACCAAGATATTTTAAGTGGTCGTAGATATTTAATAATGGAACACATTATAGAAATTTACTTTGACATTCGACTTAAACATAAATGTAAACTTAATAATTTAGGAAAGAAAACTGTAAGGAACCAGTTAAATAAGATTTTTCTGTTTAAAGGCCAGTATTGAGCGATTTTTAATAAATGTTGGCTGTTTTATTTTTTTAATGTATTTACACTTTTTTAACATAATGTAAAAATTATAATCTAGACAAAGGCAGCCTATGGAACATCTTCCTCCAAGGGTCGAACTTCAACCACTTATCGATAGTCCTCCAAAGTAAAAGGTACATCGCTAACTAACGCACACACTGACAAATCAAAATTGGTCACGCTTTATCGAGCTGTCAGTTCGTCTATACGGCAGTATATACTAAGTCTATGCTGCTTACAATATGACGCATTATTTTTCGGCAATTTATAATCTGTCGAAGTGAAATCGTACAATCCGTCCATCGTTTTTTTGGTCTTCCTCTCCCTGTCCATCTATCAACATTTATATTCATCACTCTTTTAGTCACATGCGAATCGTCCTTCCTCATCACATGTACATACCGAGACAGTCCTCTGCAGCCAGTCAGTTCCTTACCTTAGGTATCCATTCTTGTCTCACCAAACACCACTTCAACATTCTCATTCCACTGAAGAACACGGTGCCACCTCATTGCTACTGAAGAAATACTTATTTGTTTATCTTTCTCGACTTTCATGAAGTTCTTCTCATGCGGGACCGTTGGCGTTGTGTCAACACACATCATTGCGTGCCGGTCTGGTCGATCCATCATCATTTAACAAGGTGTAAACAACCTCATTACGAAGCCGTCAACCAAGCATTCTGTACATCAAACTAAGTAAAAATTATTGCTGGGAAACGACTTTCTTGTAGGGGTGAAAAATCATAGGGCACGCCACAATAGTAGCGGTAAGTCCCCTCTTTGAGGAGTGGCTTGAGAGACGCCACGGCGTCCTCACCTTCCGCCTGACGCAGGTCCTCACCGGACACGGTGTTTTCGGGAGGTTCTTGCACCGAATCGGGTGGGAGGAAACGCCAGGGGGCAGCGGCGAACTCTCGCGTCCGGCCCTGGTGCAAGCCATGGTCCGGAGCGAGACGGAATGGGACGCCGTCACCTCCTTCTGCGAAGCAGTAATGCTAGAGAAGGAGGTGGCGGAACGTGAGAGGGAGAGAACCTCACAGCGTTCAGGCCGCCGCGGGAGACGCCCCGGGCGTCGGGGGCCACCGTAGGCGCGGGCCTGTGGACGGTGGGCTATGGGCTAGCTCGCCGTCCGTCCATCTCATGACGACAGGCCGTGTCGACCGCACGTTCGTGTTCCACGCGCGCCTCAAAGAGGGACCGATGCCTGCCGGGGTTGCGGGACTGTTCGAAAGAGATACCGTGGCCCCGGAACACAAAGGGCGATGAAGGAACATGGATGGGTTTTAGTCAGTAAAAGTCTGACACTCCCTCCTGCTCCGCTCAGAGCGGGAGAAGTCATTTGATGATTTCCCATCCGAAAAAAAAAAGGGGCGAAAAATCATGTTTTGTGGTAAAACTCAATATAACGCACTCAAAACTTTGTGCTGGTAGAAGGATTGAATAGTACGGGGGTCGTGGAGGTGTTTAAAGTAAACATCTTACATTCAAAACTTGTATTAAAATAAAAAATTGACAAAAAGTTAGAACTTTGACCCCCAATATCTCCTTATCTAGAAGGTTCCCAGGTATGGTGTTAAACAAAAAAACCGACCAAGTGCGGGTCGGACTCGCGCACGAAGGGTTCCGCACCAGTATACATTATGCCTTACAACATTAGGCAAAACGGCAAAAAAATCACGTTTATTGGATGGGAGTGGGAGCCCCCCTTAAATATTTATTTCATTATAATTTAATTATTTATTTTTAAACTGAATATACAACTAAATATTCTGTGAATATTTCAAACGTCTACCTGTTTCCGTTATTAATATCGAACTAAAAAAGGCAAAAAAAACACGTTTGTTGTATGGGAGCTCCCCTTAAATATTTATTTTATTATGTTTTTAGTTTTTGTTGTATTTGTTGTTATAGCGGCAACCAAAATACATCATCTGTGAAAATTTCAACTGTCTAGCTATCACGGTTCATGAGATACAGCCTGGTGACAGACAGTCAGGCAAACGGACAGACGGACAGTGGAGACTTAGTGTACGGCCTGAGTGCAATAGCGTTCGGCGGGGCCATTCGTGCGGGTGAATCAGCCGCGAGAAATATACGACAGCAGTTTTCAGACTACTTTTGGCAAAATAGAATTAATTAAAAACATTTTTCCTACGTATACCTAACCTAGGCTAGGTTAGGTATGGTCGAACAAGCTATTTGGTTTACAGTTTAACCCACAAATTATATTATAAAATGTAAACCAAATATCTTGTTCGACCGTACGTTTACTGTTAATAAATCGATATATTTACATTCAATTCCCGGTTTTATTGCTAGTTCTGTCCACACTCTTGTTCTAACTATTCTATTTTTGTATAAACAGTAAATAGATAACCATATTTCAGGTTTATTTTGTATTCATATTATAATTTCTTCAAACGACAACGCGCGCACGCTCGTCTCGCCGCGCGCCGCTCCAAAACACAACAGGTTTGAAGTCGCATGCGACGCGCCGCCGGACGCCCCGCAAGACGCAAACACGTACGCTGCAGCCGCCGCGCGGCAGGCGTCTACACAGGCCACTCACGTCTAAATGCATGTGTGTGACATGAGAGAGGGGCATGACATGACATGACAGAACGAACACGAAGACATGGGAGAACAAGTGCCTTTCGGCTTCGTTAAGAGGATTTTTACACCCTCTATGTGATGTTCAATGTGATATTGCCGATTTCAGGAACTGGGTCTGGCACGTATTCGCTGTGGTACGCCACTTTCGGTTCCACAAGGCTCTATTTTAGAGCATGTTGCTGATGGATGACCCTGACTACAAGTTTGTGTCTGTAGTATCCACTTGTAGCACAGCTAAAAGCTCTCCCTTAGCTAGACGAGAAAACCAGGAGATTAATCGTCGACCGTAGGTTCAATTGGGGTAATGGACAAAACACCCAAAATGAGTTGAGTATACAGTTTAGTTTAGAAATTTTTCGCTCTGTCGAATGGTGTATATAAAAACAAAACTAGCTTCAAAATGTTCCTTACCCTACTGATTTTTTGGGTAAAAATTTCGAAACAGCCCCATAATAACCATGTATCTGAAAAACTATGCAATATAGCAAATTGAACTCGTGTAATTACCGCCACCAATCCACTTCGAACAAGATAAGGGTCTTCCAAATCAACGAATTAACATTACAATGGTTTATTTTTGAAGAATCCATGGTAAAACCGGCCTTACACTAATGCCTTTGTTGTCTCAAAAAATAAATATCACCCATACTTTAAACGGATTGCACAAAATTTGACATGGTTGTCCCTTACCCCAATTTGCTTTATCACCCTCACTTCTAACTTCATAACACAAGAACATCACAAGCAAGCACGTGTTTTGTACTATTACCATCCTTTTCTATCTCACAATCTCTTTCTGTGTGCGAAAGAGAGGATGATACCAATGCAAAAGCAGCGCGCAGGCATCAAAAGTTGCTTATCAGTGCGAGTTCACGTGTCGTTTGGTCGGGATTGTGCACGGTTTTTGACTGACTTCCTGAAGCCGAAGATCTGTGCACAGGCAAGCCGTATTCGTCGCTACAAGCGGCGCGTGGAGCGATACACTCAGAATCATTCCAAAGCGATAAAAGGTGGGTATATAGGACTTGGGAGCGACCGGACCAAGTTGTAACTGACAGGCGTCCGCCGGATGATAACGCCATGTGTGTTCATTCTGGCGCAGCATCTGGTCGGTGTCTGTCAGTCACACTGATGGTGATTGGACCCGGGAGGTTGAACAAGCGTGTGATCCTTTACCAGAAATGGGGGCAATCATCATCAGCCCCCAAGACGTCCGTTGCCTAACTGGAAATCTCCAGGGCCGGACGGACAGCACAACTTCTGGATCAAGTGGTTCCAAAGATTGCACGCTCGTTTGGCGTCCCTGTTTCAATCAACCTTAGAGTCAGGGTCGCAGCCCCAGTTCTTGACG
Source organism: Xestia sexstrigata (assembly GCA_941918905.2). NCBI lineage: Eukaryota > Metazoa > Arthropoda > Insecta > Lepidoptera > Noctuidae > Xestia > Xestia sexstrigata. The sequence goes on along the minus strand of OW799222.2, from coordinate 726,155 downwards.
ACAGGAATTATCCATCTACACCATAAATCAGGTAGTACTGCGGAGTCCAATAATTATGACCAATCACTTGTCTACCAACGGTCTATAAAGTTCCTGCATCCATTTTGAGAGCTAAAATCAACCAACATATTGAGAGTAATTCTATCATGGCTGCCTCAGAATAGATGTAGGAACGGGTCCCGCGGTATTAAGGAGGTGCTCCTCATTGATATGACCATTAGCCAACAGGTTCCCCGCTCCCGAAGGGATCGGTCTACATGTTGGATAGATTACAAGAAGGCCTGTGATTCTATACCTCATACATGGCTCATGAGTGTGCTAGAGTTGTATAAAGTAGAAGCAACTCTGCGTACGTTCCTGATGTCATGTACGGGGCACCGGAGAACGGTCTTTTGCTATCCAGGATGTCGACAGATCCAGGGGAACAGCAAACCTATAAGAAACGAGCGTCGTGGCTTCTTAAATGTTAAGAACCTGCACAACCGTGAGGTATGCAGTCTCAAAGAATACTTCCTAGAGGCCGACCAGGAGATGCACCGAGATGTGGTGTTAGTGGCTTAGAGCCTCACCCCACTCAAGCAAACCTAAACTATTAGATACGAATGACCGCAAGGAGGTGTAGCAGGGCTAGGAGCTTCACGAGCGCTTTTACCGGGCCCTACATGGGACCGATGTAGACTTCTTAGCGTCCGTATCCTGGCTGCGCTTCGGTGACCTCTTCGGGGAAATCGAAGGTTTTGTCTGTAGTAAGTTCAAGTTTGCGCCAGTTCTCTTTAGCCATGGACAGTTGGGTGACTCCCTTGGTCCACTGCGACCAGATCTCGGTGCATACTCACCTCTGCTTTTAAAATATAATCTCTGAGACTGCACATCGCGGTTGTGGCGTTTAATAAGCCTCGACCTCCGCACTTCCGCGGGATGTACAGACTCATCCAAAATCGACTATATTTATCTAATATTTATTTATCCAATATATTTTTGTTTTACTATTAAAGACTAAGAACTTCCTTTGACAATATTGTAGGACTAAAAAGTTTATTAATTTATTGCATCTATATTTCGAAATATTGAAGACAAAATTATTCCGAATTAAAGGTTTTTAATTATCTAAAACTACAATATTATCTTTATTTATTTGTTTCTTATTTCAGTCTAATAACTATGTAAAATTTGTTTTATTCCAACTAATATAAATTAGTTATAATGTACAAAAACATTGCATGTAAGCGACACACAAAAAAACACACACGGTTCTAATACATTTTCATGTCTCTTAAATGTTTTTTATAACGATTTCCAAATGTAAGATATCCGTACGTCAAAAGTGTGTACTTCATTTTCTGTCAACAATCTCTTTACACTGTATTTTTTTCATACATTTTTTCAACAAGTCCTTTAAACAATTTTTTCATTAATAAATTGCATCCAACGTAGAGGTCAATTTAATGTTAGGGTCGGGACTACAAGATACTTGGTCAGTAAGTACTAGGTAGTAGTACTAGGGGTTCAAAACTACGCAATCAGATACGTATCTGATAGCCTAGCTGTGCTTAAAGCCCTAGAAAACAAACAAACAGTAAATTAATATTTGAATGTCACCTCGCCCTGGAGAGTATATCGCTATCTAACAGAATCACCCTCCAGTGGATAAAGGGGCACAGTGGATCCTTAGGCAATGACGCCGCAGACGAACTTGCTAAGAGAGGTTCCGAGATGGCAGTACTAGGCCCGTACCCACTCCTTCCCTTACCTTTCTCACAATTCCGTGCATGGATTGATTTGCGCGGACGGTGGCATGCCCGATATAATTACCAACTATGCTAACCGTGTCACCATAACTTCATACATAATTGCACAGACAAATCCTTCGGTTTCTCCGAAGATGTCCCCGGATGGTAGCCAGGCTATGGACGCTGATAGGTCTACATCGGCCCTGTAAAGGGACCGGAAATAGCGTCCGTGAAGCTCCGTGCTCTGCCATACCTCCTTGCGGACATTAATGTCAAGAAGTACCTACTTGACCGACCTTGCGGTGAACCGTGCATGACGGGTAGAAAAAACAATATTGAAGGTACCCTTTGAAGAGAAAAAACACATTCACATGATATTTGTGACCCAGCGTGCAGCGACTATCAATCAGCAGCAATCGTTAAAAGTAAACTATTAAAATACTTGAACTTTCACACTAAAAATGTCCTATTATTATTTCAGGTCCGGATGCCGATAACATATTAACCACATTTAAAGACAAGCTAGATAACAGATTCAACTGTGAACTAAGGGATGAACATGTGGTATGTCAAATATATTTAGTACATGATAGGTTATTTTGTGCATTTTTAATACTTGTGAAATTATTGTGTAAATGCTTTAAATATTCATGTACAGGATTGTCCATTAAATAATAAGCAAATAACTGCAGTGCCACTAAAAATATTACTACTCAATTTAATAATAACAAACATCTTGTCTCGCTGATAATCCACAGTGAATCTTATACAAGCAACAAAGTTAGTATAGATACATCTAACCTCCTTTGAATTTGTTCACAGACAATGCTAAACTACCATATACACGATACGATGAGACTTAGCGAGCTCTTCGAAGCGTTAGAATCCCTTCACAGGGAGTTCCCGAACCTCATCGAGGACTACTCTGTCTCGGAAACAACCCTCGAGGAGGTGTTCTTGTTTTTCGCTAAAGAAAATCGCAGACCTGTGAGTGAGCATAATATAAATTGGAACCTTTAAGAAATAATACGAATAAAATTGTGGTTGGACCAATAAAAGATTTCATGAGTTGAGTTCTTCTTTTTTTAAACTAGTTCCAAAGTTGGATAGGTTATTAATGTATTACAGACCATCACCTTTTTTTAATGTATCTGCACCGATTTCTCATAACATAATTCTGTTTTCATTTGGAAGAAGAAGCACGCGCGTTGGTCCCATAGAAATGTAATACACATAACTAAAAAATCTTTGCTAGAGTATTTTGTGATTTAGCTCCATCACGTACTGATTCCATACAATACGTATTGATGAATACAAGTGAGCACCCTAGTTACCTCGGGGAGGCCCGGCAGGAGACGAGGTCATGTGTGTGTGAGCCAATTATTGTATTGTGTAACACCGATCAGCATCTGCGTGAATCGTGAGGTACATGTGGAGTCAATTTGTTCGTTTAAGCCGCGTGTATCCTGGTTAAGCTTGCCCGGTCACGGGGTAGGGGGGACTTATTCATATAGGAACAGGATGTAAGAGTGTGCTCGAAAATGATTGAATCCGGCTTCGATAAGGTTAACTTTTCTTAAGCTTTTCTGTCTAAAGAAACAGGAAACTATTACTTAGACTCCACTGTCCGTCAATAAAAATTAAAAGGGGCTCCCTTACAACGATGTTATACGAAACCCTTCATGAGCGAGTCCGACTCGCACTTGGTCGGCTTTCTGATAAAATTTTAATGCCACCGATCGCAATGCTGTCGTCCAGATACACATTATTGGAGCTAGGTTCCGGTGCGGCGCCCTTGGATGTTGATACGAAACGCTTGCTAGGATCATTCTGTATTGGTTATTCATGCTAATCTACCTCGCCACCAATAAGGTGAATGAGTGAACTTCACATAGAGTGGTGTCCTCAATTGGTACATTTGATGAAAAAAAACGTATGGAGAATAACACCCTCAACAATTTTTACTATTACAATGAGTAGGGGTGGATCGAGTGAAATTCCCACCCGTACGCAAAATATACGCTTTGACGTGGAGTTGCGGAAACCAGTCCGTTATACAATACAACGAGTCTAGCGTTAAACCGTGGTAGAGTGGCTGAAGTGACGGCATGGCGATAGCACTTTTCGGTTGATACTGATACTCTCCGAGCATGAGTGCTTCGGAAAATACTTGTACCTGTTCCGTGTAGGTCTGGACCCTAAGCCCGTTTATCACCACTGTGTTGTGAGTGCCCCGAGGACACGGCCCCGTGACTGCTGAGCGTGGGAGCAGTTATGCTCACATTGACGAGCCCAACGGGGCAGTTAAGATTTTGAACAATAATACACCCGACCCGCAAGGTGTTTTTCCGTTGACCCCACCGCCCGTGGCCCCACTGATGAGGCCAGCGGGAATGTATACACCATATTTTTAAATAATAATACTCAAAATTTTACATGGAATCGAGTAGTGTTAGTACAGTTGTGCTAGTTTGGGCAGTAACCTTACGAACAGTACTAGGCGGGCATAAATCAAAGAAGATATTTATTACTAGAAGACCGTACCTATACCCAGAATTATTAAAATGCATACCAGCTTGAGCTCATGCCAGCCTGGCACTTTTTGGGGAGCATATGTTAATATACAAGACCATGGTCAGAGCTGTCTTACTGTATGGATCGGAATGTCTTTTAATTCCCACTATCATCATTAACGTTTATTTCATTCCTTCATTTTTCTCAAGAATGGGGCAGGGTAGTGGGGCAAACGAAACGACGGTTTTGATATACTCCGTTGGCCCCACTAGTGGAGCAAAGCAGTGGGGTATTGGGAATACACCATCCGCTATTTCCTAAATTAACTGAAATTAATTTATTTAGTTATTTAAAAAATCATTAGTATGTATTATATTATATCGTATAACGAGCCGGTGTCCGCAACTCCACGTCAAAGCGCGTATTTTGCGTGCGGGTGGGAAATACACCGATAGACCCCAACTGCTCGAGAAAGGTCAGCAGCGCCCCGATGTTACCGACAATCTCGCGGAGAGTACCTGGGTTACCGAAGTACTTTGCCTTGTATGTTGCAACCACTGGGCAGTGCAGAAGCACGTGGGCTGCTGTCTCGTCTTCCTCCATGCAGGCACGTCTGTGACTCCTATGACAAAGAGGTGTTCATTAAACGAGCCGTGTCCAGTAATTGCAGCTGTACCTAACTGGGCGCAGCTGTGGCTTGGTCAGCCGAAGCGCGCATTTGGTGAAGCAGCCGTCGATGGCGGGAAGTGAAAGAAGAAAAACAACAGTAGTTCCATGATGAAACTGTTATTGGTACTAACAACAAACCAAATTTAATTTATTGAGTTTCAAGCACCAAGGAATAAAAATAAAAGAATACCTCCGCAGTAGGAAATTAAATTATCCGATAGAAAAATTATCTTTATACTGTTAGAGGTTGCAAACCTATCCTATAAGTTTAATATAAACTACATCTTGTCTATTGCTTGAGGTGTCCTAGCAACCTTAATAACGTTAGTCTAAAAATATATTTTTCTGTTGCACTACAAATAAGTATTTTCTTCCTGCAACCGTATCCCATTCTCTAATATAGTATCTATGTTCAATTCTTGGCCAGGGCTGAAGAAATTTGCTTGAGTTACACGGATTGCACCACTTTGATTCTTGGTGATTTTAATCTTCCTAATGTGAAATGGCTTCAGTCTAATGATCCCCCTTCCCTTTCTTCCCTTCTTCCTTTAGCGTTGAGGGACTTCCTAAACATCACTGACTATCTTCAAAGGAATAACGTGTGCAATGGAAATGATAATATCTTAGACCTCATCTTGGTGGATGAGAAATCTAGTCTTTCTGTTTCTTCTCCTCAGTAAACCAGATGTATCATCCGCCATTAGAATTAGCCCTTACTAAAATTTCAATTTCTAATTTATATTATAATATTTTACAGTCTAAATATAATTTCATTAAAACAGACTATGAGGCATGTGTTCGTGATATACGAGAAAGTCAAATGGGAAGATTATTGTCATTTGAGTTGTAATGATTATGTTCTGAAATTTTATAATATACTGTGGGAAAATATAGATAAATACACTCCGAAGGGTAAACCTAAGAATAATTGCTATCCAGTTTGGTTCTCAGCTTCGTTAATTAAACTTCTTAAAGAAAAGCATAAATACAGGACTCGGTTCAGACGGTACAAAAACCCTCGGGACCACGATACTTTTGTTACCCTACGGATGCGTGCTGGGAGAGCTATGGATAACTGTTTTAAAGATTATATAGAAAGAATTGAGAGTGAATTATAAACAAATGTAAAAGCTTTTTGGCGTTACACTAAGTCTAAAAAATCTTATAGAGGTGTCCCGGATCAAGTTGCGTGGGGTGATCGTGTTGGTGAGGGTGGTAGTGGTGTGGCTGATCTATTTGCAGACTATTTTGCATCTGTGTATGGTGTTAATCAACAGCCTACTAGTCAGTAGGCGAGTAACCTGGACGGGGAGTAACCTGGAGACAAGTCTGTCTCCAGGTTACTCCCCGTCTAATTACAGTATGTCCTCAATTGGCATTACTGAAAATGACGTTAGAAATAGCATCAAAAAGTTAGATCTTAATAAAGGAGCTGGTCCAGATGGACTTCCTACTATTTTTATTCGTCTGCATTGATGCTCTTGTTATACCACTGCAGATTATATACAATAAATCCCTTGAGGAAGGTACATTTCCTGATTTATGGAAAATATCACACATTATCCCCATACATAAATCTGGTAGTATAAATGATGTAACTAACTATAGACCAATGTCTATTATATCACAATTTGCAAAGATCTTTGAGGGTCTCATATACAATGTTGTTTATTCCCACCTCCGTCATATAATTAGTTCGAAGCAACATGGTTTTGTGTCTAACCGTTCTACTATGTCTAACTTACTTATTTACACTACTTTCATTAGTAACACCTTTGAAGCTAGGGGTCAGGTTGATGCTGTTTACACAGATTTTGCTAAAGCTTTCGATCGCGTTGATCACTCAATTCTTTCTATGAAATTGAATTGCGCTGGTATACATGGCTCTCTGTTGCGGTGGTTCGAGAGTTATTTAATTAATCGTTCTCAAATAGTTGTCTTGGCGGGTTATGAATCTGTACCTTTTTCTCCTGGGTCTGGTGTTCCACAGGGCTCTAAGTTGGGCCCTTTGCTTTTTTTGGTATTTTTGAATGATCTTTTGGACTTGATAAATTGTAATTGTTTAGCCTACGCTGATGATTTAAAAATATACTGTAGGATATCGGACCTGAGTGATTGTGCGAGGCTTCAGAAAGATCTCGATGTCCTTCTACAATGGTGTTTGAACAACAGAATGACTCTCAATATTAAAAAATGCCAGACTATTACATTCACTAATAAAGTGAATTACATTAAATTTGATTATCATATTGACGGATCAGTACTGACCAGAGTTTCGGTCATACGTGACCTAGGGGTACTCTTCGATACATCCCTATCTTTCCGCGATCATATTGAAAATATAGTTAATAAGGCTAAAGGAATGCTTGGCTTTATGACATCTTGTGGGTGACGGTAATGGTTTCATCTTGCAGCGAAACCTTGTTGCCGGCGGCTGCGCTGTTCTGCGCCACGACTGTGTTACGTGTCTGACTGCTGGCTGGTATGAGTGCGGCGATAGTGAGCGTTTGTTAAAGGGTGACGGTTATTCATACAGCTGATAAAGACGTTGACGGAGGCGGCTCATATGTCGAATCTCACGGTCTTCTTAACGACCCGGCCCGATTTCGTTGTAATCAGCGGTGTCTTAGTACTTGAAGTGATGTATGGAGTCGTAACGTTCGCCGAATGTGGGACGGTGTCGGGTGGCGTCGTTGTTTGGGTCTCCTGGCGTGGGACCGACACATTATCAAATTCTAATAGGTAAGCTGGTTTTAGACGATCAAGTGACACTGTGACTTGCCTACCGTTACAGTCTAATGTATAAAATTTTGGATGTCGTTTTATTACTTTATATGGACCTTCGTATGGTGGTACCAAAGATCGACGTGCTTCATTTCTAACAAACACATGAGTGTTAATGGCTAAATCTTTATGAACGAATACACTATTGTTGTTGCTATGTAAACTTGAATGTGAGAGTTTGGGAACGGATGACAATGACTTCGTTAACAGTTTGATGTAGTCGCTGTCGTTAATATCGGTTGTAGATTTTGAATTAAATAGGTCACCTGGCAGTCTGAGACTACTGCCGTATAAAAATTGTGATGGACTGTATCCCAGATCTAATTTAACTGCCGAGCGCAACCCTAGGAGTACTAGAGGTAATTCCCGTAACCATTGTGTGCTATTTGAACATTTTGCCATAATAGCAGCCTTTAAGGTACGGTGAAGTATTTCTATCATGCCGTTCGACTTTGGGTTGTATGCAGTTGTGCGAACTCGTTCGATGCCGAGTCTTTTTAATAACTGCCGAAATAAATCTGATTCGAATTGACGACCTTGATCTGAGGTTATACGTATTGGACAACCGAAACGAGCAATCCAATGCTCTACGAACACCTTAGCAACCGTTTCAGCTATTATATTTTTTACGGGTATAACTTCTGGCCACTTCGTCACCCTGTCGATGATGGTAATATGTACATTTTCAAAACGATTACCTGTGCTGTCAAATTCGCCTATCGGTGTTACTGTGTGGCGTTGAATTTTAGATTTTTAACAGGGAACACACATTTTAACGAAATTTTTTATGTCGGTATTCATGTTGCTCCAGAAATACCTTGACTTAACTAAGCGTTGAGTAGCTGCGACGCCGGGATGACTCACATTGTGTAAAGTCTTTATGGCGAGTTCCCGGAACTGTATGGGTAGATAAGGACGTATATCGTTTGTTGATGTTTCGCAGGCTATTTTTATTTCTGAATCGGGCATTGTTATTAATTTAAATTGGAATTTGTCGTGTTTGCGTAGATTTTGTAATTCCGGATCGCTTTTTTGTAGTTCGGCTAACTTTTGATAATCTACTAGTGATGGCAAGATAATCTCATCGATTCGGGATAATGCGTCGGCGACTGTATTTTTGTCACCTTCTATGTACATGATGTTATCGCAAAATTGGGAAATGAAATCTAGTTGTCTTAACCGTCTAGGTGAGTCTGAAGGCGATACCTTTTTAGATAGGGCGAAGGTCAATATTTTGTGGTCTGGTAGTACTGTTAGCTGTCTGCCTTCTACCATATGGCGGAAGTGTTTAATTGCCATGTATATTGCTATAAGTTCCCTATCGTACGTGCTGTATCTTGTTTGGGTATCGGTGAGTTTCTTTGAATAAAATCCTAGAGGTTCTAATTTATCACCAACTTTCTGATTTAAAGCGGCGCCTACGCAAGTACCGGAAGCGTCTGTCATCAACACTAATGGCACAATTGCGTCGGGATGCATAACGTGACTGTATTATTGATGGCTTGTTTACATCGACTGAATTCTTCTAATGCACTTTCGGTCCATGTAATTTCTGTTTTGTCGCGTTTTTTTTGAATTGTGTAAATACGCGTTTAATGGTGTTTGAATTTCTGCAGCTTTTGGAATGTTGAGCCTGTAGAAATTCATCATTCCGAGGAAACATCGAAGTTCCTCTATTGTATTGGGTTGTGGATAATCATTTATAAGTTGCGTCTTGTTTGCGCTCGGTTTTATGCCTTTTGAGTTGATGTGGTAACCGAGGAAGCTAAACTCGGATTTACCGAATTCGCATTTATCTGTGTTGATTGTTAAACCGATATTATTTAATCGTTCTAAAACTATCTCTAAATGTTTTGCATGCGTTTCTTTTGAATCTGAAGCTAAAATTACATCATCAAGGTAAGGAAATGCAAAGTCAAAACTTTTTAATGCGTTGTTGACCAGCCTTTGAAAATCTTGCGCTGCGTTACGTAACCCAAAGTTAATTCTCCTAAATTCGAATAAACCGAATGGAGTTATGACTGCAGTTTTTGGGATGTCTTCGGGAGCCATTGGTATATTGTGGTAAGCTTTCCGGACGTCAATTTTTGAAAATATAGTTTTCCCTTTGAGTTAATATGTATGTGAAATCAAGTAGTCTTGGTAATGGGTAACGGTCGGGAGTAGTTTGTGCGTTAAGTCTACGGTAGTCTCCGCACGGTCTTATTTCACCGTTTTTTTTACTAACGCAAACAAGTGGGTTAGCCCAAGGACTATTCGAAGGTCTACAAATACCTAATTGCATCATTCTTTCGAATTCTGCTTTGGCGACTTTGTATTTCTCCGGATTAAGCGGTCGTACTTTTTCATGGACCGGGGGTCCATTAGTATAAATGTGGTGTTGAACATCATGTTTAGGATGTGTTTTAAAGTTTTCTAATTTGGTGATGTCGGGAAATTTTTGTAATATGAGATGGTATTCGTCGTTTACATCGATTGATCGAATACTCGATTCAGGGCAATTTGTAATATTTGTGGCGCGCGATATTAAAGTGAGTTTGTCTATTAGTTTCCTACCATGTAAGTCTACTATTAGTTTGTTAGCAGCAAGGAAGTCAGCGCCTATTATTGAACGTTGTACATCGGCTAGTATGAACTTCCATTGGAATGGGCGACGTAAACCTAAGTTAACTGTGATGGATTTTTCCCCGTATGTTTTGATTTTTGTGCCGTTGGCTGCATATAATATGTAATCTGATGTGGATGCGTTTTGCCTTTTACCGGCTAAAACCGACACATCAGCACCAGTGTCGATAAGGAATCGTGCACCAGTTTTAATATCTGTAACACATAAACGATAGGAATTGTTGACACCGGCGACATTGTGTATTTGACCCGGTGTCTGAATTAGTTTTCCGGGTTCCTTTTATTGCAATTTATTGTGTCGCCGCATTTACGCGCATTTATGCCATAAGTGAAGTGGTAGAAACACTGGTAATTCGCATCACCTGGTTTCTCTTTTTGTCTGAGGTAATTCTCCCTATTTTTATAAGTGATTTCACGACTTTTAGAGCGCGTCTGGGAAGTTCCACGGCTATAACAATCTCGGCTTCGCGACTCGCGGTTCTGATGGTTAATGGAATCGTCTAGTTTAGTGCGTAATTCTGAAATTTCTAGTTTCATTTGTTTCAGCTCATTTACAATGGTTTCGGGAAGTGTTGGGTCTGCACTCGGAGTTGTTTTAGAAACCGGGGCTATTTCAGATGGTCTGTTATTTTCCAAAATTTTATCAGCGATTTTAGCCAAACCGTCGAGTTTTACCTCGTCAGTGTCGCATGCGGTTATGACGGCCCTAATTGAGTGTGGAAGACGACCTGTCCACAATAATTTTAGAGTATCGTCTGGGACTTTATTTTTCCCTAAGTCTCGCATACGCCGTAATAATTGTGAAGGCTTTTGATCTCCGAGTTCGATTTCGTTTAAGAGTTGGTTCATTTGTTTTGTTTCCGACTCTTCGTAAACCGAAATTAACCTATTTTTTAGAGTTTCATATTTATTATTCTCAGGCATGTTTTCAAGAATGTCACTAATATCAAGTAATTCGTCAGGTTTCAGCCTAGCTATTAAAAGTTGACTTTTGTGCAGGTCACTTGCCTTTAGAGGATCCACGATGGCGTTGAATTGATGAAACCAGAGTCTTGGTCGATCTTGCCAGAAGTCCGGTATCCTCGGTGTCATGGAAACTACCGTCATCTGTTGCGGCTGTGGCTGGTCTTGGGTTGACATGGCTGCAAGTTGTTGAGAGAGCTGCAGCCTGGTAGAGTAAGTCGTTAGTTTTTACGCGCGATGAATTATAGTCTTTGTTAAAAACTTGGAACTCGATACGCGAGCGGACGCGTCGGGTGTCACCACTTTGCCGATAAGGTGATTTTATGTGTGTGTGCTGTCAGAAGGTTTGGCAAAGTAAAAAGCGTGTTCTCAGTTGAAGGTTTACTGAACGACTAACACAAATATTACAGTGGTTGAGGGCTTAGAGTTAACTTACGGGCTACGTCATACATGACCTAAGACTAAAGATGTATAAGTAATTTGCCTACGCGCTACAACTACATCTACATTAAATACTACATTTAATAGCCCTCTAACACATATGGCAAGGCAATATAATGAAAGGTCTAAACAGACAGATTACCCTGTTGATATTTTCTCTATGAATTTCGCTTCATACAGACGTGCCGTATTTAAACAATGTGATAGTGTATGAAATGTGTAAGTAGCTCAAATTGGTTTGTTGAAATGCCAATATTAGATGTTGTTTGATTTGAATTGTAAGTGATTGTGCTGTTGGTGTGCTTATTATAAATAAATAAATACATCGATAGCCAAACCTAACTCGTTTACAAAATACTTTTGTATCTCTACCGACAAAGGTTTAGTTAAGACATCCGCCGTCATTTTGGACGTTGGCATGTAATTTATTTTTACTGCACCATTGCTGACCGCCTCCCGGACGAAATGATGACGTATGTCTATATGTTTTGACCTACCATGAAACATACTACTTTCAGTCAATTTCAAGGCCGACTGATTATCATTGAAAATAATTATTTCAATGTTACTACCTATAAGAAAGTTTTTATAAACAGTGCTTCTTTACAAGCATCGGAGAGCGACATGTACTCCGCCTCAGTACTCGAAAACGCAACGGTACGCTGTTTCTTACTTTCCCAACATGTAATAGAATTCCCAATTTTGAAAACATATCCCGTATAAAAACGTCTATCAATTTCATTAGAAGCCCAGTCTGCATCAGCAAAACCCGTCACAGATAAGCCAGTTTTCTTATAGGTAATGCAGTAATCTACTGTACCTTTAAGATAACGCAACACGCGTTTAGCTGCTTTCCAGTGGACATCGGTAATGATTTAGGTTTAGTTTTTTCCGCATTACAATTGCTAAAAATGACTAAATCATCAACATATAATGCAATAATCACAAACTTGTCGCCATTTCACTTTAAATATACACATGGTTCAGAGACCAATCTCTTGAACTTGAGTTTGTTGACAAGAACATGATTGATCTTTTCGTTCCATGATTTAGGCGCTTGTTTTAGACCATACACAGCTTTGCGTAGTCGATACACCTTATTATTGCATCTACCTTTTTCAAAACCTTCTGGTATTTCCATGAAAATGGTTTCTTTTAAATCCCCGTTTAGAAAGGCTGTTTTTACGTCCATGTGGTCAATCTCCATGTCGTACTCCACAGCCAAAGCTAATAACATTCTTATGGTTTCATATCTCACTACAGGTGAAAAAGTTTCAAAATAAGACTAATAAAAAGATTAAAATCCTGAGAAGCGACAGTGGTAGCAGAGCGTGAGGAAGCAGAACGCGTATGATATAATTAATTACATTATCAAGTATTAATTACGAAATCGCGAAAATGAGTAACCAATCCATCGCAATTGAAAAATTCTCCGGAGTAAATAATTACACCACCTGGAAATTGCAAATGAAGATGTTGCTTATTCATGAAGACTTATTTGAATGTGTCAACGAGGTCGATAAGAAAAATAAACCAGAATGTGAAAACAAGAAGAAACAGGATTTTAATCTTTTTATTAGTCTCGTTCTCTACAAGATCTTTAAAAATCAAAAAACACTTAAAAACTTTGTCTTTCGATTCTATTAAATAACAAAAAGTCTTCCTAGAAAAATCGACAATAAATGTTAGCAAATATCTCGCACCGCCTATAGATTTCACTGGCACAGGGCCGCACACGTCCGTGTGAACCTGTCCTAACACCTCACTTGCACGTGAAAAAGATTTCTTAGAGAAAGGTTAATTAGTAACCTTACCTTCAATATAATAATAAATAATAATGTAATAAATTTGACAAAAGGATACAGGCTCTTGGATGTTGAGAGCTATAAGTTAACAATAGCGAGATATGTTAAGTTTTTCACGTGCAAGTGAGGTGAAGTGAGGTGTTAGGACAGGTTCACACGGACGTGTGCGGCCCTGTGCCAGTGAAATCTATAGGCGGTGCGAGAAATTTGCTAACATTTATTGTCGATTTTTCTAGGAAGACATTTTGTTAAACAAAGATGCCAGCCAAAGAATTTGTGATAGAACAGTTCGAAAGTTAGCATTTATTTATGGCCGAACGACCTGATATCAGAACGTTCGGCCAACCTGCATCTCCATAAATGAGGACCTTAAAGAAACTGTTACTGAATAAAGAGTTAGTGACGATTTGGTGACAAACAACCAACGCTTTACTTTTACTCGTAATGCCACCGGTTAAAAAGTAAAATGAATTTTGGTTCCTGGAACATCAGGACGTTTGGCCAACGTAATCTCCATAACTGAGGACCTGAGAGAAACCGTTAATTAATAAAGATTTAGTGACGAGACTGAAACGATTTTTTATTGCTTTATTTTTGTTTGTGACGGCCCATTTAAATAGTAAATTGAATATATAACATATAACCTCAAACATTGGGATTATCGATTCCTCCACAAGGAAGAAGCCCAGAGAAACTGTTAATCAATAAAGATTTAGTGACGACACTGAAACGAACTTTTATTGTTTTATTTTTTTTGTGACAGCCCCTTTATATAGTAAATTGAATATTTAACATATGACCTCAAAACATTGGGATTATCGATTCCTCCACAACGAAGAAGCCTAGAAGACTCGTAAAACATCTGATGTGTATAGGTTTTCAGTGCAATGGTGTCAGTATTTTCGTTCATTCAAAATTTATCTATAAAAATGCACTATGGCGGATGGCGACTGAAATAGGGTGACCATGTATTCCAACGAAACAAGTATTTATCGAGTACTTAATTACCTAAGCAATGAAGCAAAACACGTCGTAATATTAAATTATATAGGTATAAGCAACGTTGAGCTGATGCCCGCATACCAGTGTAACGATAATGACCATAGACAAATTAAATTATCCCCAAAATAAATAAACAGAAAGTAAGGCATTTTGTGCAACCTGAGAGTGGCGGTACGCAGGCTCAGTGCCAAAAATACCGCCCCGGGACCCGACGGCTTGCCTGGCAAAGCCTGGGTCCTGGCCTCGGAGGCTCTCGGGCCCCGACTGGAGGGGCTCTTTAGCGCATGCTTGGATAGAGGCCAGTTCCCGCTTCGTTGGAAGACGGGGAAGCTGGTCCTCATTCGGAAGCCGGGGCGCCCTGCGGACTCTCCGTCCGCATACCGGCCCATAGTGTTGCTCGACGAGGTGGGCAAGCTCTTTGAAAGAGTCATTGCAAACCGCCTCGCCGAGCACCTTGCGGGAACGGGGCCGGATCTTGCGGAACACTAGTTTGGTTTCCGCAAGGGGCGCTCTACGGTGGACGCCATCATGCGCGTGAGAGCCCTCACGACGGGGGATGCAGTGTCCCGGGGTGGGGTTGTCTTGGCGGTGTCTCTCGACATTGCCAATGCCTTCAACACCATGCCCTGGAGCTGCATTAGGGAGGCACTCCGGTATCACCGGGTGCCGACCTACCTTCGTCGTGTGGTCGGGGACTACCTGACGGATAGAGCCGTCATCTACCCCGGTCGAGGCGGAGAATGGAACCGGCGAGAGATGTCGTGCGGTGTTCCGCAGGGATCGGTCCTAGGGCCGTCCTTGTGGAACATCGGTTACGACTGGGTGCTGCGCGCCGACCTCCCTAGCGGCGTCAGCGTGGTTTGCTATGCAGACGACACGCTGGTGCTGGCACAGGGGGGGTCGCACGAGGCGGCGGCCGAAATCATGACACGCGGGGTTGCGATAGTCGTTGAGAGGATCCGGCAACTGGGTCTCGAGGTGGCATTGCACAAGTCCGAGGCCATGTGCTTTCATGGGCCTCGGAATGCGCCACCTCCGGGATCTTTACTCACGGTAGGAGGGGTATCCATCGGGGTCGAGTCGACTTTGAAGTACCTAGGACTCGTCCTCGACAGCCGGTGGAACTTCGTGGAGCACTTCCGACGTTTGGCCCCCAAACTGGAACGGACTGGGGCTGCCTTCAGGCGGCTCCTGCCCAACCTGGGGGGGCCGAACGCCTCCTGCCGGAGGCTCTACGCGGGAGTCGTGCGGTCCATGGCCCTTTACGAAGCCCCGGTGTGGGCGCGTTCATTGAGGCTGCGTGCAGCCCACTACCTGAACGCGCCCCAAAAGGTGGTAGCCGTAAGGCTGGCCCGTGGGTACCGCACGATTGCCCGCGAGGCGGCGTGCCTCCTTGCCAGATTGCCGCCATGGGATCTGGAGGCGATAGTCCTCGCGCGCCTGCATGAATGGCGCGCGGAGGCGCTTCGCCGGGGGGAAACTCCGCTGCCGCGACAAATTGTCAATCAGCGGACAGACTTCCGGCGGGATCTCATGGCGACATGGAGAGAGCGACTGTCGCAACCCCGTGCAGGGCACGCCACGATAGTGGCGATAAGTCCCCTCTTTGAGGAGTGGCTGGAGAGACGCCACGGCGTCCTCACCTTCCGCCTGACGCAGGTCCTCACCGGACACGGCGTTTTCGGGAGGTTCCTGCACCGAATCAGGCGGGAGGAAACGCCTGGGTGTTTCCACTGCGAGGATCAACCGGAGGACACGGTGGAGCACACTGTGGAGGTGTGCCCCGCGTGGGCGGAGTACCGCCGTGTCCTCGAAGCGGCGATTGGCGGCGGCGACCTCTCGCGTACGGCCCTGGTGCATGCCATGGTCCGGAGCGAGACGGAATGGGACGCCGTCACCTCCTTCTGCGAAGCAGTAATGCTAGAGAAGGAGGTGGCGGAACGTGAGAGGGAGAGAACCTAACAGCGTCCCGGCCGCCGCGGGAGACGCCCCGGGCTTCGGGGACCACCACGTGGCCCCCGGCCACCGTAGGCGCGGGCCTGTGGACGGTGGGCTATGGGCTAGCTCGCCGTCCGTCCGTCTCATGACGACAGGCCGTGTCGACGGCGCGTTCGTGTTCCACGCGCGCCTCAAAGAGAGTCAGCAATAGGAAGGGGTCCGCAAGGACCGATGCCTGCCGGGGTTGTGGGACAATTCGAAAGAGATACCGTGACCCCGGAACACAAAGGGCGATGAAGGAACATGGATGGGTTTTAGTCAGTAAAAGTCTGACACTCCCTCCTGCTCCGCCCAGAGCGGGAGAAGTCATTTGAAAATTTCCCATCCGAAAAAAAAAAAAAAAAAAAAAGGCATTTTGTGCAACATTTTTGTTTGGACATTGGATACACGGTTAATTTTACATCGTTCTGGAGCCGAAACACTATCTCAAGTTGATTCTCAATCGAGGGCAATTTTTTTCTTTCATTTCTTTTTTTTTATGGACGTCCTGTTATTTCCCATCATAACTGAGTTTGTCTTATCGTGATAGATTGCTTAGTTTAAAAAGTTATACAGTTTTATTTAGACAGGGGTCACAACAGCGAACAAGAATTTTAAAAAGCTATAATTTATTTATTTATTACATACATACATTATACATATTTTTCCTCATTTTAATATGTGCACATTATAAAGACTCACGCTGTATAGGTATAGATCCAGTAACATGAAGGTATAGAATAAAGCGTAAGCTTCACACATATATATATTTAAATTACTTACCTCTCTAGATAGTATCACTGCACATGTACTACCCACTTTATTTTATTTATGCACTCGCACTTTACGCCCGGCCACACCGTTATAATAATAGTAAACACGGAAAACAATTATTTCGGCTCTGTGTTTCAAAACATACACTCGCTAACTGACATTCCACACAAAAATGAACCTTGTTACGTAGGTGTGACGTATCGAAAATGCATCAATGGTAAGCGCGTTCCTTCCATTGCACGCCATCTATCGTAACGGGCTCAGATTGACAAACTCGGCCGTTGATTTGTTACAGACAAGGATCGGGATGGGATTGAGATTTATAGAAAGTGGCCGTAACAGAATGAAGTAAAACTAATGGTAGCCTATTGGTCGAAATTAGATTTTATTCATGTGACAGTGACAAACACAGAAAAATAATAAAAAGTGGAATCAAAGAGGCCACATCATGACGCATGGTGGTGTGTGTAATGTTTTTTTTATAACAAGTTATTTGTAATGCATATTATATAAAATATTAGTTGTCTGCACTCCTTCTCATATTCCTTTGTCCGCGTATCTATTTATTTTGTTGCAATACCTACATCGCTGTTAAGGTGTGTTCCTTATTTTTAGGGTTTTGCAAATCAGGTATGATGACCAAAGTGACTGGTTTATTCTTCTAGTGAAAGGAATTTATTGTGATTTACAAATAAGCACAATGATAGACTTCAGTTCGTGTTTTGTGGTCGCGGCAGCGTGAAGAGTCGGAAAGAGCGCATGGAGGTCGTCGTCAGCCTTTTATATCCACGGTTCAGCGCCATCTCGTCGTTGTTGGATGAGCTACGTAGTTTGCTGCTTGGCTAGTGTCGCGTGCGCAGTGTGTTCAAGATGTTGAATGTTTCGACGCGAGGCCCTCGTAGTTCTTCCCGATGTGCACAGATGGCGCTGTCCTCAACATCCTCCGGGGCTTTGAGAGTCTTTGGATAGCTCTCAATGATTGCCTTGATGCGGTGGTGTGACCGTCGCTGGTATGTCTGAAGCCTCGAAGTTGACCTTGGGCGATGGAAGAGGGCAGATCTTGGAGAAGGCCCTCTCAATGAAGCCTGTAGCAGTGCGGATGGAGGCTACTCGGGAAACGCCGTCCTTGCCTGGGAACACAGTCATTATTCGACCCAGTCGCCACTTGAGGGGCGACAAATTGTCCTCCTTCACCAGGACTAGTGTGTTCGGTGTAAGTGCCTCCTTGGTGGTCTTCCACTTGGAACGTTTCTGTAGCTCAGAAACATATTCGCTCGACCATCGAGCCCAGAAGTGTTGTCTCAGCTGCTCGATGTGGCGGTGCGGCGTGACAGTGAGTGTGTGGCCACCGTCATGACGTCTTTCTCTGCAGGCGCCGTCAGTGGTCGACCGATCAGGAAGTGCCCAGGCGTGAGGGGAGTGAAGTCATCGGGATATAAGGGACGGGAGTTCAGGACAGCTTCTATTTGTGCTAAAACCGTGCTGAACTCCTCGTAATTAAGATGTGCATTGCCTATTACGCGGGCAATGTGGTGCTTGCAGGATTTTACCCCCGCTTCCCACAAGCCGCCAAAATGAGGTGAGTATGGAGGAATAAAATTAAATTCAATGTGATTTTCTGAACTAAAATTTTGTAGATCATCAGAACATTTATTCAAGGAATGTGTGAATTCCCTAGCTGCACCCACGAAATTCCTACCATTATCCGAAAAGATTTGTAAAGGTTTACCTCTTCGTGAGATAAATCTTTTTAGTGCCAGAATAAAACCTTCGGATGATAATGTAGTAACAAGTTCTAAGTGCAAAGCCTTAGTTGAGAAACAGATAAACAGACATAGATAGCATTTTTCCAATTTCGCGCCCCTACCTTTACGGTTCAGTATGTACATGGGACCGGCGTAGTCTACTCCACACCTCAGAAAAGGAAAACCTGGCTGCAGTCGCTCGTTAGGTAAATTACCCATGATTGGTTGTGGTGTGATAGCTTTCAGGCGATAACACTTAGTGCATCGATGAACAACTTGTTTGGCTAAATTCCTGCCACCTAGCGGCCACCAAGCCTCCCTAATCTGTGAGAGGAGCATCTGTGGTCCGACGTGTAATAGCTGTTTATGTTGAAAGTTAAATAGTAATAAAGTAAAGTGATGTTTACTACACAATAATATTGGGTGCTTTTTATCATACATAAAGTCTGAATTTACTAACCTACCACCCACACGTATTAGTTTATTTTTATCTAAAAATATGTTTAAACTTGACAAATTACGTGATGGTTTACAAGGTAAGTTATTTGTTAACGCCTTTAGTTCATTAGGGAACGATTCTCTTTGTACTAGCTTTACGAGTAAGATTGTTGAATTTTCTAGCTCGTCAATTGTTAGTGAACCGGTAGAACGTTTGGTGTGATCCTTTGTCCTTGTGTTGTTTATGAATCGACACACGAATGCACAAGCGCGTTTGAGTCGATTGTACGAAGAGAATCTTTCAAATTTAATTACTCTGTCCGAATTTTTGACACAGGTCGGTACACTGACAATGTTCGATTTTAGTTCGGGTAATATTTCGGTCTGAATATGATCTAGGTTATGTTGTTTGCTTGACCAATCATTTACCTTTTCGTGCAAGAATAAGGGTCCGTTCCACCACAGGGGCAGAGCACTCAATTCATCTAATTCCTTGCCACGTGATAACAGGTCTGCCGGGTTATTTATTCCACTCACATGAAACCAACACACATTGTTTGTCAACTCGTTTATCTCCACAACGCGGTTTTGTACAAAAGTTTTGAGTTGGTTGGGAGACATTCTAAGCCAGCCTAAAACGATTGTGGAGTCCGTCCACAGCACAATAGTATTGAATGTAACGCGAAGTGATTTTTTGATTTTATCTAATAATTTTGCTCCTACAAGCGCGCCACATAACTCGAGTCGCGGAATGCTAACTGGTTTGACAGGAGTGACGCGGCTTTTGGCACATAACAACTTCACTGTGACGTCGCCATTTGCGTTCCAGGTTCGAACGTATGCGCAAGCACCGTAAGCAATTTGACTCGCATCAGTAAATATGTGTAACTCAATTATATTAGGTGAATCACACATAACAAATCTAGGAATTCGCAATTTATATAAATTCGATATTGACTCAACGAATTTTTTCCAATACAATACTAAGTCTTGAGGCAGAGCGTCGTCCCAACCTACTTTGGTGAGCCATAGTTTTTGAAGAAGAGCTTTGACCACTATAACCACCGGACTTAATAACCCCAATGGATCGTAAATTTGAGAAATAGCGGATAAAATCGAACGTTTAGTCACGTTTGAGAAATCGTTATTTATTTTGGATGTGAAATGAAACTCATCCTTGCTGTTATACCAGCCAAGGCCTAATGTTTTGCTAG
The DNA here is from genome assembly GCA_941918905.2 of Xestia sexstrigata. Taxonomy (NCBI): domain Eukaryota; kingdom Metazoa; phylum Arthropoda; class Insecta; order Lepidoptera; family Noctuidae; genus Xestia; species Xestia sexstrigata. The sequence continues at coordinate 705,474 of OW799222.2, read as the reverse complement.
ATACATTTTCACCTAATGACAAATACTTCGAACTACTTGCATTTTGTGCTGTGTGTAAGACAATGTTCGACGAATTCGTTATCCATTTTCGCAAAGGAAAACAACCTGACTGACATACTTCTGTGACCTTTTTACATAAATATGATAACTGTGTTTCTGAATCAGCCCCAGTAATTAAATCGTCGACATAGAAATCTTCCAGTATGGTCTGAGAAACTAATTCGTCTGTACACTCTAATCCTAATTGTCTAACACAGCGAATACACAGGTACGGTGCCGATGCCGTACCGTACGTCACCGTATTAAGACGGTACACACTAAGAGGGTCTGACGGTTTTTCTCGCCACAGTATTAATTGCAAATTTCTTTGTTCGTCGTGAACTAAGATTTGTCTAAACATTTTCTCAATATCTGCACACGCAACGTACTTATACTGACGAAAACGTAAGAGGATGGAAAATAAATCGTTTTGCAATGCTGGTCCGATAAACTGTATGTCATTAAGCGATTTTTGTGTGGATGTTTTTTGACTAGCGTCAAACACTACGCGTAATTTAGTTGTTACGCTATCTTCACGGAGGACGCCGTGATGTGGTAAAAAATAAAATGGCATCTTGTAATCGTGATCGATGCGGGTCATGTGTCCTAAGCTCAAGTACTCCTGCATGAAGTCGCTATACATGTGTTTGTATTGTGGATTACGAACAAGTTTACGTTCTAATGATAAAAATCTGGTTTTTGCAACTTCATAGCTATCACCTAGTGACTCCGCTGATTCCTTTACTGGAATCTGAACCGAAAAACGACCATTGTCTGCCCTCCTGGTAGTTTGTGTGAACAGGTCTTTGCACGAACTTTCTTCTTTAGAAAGCTGCTGACCTGAACAAGAAATTTCTTCAATTTCCCAGAACTTTCTTAATTGCCCATTTAATTGTGTGGATTGAGCAACGTGACACTGAATTTTATTTGTGTGTGAGTTTTCAGTGTATAACGGACCCGTAATTATCCATCCTAATTTGGTATTTACTAAATAAGGACCGGAGGGTAAACGGATTTTACCACTAACAACTAAGTCCCAGAAACAATCTGCACCGATTAATAAATCAATGTGTGAGGGTATGCAGAAAGTTGGATCTGCTAACTTTATGTCTTTGGGTATTGAAATATTGTGAATGTCTATACTTGTGGCCGGTATAGTCGACGTAATGCTAGGTAGAACCAAACATTAAATGTGAAAATCATGATCGCTGTGTATCGATCTAAGATTAATTTCGCAGGAATGGATTGCCTGTGTGACTGAATGTCCTATTCCGCTAATTTGACAAGTGGACTGTAGACGTTGTGTGTTTAATTTCTTACATAAAGAATCTGTGATAAAACAGTGTTGACTGCCGTTATCTAACAATGCACGAGCTTTATAATATTTATTATCTTTGCCAGCGACTTCAACTGTAGCTGTCGACAGTAAAACGGATTGTAAATCGTGTTTACTTAGTAAACTTTTACAATTATTATTGTGTGAATTTACGACTGTATGAAGAGTCTGAACTACTGACGACGACCTATGCTGCGAATCTGAAGGCCTATCCTGGTGTGTTTGAGCTGCAGAGGGCACAGTGCCATCCTTGTTGAGCTCATTGTGTAAAAGAGAATTATGTCTGCCGTAGCATTGTTTGCAAGGCCCGGCCTGACAATCATTGACCGCATGCCCTGTCCATAAACAATTAATACAGAGATTCTTATCTCTTACGAACTGAAGTCTATCATGTGAGCCTAAATCCAAAAATTGTTGACACCCATACAACGGATGTTTTTCGTTACATTTAACACATGTGCGGGTGGATTTATAAAACTTTTTCTTGTTTTGAGTAGCAACAAAACTGTGAGATTGTTTTTTAATATGATCTTGACCTGCATGAGATGACTGAGAAGTGTGAACCTTAACCATTTCCAACGTGTCAGCCTTATATTTTAAAAACTGTATGAGTGAATCTAAATTGAACTTCTTATCTGAATTGCTAGCACTGGTATTTTTAAACTGTTCCCATTCTTTCTCAATGGATACGTCTAATTTTGCGGTTATGATGTGAATCAGCAAGGTGTCCCACGATTCTGTAGGTTCACCAAGTGTTTTCAAAGCACGTAAATTCTTGAGTACCGTATCTATTAGTTTCCTAATTTGTGCAGGCGATTCTTTATACACAGCTGACATTGAGAATAACGCTTTGACATGATTACGTATCAACAATTTGTTATTATTAAATCTATTCTCGATCAATTCCCATGCAATACTGTAGTTATCTGAAGAGAATTTCAGAGACTTAATAACTTGCAACGCGTTTCCAGAGAGAGATGATCTTAAGTAATGATATTTCTGGATATCGTCGAGTTGCTTTGAATTGTGGATCATTGATAAAAAAATATCTCGAAATTCCAACCAACTATCGTAGCTACCGTCGAAGTTGGGAAGCGAAATAGTTGGCAATTTTACTAAAGTGTTGGAATTACACTCGTGTTCAGAACTATTGGACTTGCACTCATGTTTGTGACTACTACTGTTATTCATTAAACAATTGGCTTCAGCGACAGAACTATAGTAAGAATTATCAAAAGACTCTCTATACTCTAATTGTTCCGACATGTCTTTTTCTAACACTAATTCCTCGATTAGCGATTGAACTCTACTGAATTCCTGATGCAATCCTTGAGCAGATTTTATTCGTAATTCTAATTCTGCTCTTTGCTTAGGATTAATTTCACTGCCTACTAACAAATTCACACATTTCTCGAATTGGGTGAGCATACCTTTGATGGTACCTCGTTTCTTTTTTAAATCTGCTAGTTTTTTGATATCCTCAGGCAAACTCATTGTGGCACTTTATGGAAAGAGTGGGTACTCACGGTTTCCTGCAGCACGGGTGCGGTGAACAATGCGCACGAAGCTGGTCTACGCGTTCCTGTATAGAAAAGCACGATTTTAGCACACACAGAATGAAATAGGTGAGGATAAGATTGCCTGGGACCCCTGAAGTCTTTCACTGGTAGCGCTGTGATCTTGATAGATTATCCGGCTCGAAGGACCAATGTTAAGGTGTGTTCCTTATTTTTAGGGTTTTGCAAATCAGGTATGATGACCAAAGTGACTGGTTTATTCTTCTAGTGAAAGGAATTTATTGTGATTTACAAATAAGCACAATGATAGACTTCAGTTCGTGTTTTGTGGTCGCGGCAGCGTGAAGAGTCGGAAAGAGCGCATGGAGGTCGTCGTCAGCCTTTTATATCCACGGTTCAGCGCCATCTCGTCGTTGTTGGATGAGCTACGTAGTTTGCTGCTTGGCTAGTGTCGCGTGCGCAGTGTGTTCAAGATGTTGAATGTTTCGACGCGAGGCCCTCGTAGTTCTTCCCGATGTGCACAGATGGCGCTGTCCTCAACAATCGCATAACATTATTTGCAACTATTTCGACGTGTTTCTCTTCATTCAGTAGATAAATAGGTACTTACTCGATAAATACTTTGTTTCGTTGGAATACATGGTCACCCTATTTCAGTCGCCATCTGCCATAGTGCATTTTTATAGATAAATCTTGAATCAACGAAAATACTGACACAATTGCACTGAAAACATATACACATCAGGGGTTTTACGAGTCTTCTAGGCTTCTTCGTTGTGGAGGAATCGATAATCCCAATGTTTTGAGGTCATATGTTAAAAATTCAATTTACTATATAAAGGGGCTGTCACAAAAAAAATAAAACAATAAAAGTTCGTTTCAGTGTCACTAAATCTTTATTGATTAACGGTTTCTCTGGGCTTCTTCCTTGTGGAGGAATCGATAATCCCAATGTTTTGAGGTTATATGTTAAATATTCAATTTACTATTTAAATACGCCGTCACAAAAAAAAATAAAGCAATAAAAAATCGTTTCAGTCTCGTCACTAAATCTTTATTCATTAACGGTTTCTCTCAGGTCCTCAGTTATGGAGATTACGTTGGCCGAACGACCTGATGTTCCAGGAACCAAAATTCATTTTACTTTTAACCGGTGGCATTACGAGTAAAAGTAAAGCGTTGGTTGTTTGTCACCAAATCGTCACTAACTCTTTATTCAGTAACAGTTTCTTTAAGGTCCTCAGTTATGGAGATGCAGGTTGGCCGAACGTTCTGAAATTAGGTCGTTCGGCCATAAATAAATGCTTCTAACTTTCGATTTTTCGAACTGTTCTGTCACAAATTCTTTGGCTGGCATCTTTGTGCGTCACATAATCGTCACTAAAAACTGGAGTAGCAGCCAGCTCCCTATCTCGACTGGCCGAACGTTCTGATGTACATCGATCTATCGTGTAATAGCTGAATTATATTAAAATAACTCTGTTTTTTCTATTCATAGCTAGATAGCGCTACTGACGTATGACATTAGTTCCAATGTCCTTTCTATGTATAAGTATTTTTTAAATCACTTTTTACGTTCTTGGTTATTTTAGTATTTTGTCAAGCATCAGATTCATTCAGTCTTTGGAATAAATTTAAACAACATCTTTCAGACGACTTTAAACAATAAATTGAGAGACAAGTAGAAGGCAGGGTGAGAACTTCTTGGATGAAATCTTCATTAAATTCGTATCGCAAATCGAAGGAGATTGTCTAGTACTAGGTTGTGCCTTAGAAGATTACGGTTTACCAAAACCATAGTACATCTAGGATTGTAGAAAATGAGTTACGAGTACATATAAATTAAATTAACTACGATGTATCTACCTTACAAGACTTCGTAAAAAAAAAACACAAAGAAAACACACTAAGAGGGGAACAAAAGTATGAAAAAAATAAATAAAATTATTTCAAGTAAAACAAAGCAAAGGAAACATTTCTTTTTGGGTGCTCCAGGTGGGCCTGGTAAAACCCATCTTATTAATTTATTTTCAGTCACTACGTTATTAGAAAGAGGTAGTACAGCGCTCTCTGCCTTGAAATTGTCCGTTAATTTACAAATGCAGAGACTCCAATGTCGACAAAGCAAAGCAAAGCAATCTCGACAAGCTAAAATATTAGTCTGGGATGAAATCTATAGAGAAAAAAGTTTTGAAGCTTTAAATAGGACTCTGCAAGACATTAGGAACCTACAGTAGGTACAAACGAAGCAGTCCACTATCCTGTTGAGTTTTTAAATACCATTGATCCAGCAGGTTTCCCGTGTCATAAGCTCTCGCTGCCTGTCGGCACACCAGTGATGTTGCTACGGAATTTACTATCACCGAAACTACATAACTATGTAATGAGAAACAGTGTCTGTGACTTCTGTTTCCTCTGAAAGTTTGCTTTGCCATGACAATAAATATAAGTCACAAGGCCAAACTCTGAAATTCTTGGGAATGTACTTGCCGTCTGGTTATTTAACTACCACTAAAATGGTTAAGATTGTTGCTTATAAAGAAACTAGCTGTTGCCCGTGACTTCGTCCGCGTGGTGGCCAACAACAGATATCGTAAAGGATACAACCAATCACTCAAGTTCATGGCTGACTGCTTTCATATTAATTAAAAAAAAAAAAAAAAATTGAAGTATTAGCATAACTTAAAACGTAGGTACATGATTAAACATAATAATATTATGTACCAGAAAACCCAGAAATAGGAGCCCCGCTTAGCGGGGCTACGTCGACAACGCATTATACAAGATTAGTTTGTATGTGTACTAGCACTGTATATTATCGAACAAGCTAGTTACCTAAGCCAATACAAAGTATCGTCCCCGTAGTTGGAAAATTAAATAAGTCCGATTTTGGCGATATTGACTTTTCCCTATTTTCAAAACACCTAAAACATGCCGCATATTTGAGCCTTACAGGCATTTTCGTATCTTATTCAGTTCCAAAAAGATAGCTATTTTTGTCGGACAGATGGAATAATAAATATCTTCAGACAAACACTATTTTTTTTAAGGAAAAATAAATAACTCAGTAAATAAATCAATAACTGTGGTCAATGATAAGTTGAATGTCAAGTAAATTAAATCACATGAGTTGTTGAATTTTTCGTCAACTTAAAAATTCTTTCACAAAATTTGCTACGTTCTAGGAAAACTAAATAACTATATTTATTTAATTCTGCTATTCAGAATTCTGATATAACGTACCTAATTTATAAATACTTGATGTTATCTATTTCTTTTACAACTAGAGAATGTTAATTAAAAGATGCTAGGCAAATAAAATTAAATAAATTAAGTTGTTTATAATTGCCATAAAACAAAATGCATCTGAGGAAAGAATCAGCCCTGCTCTGGAAAAGCGAAAACATCGAAATGCCAGACAGTTACGAGACAGCACTCAAGAGGCTCGTCTCAACAGAGAAAAATCTCGATAGCAACCCTGCTCTTCGAGACAGATATACAGAACAGACGAACTCGTACATAAGTAAGGGATACGCCGTAAAAGCACCCAAGACAAGCACAGTTGGTAGGACATGGTACCTACCCCATTGTAACGTGTTCAATCCCATGAAACCGGAAAAACTCCGAATAGTCCATGACGCCGCAGCCAAATCAGGAGGGATGTCACTGAACGACTTCCTACTCACGGGTCCAGACCTACTACAGTTGCTGCCCGGCGTCATGATGAGATTCCGCCGACACCCGATAGCAGTTGCCGGCGACATAGCAGAAATGTTCATGCAAGTGAAGGTGCGAAGACAGGACAGAGACGCCCTTCGTTATCTTTGGAGAGGCGATATAAGAGAAGGCACCCCTGAAGAATACCGCATGACGTCTATAATATTCGGCGCGGCAAGCTCACCGTACACAGCCATCTACGCAAAAAATTGGAACGCGAAACGGCACGGCGAAAGTCAACCAGAAGCGGTGGCAGCCATCATACAGAGTCATTACATGGATTATTACCTCGCCAGCTACAGAACCGTCGAAGAAGGGACACGCATAGCAACAACGGTGAAGAACATACACCTACAGGCGAAGTTTGAACTCAAAAAATGGGTTTCAAACAGCACAGAAGTTCTAGAAACTAAAGACCCGACACAGAACAGGACTGAAGTAGTTAACATCGGGAAAACAGACAGTACAGAAAAGATACTCGGACTGATATGGAATCCGAGTGAGGACACGCTAGGCTTCAACCTTACGCTCGAACGTCTATTGAGCGTCATCTTGGACAAGGAGGCGCCGACGAAGAGAGAAGCACTGAAAATCGTCATGTCACTATATGACCCGCTGGGCCTCGCTTCTCCGGTAACTATTCGAGCCAAACAGATTCTCCAGGAGGCTTGGAGGCGAGGAACCAACTGGAACCAGGCGCTCGAACCAGACCTGTCCGCCCAGTGGAGAAGTTGGGTGCAACATCTGCGACAGCTCAAGAACGTCGACTTACCAAGATGCTATCCGGGATACAGTGAAGCTACAGAAACAGAAGTCCACGTCTTCACCGACGCGAGCGGGATGGCGTACGCAGCAGCAGTCTACTGGCGATCGACAACAGCAGACGGTAAACAGCACGTCACTCTCGTCATGGCAAAGGCGAAAGTGCCACCAATCAAGCTACAGTCAATACCGCGCCTCGAGCTACGGGCCGCGGTATTGGGAACCCGCGTAGCAGCAGCCGTCATAGAAGAACACGGCATCAGTGACGTACTGGACAGACAGCAAGACCGCCCTCACCTAGATTCGAAGAGGATTACGAGTATACAAACCGTTTGTCGCCCATCGCATAGCATCTATAGAAGAAAACAGCAAGGTCGAAGACTGGCGATGGGTACCTACGAAAATGAACATAGCCGACAGCGCCACTCGCGACGTACCACACTACTTTGACTCGCATCATGAGTGGTTCCGTGGACCTAGTTTTCTGTACGACGAACCGTCGACGTGGCCAACAGAAAAACCTCCAATCAACACAGAAACAGGGGACGAAAGAACACTCACAGTCACCGATAGAAAAGGTAACAACAGCTCTTCTCTGACAGAAGTTATTCCAGATGCAGTACGATTCTCGAAATGGGAGCGACTATTTCGTGCTACAGCGAGCGTCCTACGCTTCATATATCTCTGTCAAAAGAAAACGGAGAAAACGTTCTACAAACGAACACAGAAAAATACAGAAAAGGATCCTGACTGGAGAAAACAGAAGAAGGCGACCAAACCCCTTCCCAAGATGACGGCGAAGACATCAGGCACTCGGGTCGAGAAATACACTATTGAAGCAGAACTTCTCCGAAAAGCAGAGATACTACTAGTACAGGTCTCACAGCAACAGTCGTTCTCTCAAGAAATATCAAATCTACAGCAACAGAAGTCCATAGAAAAGGACAGTCGACTGAGGCCGCTTCGTATAGAATTAATAGACAATGTCATACGGCTCTGTTCTGTATGGTGTCGGACGTAAAGAATAACACCATCCCATATCATCCTGTGGGTGTCGTAAGCGGCGACTAAGGGACTTACCAGAGAATGGGCAGCAGCGTTCTCTGTGCTTTTGTAACAACCGCACTGCGATCGCCAACCCGCCTGCCAAGCGTGGCATTATGGCAAAAACCCCCCTTTTGGGAGAGGCCCATGTCCAGCAGTGGACGTCTTTCGGCTGAAATGATGATGATGATGATGTCATACGGCTGAAAAGTCGTATCGCCGCCATCCACGAAATAGCCGACGATGCGAAGCAACCATCCATTCTACACGGTGACCATTGCATCACCCATTTATATATAGACTGGACACATAGAAGCCTACAGCACAGCGGTACAGAGCTCACCATCAACGAGGTGCGACAACATTATTGGGTCATCAGGAGAGGCCGACCACGACGAAGATACTGGCACAATGCCTACAGTGTCGTATTCGCAAGGCACAACCCTCCGTGCCTGCGACCGGCGACCACCCCAGAACGCGCCTAGCACATCGTCAGAGGCCGTTCACCTACACCGGGCTTGACTACTTCGGCCCACTGTCAGTCACCGTTGGTCGTCAGCATCAAAAAAGGTACGTAGGACTATTCACGTGTCTGACCACCAGAGCGGTCCACCTCGAGATCGCCGCCAGCCTGGGGGCGACGGAGAAGTCCGGACTGCTGAGCTTGAGGTACGCACACAATGTTATTTTTGGTTTCAAATTATTTTCCGTTTTGATTTGAAAGAATACTTTAAGTTAATTTGTTTCCTCTTGTTATAATTGGTGTAACTTTGTTTATTTTTTTAAGTTTGTGGTAAAATGATTACAATACACTTTTTCTAAATTTTATTGTACTTTTCCATTTCTTCCTTAAAACTTTATTAATATCATAATACAGCTTTTATTTTAAATGAGACCAATAATAGTTTAAAAAAATATCAAAGTAATAATAACGTACAAAGCCACAAAATTTTACATTTAAAAATATTTCGAGTTTGATGAATTCAATAACTGCATTTATTCCACCAAATTTTTCTCTACCAAATGTGTTTAGCTTGTAGGAAAACTAAATAAATAGCCGAAATAAGTAGCTAATTGTAGTTACGTTATAAATAACAGTTGTGGCAAAATTAAACAACTTGATTTTTATGTGTTATTTAGTTATACTTAAAGATAGACTTCAGTTTGTTAAAGCAAAATGTAAAAGGTAATCAGGTCCACAAAATATAAAATTACCGACGGTAAAATTGTCTCACATTTTTTAACAAATGTGACATTAACTAAAAAAAAAACACTAAATCGCGTTTATCTCAGAACTACAAAATCAGAGTTATTTAATTTTCCAACTACGGGGACGACAGGAATTATCCATCTACACCATAAATCAGGTAGTACTGCGGAGTCCAATAATTATGACCAATCACTTGTCTACCAACGGTCTATAAAGTTCCTGCATCCATTTTGAGAGCTAAAATCAACCAACATATTGAGAGTAATTCTATCATGGCTGCCTCAGAATAGATGTAGGAACGGGTCCCGCGGTATTAAGGAGGTGCTCCTCATTGATATGACCATTAGCCAACAGGTTCCCCGCTCCCGAAGGGATCGGTCTACATGTTGGATAGATTACAAGAAGGCCTGTGATTGGTTGTCTATTGTTTGCCCGAAGATTATATGCCATAATCATCATTTTCCCGAATTTCATTTACCCGAATTTCATTTGCCCGAATGTTTCATTTGCCCTAAAAGACATATGACATACTTTTAATTGCCCGAATTTTAGATACCATAAGATACGAATGCCATAAGTATTGTTTGCCTTATTTTTATGTGTCATAATAATTATTAGACATAATATTTAAATGGCATAATATTTAAATGGCATAACAAGTATTAGACAAATATTTAAGCCCCGTAATAATCATGCTGTCATAATAATCTGGCTGTCGATGTCGATGGGTGCGCAATGTTTGGTATAATAAGAATAAACTTATTTATTCTGTGCATGGTTTTTTTTTCTGTGCATGGTTGATGGTGGGTTAGGTCGACGGAGCCCCGCTTCGCGGGGCTCCTACTTCTGTGTGGTTTATAAAAAAAGAGTCGCCCCGAGTCGGGGTGCCCTAAAGTCCCAATTGCATCCAATTTCTCTTGATATAAACAACCGTTACACACCCGATGTCGATGGCAAATTATATTATGGCATTTCATAATTATGGCATGTGATAATTAGGGCATGAGATAATTAGGGCTTACAATGATTATGACAAATGATGTTATGGTAAGTGACTTTATGGGAAACAATGATTCTGGCACGTGACTAATATGGCAAATGAGAGTAGGGCAAATGAGTATTATGTCGTATGATATTATGGCTGTTGACTATTATGGCAAATGATATTAGGGCAAATAAAATTCGGGTAAACGGCGGTATACCCTGTGATTCTATACCTCATACATGGCTCATGAGTGTGCTAGAGTTGTATAAAGTAGAAGCAACTCTGCGTACGTTCCTGATGTCATGTACGGGGCACCGGAGAACGGTCTTTTGCTATCCAGGATGTCGACAGATCCAGGGGAACAGCAAACCTATAAGAAACGAGCGTCGTGGCTTCTTAAATGTTAAGAACCTGCACAACCGTGAGGTATGCAGTCTCAAAGAATACTTCCTAGAGGCCGACCAGGAGATGCACCGAGATGTGGTGTCAGTGGCTAAGAGCCTCACCCCACTCAAGCAAACCTAAACTATTAGATACGAATGACCGCAAGGAGGTGTAGCAGGGCTAGGAGCTTCACGAGCGCTTTTACCGGGCCCTACATGGGACCGATGTAGACTTCTTAGCGTCCGTATCCTGGCTGCGCTTCGGTGACCTCTTCGGGGAAACCGAAGGTTTTGTCTGTAGTAAGTTCAAGTTTGCGCCAGTTCTCTTTAGCCATGGACAGTTGGGTGACTCCCTTGGTCCACTGCGACCAGATCTCGGTGCATACTCACCTCTGCTTTTAAAATATAATCTCTGAGACTGCACATCGCGGTTGTGGCGTTTAATAAGCCTCGACTTCCGCACTTCCGCGGGATGTACAGACTCATCCAAAATCGACTATATTTATCTAATATTTATTTATCCAATATATTTTTGTTTTACTATTAAAGACTAAGAACTTCCTTTGACATTATTGTAGGACTAAAAAGTTTATTAATTTATTGCATCTATATTTCGAAATATTGAAGACAAAATTATTCCGAATTAAAGGTTTTTAATTATCTAAAACTACAATATTATCTTTATTTATTTGTTTCTTATTTCAGTCTAATAACTATGTAAAATTTGTTTTATTCCAACTAATATAAATTAGTTATAATGTACAAAAACATTGCATGTAAGCGACACACAAAAAAACACACACGGTTCTAATACATTTTCATGTCTCTTAAATGTTTTTTATAACGATTTCCAAATGTAAGATATCCGTACGTCAAAAGTGTGTACTTCATTTTCTGTCAACAATCTCTTTACACTGTATTTTTTCAACAAGTCCTTTAAACAATTTTTTCATTAATAAATTGCATCCAACGTAGAGGTCAATTTAATGTTAGGGTCGGGACTACAAGATACTTGGTCAGTAAGTACTAGGTAGTAGTACTAGGGGTTCACAACTACGCAATCAGATACGTATCTGATAGCCTAGCTGTGCTTAAAGCCCTAGAAAACAAACAAACAGTAAATTAATATTTGAATGTCACCTCGCCCTGGAGAGTATATCGCTATCTAACAGAATCACCCTCCAGTGGATAAAGGGGCACAGTGGATCCTTAGGCAATGACGCCGCAGACAAACTTGCTAAGAGAGGTTCCGAGATGGCAGTGCTAGGCCCGTACCCACTCCTTCCCTTACCTTTCTCACAATTCCGTGCATGGATTGATTTGCGCGGACGGTGGCATGCCCGATATAATTACCAACTATGCTAACCGTGTCACCATAAATTCATACATAATTGCACAGACAAATCCTTCGGTTTCTCCGAAGATGTCCCCGGATGGTAGCCAGGCTATGGACGCTGATAGGTCTACATCGGCCCTGTAAAGGGACCGGAAATAGCGTCCGTGAAGCTCCGTGCTCTGCCATACCTCCTTGCGGACATTAATGTCAAGAAGTACCTACTTGACCGACCTTGCGGTGAACCGTGCATGACGGGTAGAAAAAACAATATTGAAGGTACCCTTTGAAGAGAAAAAACACATTCACATGATATTTGTGACCCAGCGTGCAGCGACTATCAATCAGCAGCAATCGTTAAAAGTAAACTATTAAAATACTTGAACTTTCACACTAAAAATGTCCTATTATTATTTCAGGTCCGGATGCCGATAACATATTAACCACATTTAAAGACAAGCTAGATAACAGATTCAACTGTGAACTAAGGGATGAACATGTGGTATGTCAAATATATTTAGTACATGATAGGTTATTTTGTGCATTTTTAATACTTGTGAAATTATTGTGTAAATGCTTTAAATATTCATGTACAGGATTGTCCATTAAATAATAAGCAAATAACTGCAGTGCCACTAAAAATATTACTACTCAATTTAATAATAACAAACATCTTGTCTCGCTGATAATCCACAGTGAATCTTATACAAGCAACAAAGTTAGTATAGATACATCTAACCTCCTTTGAATTTGTTCACAGACAATGCTAAACTACCATATTCACGATACGATGAGACTTAGCGAGCTCTTCGATGCGTTAGAATCCCTTCACAGGGAGTTCCCGAACCTCATCGAGGACTACTCGGTCTCGGAAACAACCCTCGAGGAGGTGTTCTTGTTTTTCGCTAAAGAAAATCGCAGACCTGTGAGTGAGCATAATATAAATTGGAACCTTTAAGAAATAATACGAACAAAATTGTGGTTGGACCAATAAAAAATTTTAATGGGTTGAGTTTTTCTTTTTTTAAACTAGTTCCAAAGTTGGATAGGTTATTAATGTATTACAGACCATCACCTTTTTTAATTCTCTCTAATCTAGTTTCGAGTGGATTGATGTGCTTGGCGTCTGTACCAGATGTTGGCACCTTAATTTTAAAGACTTGATGCTCATGTTAAAACACATTTTGTCTGTGTCATATAAAACAAAAAAAAAACTTATGGAGAATAACACCCTCAACAATTTTTACTATTACAATGAGTAGGGGTGGATCGAGTGAAATTCCCACCCGTACGCAAAATATGCGCTTTGACGTGGAGTTGCGGAAACCAGTCCGTTATACAATACAATACAATACAACGAGTCGCGTTAAACCGTGGTAGAGTGGCTGAAGTGACGGCATGGCGATAGCACTTTTCGGTTGATACTGATACTCTCCGTGCATGAGTGCGTCGGAAAATACTTGTACCTGTTCCGTGTAGGTCTGGACCCTAAGCCCGTTTATCACCACTGTGTGGTGAGTGCCCCGAGGACACGGCCCCGTGACTGCTGAGCGTGCAGTCATGCTCACATTGACGAGCCCAACGGGGCAGTTAAGATTTTGAACAATAATACACCCGACCAGCAAGGTGTTTTTCCGTTGACTCCACCGCCCGTGGCCCCACTGATGAGGCCAGCGGGAATGTATACACCATATTTTTAAATAATAATACTCAACATTTTGCATGGAATCGAGTAGTGTTAGTACAGTTGTGCTAGTTTGGGCAGTAACCTTACAAACAGTACTGGCGGGCATAAATCAAAGAATATATTTATTACTAGAAGACCGTACCTATACCCAGAATTATTAAAATGCATACCAGCTTGAGCTCATGCCAGCTACTAATAAAAGTAGCATTATTTTACTTTATAACGTACTAGTAAGGAGCTCCTTGGAATATTGTTCATCTATTTGGTCCCCCTATTATTCAAGTTATACTAATAATGTGGAATCTGTTCAGGCCCATTTTGTTAGGTATTTATGTGTGAAGAATGGGATTCGAAAAGCTATACCTGATTACGATGACAGGTTAAGACGTAACCATTCTGACATACCAATACTTCATAAAATTATTAACGGTTCCATAGATGCACATTTGGTAAACTATTTTAACTTTCGGTCTAGCCAACGTAGTAAGCGTCATCATCGTATTATTGAATTGACTACATCTACATTAAATACCACATTTAATAGCCCTCTAACACATATGGCAAGGCAATATAATGAAAGGTCTAAACAGACAGATTACCCTGTTGATATTTTCTCCATGAATTTCGCTTCATACAGACGTGCCGTATTTAAACAATGTGATAGTGTATGAAATGTGTAAGTAGCTCAAATTGGTTTGTTGAAATGCCAATATTACATGTTGTTTGATTTGAATTGTTAAATAATTGTACTGTTGGTGTGCTTATTATAAATAAATAAATAAAAAGGGAAAGAGAAAGTAAGAAACAGCGTACCGTTGCGTTATCGAGTACTGAGGCGGAGTACATGTCGCTCTCCGATGCTTGTAAAGAAGTACTGTTTATAAAAACTTTCTTGCACGAATGTATAGGTAGTAACATTGAAATAACTTGAAATAACTATTTTCAATGATAATCAGTCGGCCTTGAAATTGACTGAAAGTAGTATGTTTCATGTTAGGTCAAAACATATAGACATACGTCATCATTTCGTCCGGGAGGCGGTCAGCAATGGTGCAGTAAAAATAAATTACATGCCAACGTCCAAAATGATGGCGGATGTCTTAACTAAACTTTTGTCGGTAGAGAAACATAAGTATTTTGTAAACGAGTTAGGTTTGACTATCGATGTATGTTTACAAGATAAATTTAAGGGGCGGTGTTAGAGGTTGCAAACTTATAAGTTTAATATAAACTACATCGTCTACTGCTTGAGGTGTCCTAGCAACCTTAAAAACGTTAGTCTAAAAATATATTTTTCTGTTGCTCTACAAATAAGTATTTTCTTCCTGCAACCGTATCCCATTCTCAAATATATACATGGTAGAAACGGTAAACGGGGCAGTAAGGGGAGCTACCTTAACCATTACAGCTACACGAAAATGGTATTGGAAAATTTTATGTACGTTATCCGAACGTTCGGCCAGTCGAGATATGGAGCTGGCTGCTACTCCAGTTTTTAGTGACGATTATGTGACGCACAAAGATGCCAGCCAAAGAGTTTGTGACAGAACAGTTCGAAAGTTAGAAGCATTTATTTATGGCCGAACGACCTGATATCAGAACGTTCGGCCAACCTGCATCTCCATAACTGAGGACCTTAAAGAAACTGTTACTGAATAAAGAGTTAGTGACGATTTGGTGACAAACAACCAACGCTTTACTTTTACTCGTAATGCCACCGGTTAAAAGTAAAATGAATTTTGGTTCCTGGAACATCAGGACGTTTGGCCAACGTAATCTCCATAACTGAGGACCTGAGAGAAACCGTTAATTAATAAAGATTTAGTGACGAGACTGAAACGATTTTTTATTGCTTTATTTTTTTTTGTGACGGCCCATTTAAATAGTAAATTGAATATTTAACATATAACCTCAAACATTGGGATTATCGATTCCTCCACAAGGAATAAGCCCAGAGAAACTGTTAATCAATAAAGATTTAGTGACGACACTGAAACGAACTTTTATTGTTTTATTTTTTTTGTGACAGCCCCTTTATATAGTAAATTGAATATTTAACATATAACCTCAAAACATTGGGATTATCGATTCCTCTACAACGAAGAAGCCTAGAAGACTCGTAAAACCCCTGATGTGTATAGGTTTTTAGTGCAATGGTGTCAGTATTTTCGTTGATTCAAGATTCATCTATAAAAATGCACTATGGCGGATGGCGACTGAAATAGGGTGACCATATATTCCAACGAAACAAGTATTTATCGAGTACTTAATTACCTAAGCAATGAAGAAAAACACGTCGTAATATTAAATTATATAGGTATAAGCAACGTTGAGCTGATGCCTGCCTTATCCCCAAAATAAATAAACAGAAAGTAAGGCATTTTGGGCAACATTTTTGTTTGATACACGGTTAATTTTACATCGTTCTGGAGCCGAAACACTATCTCAAGTTGATTCTCAATCGAGGGCAATTTTTTTCTTTCATTTCTTTTTTTTATGGACGTCCTGATATTTCCCATCATAACTGAGTTTGTCTTATCGTGATAGATTGCTTAGTTTAAAAAGTTATACAGTTTTATTTAGACAGAGGTCACAATAGCGAACAAAAATTTTAAAAAGCTATAATTTATTTATTTATTACATACATACATTATACATATTTTCCCTCATTTTAATATGTGCACATTATGAAGACTCACGCTGTATAGGTATAGATCCAGTAACATGAAGGTATAGAATAAAGTGTAAGTTTCACACATATAGATAGTATCACTGCACATGTACTACCCACTTTATTTTATTTATGCACTCGCACTTTACGCCCGGCCACACCGTTATAATAATAGTAAACACGGAAAACAATTATTTCGGCTCTGTGTTTCAAAACATACACTCGCTAACTGACATTCCACACAAAAATGAACCTTGTTACGTAGGTGTGACGTATCGAAAATGCATCAATGGTAGCACGCCATCTATCGTAACGGGCTCAGATTGACAAACTCGGCCGTTGTTTTGTTACAGACAAGGATCGGGATGGGATTGAGATTTATAGAAAGTGGCCGTAACAGAATGAAGTAAAACTAATGGTGGCCTATTGGTCGAAATTAGATTTTATTCATGTGACAGTGACAAACACAGAAAAATAATAAAAAGTGGAATCAAAGAGGCCACATCATGACGCATGAGGTGGTGTGTGTAATGTTTTTTTTATAACAAAGTAAATATATTTTGTCGCTAGGTGGCGCTGTATGTGTTAACTAGCCTAACTTGACTTGCGGTGTTATTAAATTTTCTAATAATCTTAAATGTACTCAAAGTTCAGTGTATTGTTTGATAATAGTGAAAACATGATATAATAATTGCGGACAATTGAAGTCATAACGATCGAACAACTAGAATCAGTGTTATTGTGGGAAAAAAAAAACCGGTGTTTACATTGGCTATAAACATTACAACAGTGTTATAGTGTCGAAATTAGTGGAAGAGGACTGTTCTTGAACGATCTGCAGTGTGGACCTTTAACTTTGGGTCGTTTTTCCGAACACAGTGACTTTATTATTATTGATCTTTATTATTGATCTATAATATTGATTTTTGGGCCATTTGTCTACCCTCAAATTCTACTTTCATCCTATCTGCAGCAAAATTTAAATCAACGCCATCTACTGAACCTACTGTGTACCTGTATAACTGCGTAGCCCACACTGTTAACTGACTGATTGATTGATTGATCTTCACTTCATCGAGCTTTTCCATCATTGAGATAGGTGGCGCTGCATGTCCCTTGTTATCCAGGCTGTACTCTTTACTGTTGCAAATCGAGCGAACGATAGATCAATAAGTTTTCTGATCTTCACGTCAGGTGGCGCCACTATTACCTTCCTTGCCTAATAACAAACTGCACAATTATTCAATAAATCAAGATGAACTGCAACGGATGCAACAATGTGCTGGCATCTGATGCTGGTTACCTGATGTGTAATTTGTGCCATAGTGGTTATCATCACGAGTGCCTAAATTTTTCTCTGCAACAATTTATGGCGTTTACTATTGAGTTCAAGACTGCCTGGAAATGTCCCCCGTGTTGCAACATTACACGTCGCACCCGACCTAATTTGGACACACCCGTACGTTCCAGCACGCAGGTTCCAGCATATGTAGATAATTCCATGAATATGTCGTGCGATAACATGGAACAACGACCACCCTCGCCTTGCACTCCGCCATGTATGTATGCGTCACTTTCTACAAGAGTTGAAAATGACTCCACAACGGTGCTTATAGAAAACCAAATTCAGTCTTTTACCCTAGAACTGAACAAAACATTACAAGGATGGCGATCTGATATCGATCGTACCATGGCGTTGTTTAAGGAAGACATTAAAAACACTTTGAAGGATTGTCGAGCAGAGATGGAGGCCAGCATGCTCAGTTATCACGAAAGTGTTAAAAACAGTTTGGCCGATATGAAGCAGGAGCTGGGCTCTGTCTGCGCTGCCCAAGCTGACCTCAAGAGCGATGTGAAGAAAATAAACGATGATATGTCCAGTCTCAAAAATTCGCTCGAGTTCCATGCAAGCGAACAGGTTGACCTCAGGGGACGTGTTGAAGATATTGTACGTCTGCAGGCGGAGCAATCAGCCACTTCCACAACCTATTTGGAATCCAAAATTGAAGCGCTTGAACAGCAAGCTAGGCAATGCAATCTAGAAATTTGTAACGTACCAGACAAGCGTGGTGAAAACCTCTTGCAAGTGTTGGGGGCGATTGGAGATGCCATTGGCTTCCCCATACCTCAAAAGGAAATAATAGCCATCCACAGAGTACCTCACGCCCACCAACAAACAAACAGGCCAAAGAATATTATTGTGAAATTCTCCACACGCATATTGCGCGATAATGTTCTTAGCTCATTTCGGCTGGCTAAGACACTGAAAACGGATCAAATAGGTTTAACTGGGTCTTCAACAAATATTTATATTAACGAACACTTAACTTTAAAAAACAAAATATTATTTCGGAAATGTAAAGAAGCGGCAAAACTTCACCAGTATAATTACGTTTGGATTAAGAATTGCACTATCCTTGTACGTAAGAAAGACGGTGAAGCTGCTTTTGCGATTAGATCTGATGCAGATATTGTTAAAATCAATACTGATTGTAATTATGTCGGTAATAAGACTAATACTCAGTAATCATTGTATGTTTACTATCTACTGTTCTGTTTATTCTCTCGATATTTGTAATTACTGCATTGTGTTAACTGTCCTTATAAGTCTGCTATTGATATTATTGTCTGTACTGTGCATGTTTTATTGTGTTTGTAAATTGTCTACCGTTCTTTACCATCTTATAAATTGTGAAACAACTCCTAACTCACTCCTTATAAATTCAACCTATCTGTTTATAACAGTCAAAATTAACTGTTCTGTTGCTAAGAAATACGTTGCTGTCGTTATTATAAAGTGTTGCGATCTATACTGTCTCCTAATTCAACACACTCAACCAATTACATTTATTTTTACTACAATTTCTGCCATTTTGTTAATTAAATCCTTAGTATATTTGCTGCTTGAACACACTCTTATCATTTATACACATTTATATTTTATTATTACCAATGTCGAATAAAAATATCACCATTTACTACCAAAATTGCAGGGGTATTCGCACAAAATTAAACCAGTTACTCACCAATATCCTCATGAATACATACGATATAATCATATTAACTGAAACCTGGCTAACACCTGACATTTATGATAGTGAGTTCATAGACCAGCGTTATCTTGTGTACCGTTGTGATCGTGATCGCACTGCTACTAATAAACTAGACGGTGGAGGTGTACTGATTGCTGTTTTACGCACTTTAAAACCTTCTGAATTAGGTCTTTCAACCACACAGTGTAGGGATCTCTCACACACTCACATTGAACACATTATGGTTGAGTTGCCTAGCTCTGTCAACAATAAAAGACACATTGTGAGTGCTGCCTACATACCACCTAAGACTTCTACAATAGTATATGACAAGCACTTTGAATTGTTGCAAGAAGTTTTAGGCCACTCTAGTGTTGATAGTTTTTTTGTTATTGGAGACTATAATCTCCCTGAAGCTAATTGGCTAGTATCCTCTACAACAGGTATATCGAACATTGCGAAATCATATTCTGGAGGACCTTCGGCCTGTGCAAATCTACAGATCTTGATTTCCGTCTTGGGTGCTTCTCAATTTAACAATATAGTGAATGACAAAGGCAAAATTCTTGATCTAGTTATTTCCAATAAGTCCTGTAATGTTTCTCATATATCAACTACATTACTTCCGATTGACACCTATCATCCTGTTCTGTCGTGTGAGACATGTCTTAACGTCCAAATCACTCCAATGACTAAAACTCCTCTTCACAAATATTGTTTTCATAAGGCCAACTTTGACAATATTAATAGTAACATACAGCAACTAAATTGGTCTGAATTGTTAAGCCCTTTGAAATCTGAAGAGGCTCTGGACAAATTTTACACTGAAATGGATAATATTATTAAACAAGACACTCCATTGGCCCGACCTAGATCAGTCAGCTATCCCATATGGTTCTCTCGTACTCTTATAACTATTTCTAAAAAGAAAGAAAAGTCATGGATCAAGTGGAAGAAATATAATAACATTTCTGACTTTGAATCATTTTCAAATTATAGAAAACAGTTTAAAGAGATATGTCTTAAGTGTTTCAGATCGTATATTGGTTCTGTAGAGGATAATCTGGGCAAAAACATAAAATACTTCTGGACCTATGTTTCCAATCGAAAAGACAAGCCTGGAATCCCGTCTAAACTTCAATACAAAAATGATGAAACAAATGATCCAAACACGGCGTGTAATATGTTTTCTGACTTTTTTTACTCTGTATATGAGCCGACGTCCCCTTCGTTGCCTCATTGGAAGCCTCCGCAGGACAATAACGCACTACACGATGTCTCTATTTGCGACCTTTCTTTTAGTGAAGAGAAGATATTGAAGGAGCTTAACTCCTTAGATCCAGCGAAGGGCCCAGGTCCTGATGGACTTTCGCCTTACTTCCTTAGGAATACTGCGACTTCCATCTGTAAACCTCTATTTATTATTTATAATAAATGTATATCTGAGGGAGTTGTGCCTAATGTGTGGAAGCATGCGTATGTTGTGCCTGTTCACAAAAGTGGATCCAAACGCTGCGTGGAACACTATCGTCCCATTTCCATCCTGCCTGCACTGTCGAAACTCTTTGAAAGGTTAGTTCATAATGAAATCTACCCTGTACTCCACAACATCATAATTCCACAACAGCACGGTTTTGTTAAGCGTCGGTCGACTAATACTAATTTATTATTATTTTCTAGCTTTTTGTTTGATTGTGTTGACAGCCGTGTACAGGTAGACGCAGTGTATACGGACTTCTGTAAAGCCTTCGACAAGGTTGACCATGAAATACTGCTAAATAAAATAGCGTTCAACGGTATTCGTGGTAATCTTCTGAGGTGGTTTACCTCTTATATTACCAACCGCAGTCAGAGGGTTGTAATCAATGGTCATCAATCAAACATCGCACAAGTCACCTCAGGTGTGCCTCAAGGCTCTATACTTGGTCCCCTTTTGTTTATTTTATATATAAATGACATCAGCCAATGCTTTCGCAATACCAAATTTTTATTATATGCCGACGACCTCAAATTATATAGAGCCATACGACAACCAAGTGATTGCCTTCTGCTGCAGCAAGATTTGGACAGACTATCCTGTTATTGTCAGGAAAATAAGTTGCAACTAAGTTTACCTAAATGCAATTTCTTAAACTTCACAAAAAATAAAATCAAAATTAACTATACATATACGTTGTGCAATGCCCCCCTACTTAAAGTGGATTCTATTCGAGATCTCGGTGTTATTCTTGATTGTAAGCTTTGCTTAGATCTACACATAGGAAAAATTGTTAATAAAGCGTATCAATTGTACGGATTTGTAATGCGTTCAACTGTCGACTTTAAAAAGCCATTTTCCTATTTATGCTTATATAAGTCTCTTGTACGCTCTCAACTAGAGTACGCCGTGTCCGTCTGGAGTCCTTACTATAAAAAGTACGTTGAAATGATTGAGTGTGTTCAATACAAGTTCTTGCGAGCTATGCATTACAGATGCTACGGATATTACTTGCCGTACCAAGATTTACTTGCTAAGTATAAGCTCGCAACACTCGAAAACAGACGTAGGTACTTAGAAGCTATGAATTTATATAATATTGCTCAAAATAAATTTGACTGTATTGAACTGTCCAATATGTTATGTTATGCGGTTCCTAGGACGGTCCACAAGCGAAAGGTGCGCGCTGGCAGATTATTTTCCGTGGGCACTTGCAAGTCCAACTCTGGCCAGCGTTCGCCTGTTCGCAGAATGGTCGATTCCTACAACAGTACTTTCGAGCAAATTGATATTTTTGCATGTTCTCCGTACAAGTTTAAACGTCTTATACTCAAAGAACTTTCTTAATTATTTATACACCTTCTTACACTGTTTTTCTTCTTTACATGATCTTATATAATATCTCGCATTTGTAACCCTAGCGATTATTTCACTGTCAAGTACCTTAGAGTTAATCTGTGAACAGCGTTGTGGGCTGCAATATTGTCTATAAGCTTTGTATATGTTTCTTATGTCTATGTTTTATATTGCAGTTGTTTGTTGTTCCTTTTGAATAAAATAAAATAAAATAAAATAAAATAACAATTTATTTCTAATGCATATTATATGAAATATTAGTTATCTGCACTCCTTCTCATATTCCTTCGTCCGCGTATCTATTTATTTTGTTGCACAGGTATTTCAACATCGTCACATTATTTCAACTATTTCGACGTGTTTCTCTTCATTCAGTAGATAAATAGGTACTCGATAAATACTTTGTTTCGTTGGAATACATGGTCACCCTATTTCAGTCGCCATCCGCCATAGTGCATTTTTATAGATAAATCTTGAATCAACGAAAATACTGACACCATTGCACTGAAAACCTATGCACATCAGGGGTTTTACGAGTCTTCTAGGCTTCTTCGTTGTGGAGGAATCGATAATCCCAATGTTTTGAGGTTATATGTTAAATATTCAATTTACTATTTAGAGGGGCTGTCACAAAAAAAATAAAACAATGAAAGTTCGTTTCAGTGTCGTCACTAAATCTTTATTGATTAACGGTTTCTCTGGGCTTCTTCCTTGTAGAGGAATCGATAATTCCAATGTTTTGAGGTTATATAAATATTCAATTTACTATATAAATGGGCCGTCACAAAAAAAATAAAGCATTAAAAAATCGTTTCAGTCTCGTCACTAAATCTTTATTCATTAACGGTTTCTCTCAGGTCCTCAGTTATGGAAATTACGTTGGCCGAACGTCCTGATGTTTCAGGAACCAAAATTCATTTTACTTTTAACCGGTGGCATTACGAGTAAAAATAAAGCGTTGGTTGTTTGTCACCAAATCGTCACTAACTCTTTATTCAGTAACAGTTTCTTTAAGGTACTCAGTTATGGAGATGCAGGTTGGCCGAACGTTCTTATATCAGGTCGTTCGGCCATAAATAAATGCTTCTAACTTTCGAACTGTTCTGTCACAAATTCTTTGGCATCTTTGTGCGTCACATAATCGTCACTAAAAACTGGAGTAGCAGCCAGCTCCCTATCTCGACTGGCCGAACGTTCTGATGTACATAAAATTGTAATACTTTAATAACGCATTCGCGGGTTTTCGTTCCCGTTACCCCTTACTGCCCCGTCTTAACGTTTCTACCCTGTATAAAGATAATTTTTCTATCGGATAATTTAATTTCCTACAAAAATAAAAATAAAAGAATACCGCAGTATTCTTTTATTTTTATTCCTTGGTGCTTGAACCTCAATAAATTAAATTGTCACTAGTACTAATAACAGTTCCATCATGGAACTTTTTCTTCTTTCACTGCCCGCCATCGACGGCCGTTTCACCAAATGCGTGCTTCGGCTGACCAAGCCACAGCCGCGCCAGTTACAGCTGCTATTACTGGAAACGGCTCTTTTAATAAACACCTCCTTATCCTTATCTTGTCCTTAGCCCCCTGTGCCGTGACGTGAAAAATAATAAAATAATTTTCCAAAAAAAAAAAAACTTCCGAAAAAAACACTAAGTTTCCGAAAACATGTACCTACTGCTAAAATAATCGTTTTCTTGAGATCATCTTTATAATCAACTTTATGTTTTGGCTCAACTTAGGATGCAAGAGCGAGCGAAGCGGGCTCGGGACTTAGGGCATCCCGACGTTAGGTTATGTTAGGTTACTTTAAACCCTTTAACCCAGAAATAGGAGCCCCGCTTAGCGGGGCTACGTCGACAACGCATTATACAAGATTAGTTTGTATGTGTACTAGCACTGTATATTATCGAACAAGCTAGTTACCTAAGCCACTACAAAGTATACACGAGTATTTGCGTACTACTCGTGTATAGATCGGAAAACCTTGATTAAAAAGTGATTTCCAATCTATACGCGACTAGGTTCACGCGTTCTGGCCTTGTATAGAAAGAAAAAACGCGTCGGACTCGCGCATGAAGGGTTTTGTGGCATCGTAGTAAGGGCCACTTTTAATTTTAATGTTTTGTTGTTCTAGCGGCAACAGAAATACATCATCTGTGAAAATTTCAACTGTCTAGCTATCGCGGTTCATGAGATACAACCTGGTGACAGACAGACGGACACTGGATTCTTAGTAATAGGGTCCTGTTTTTTTGAACAGAAAAACACAAGAAAAGTTAACCTTATCGGAGCGGGATTCAATCATTTTCGAGCACACTCTTACATCCTGTTCCTATATGAATAAGTCCCCCCTACCCCGTGACCGGGCCAGCTTAACCAGGATACACGCGGCTTATACGAACAAATTGACTTCACATAAACCTCACGATTCACGCAGATGCTGATCGGTGTTACACAATACAATAATTATGGCTCACACACACATGACCTCGTCTCCTGCCGGGCCTCCCCGAGGTAACTAGGGTGCTCACTTGTATTCATCAATACGTATTGTATGGAATCAGTACGTGATGGAGCTAACTCACAAAATACTCTAGCAAAGATACTTTAAGTTATTTGTATTAAATTTATAATTATGAGACCACAGCGCGTGCTTCTTCTGCCAAATGAAAATAGAATTACGTTAGGAGATAATACTATTACGGTGCAGATACATTAAAAATAAGGTGATGGCCTGTAATACACACATCAACACGGTCTAGGGATATTTTTAAAAAAGCGAATTACTATCAATGTGTTAATTATTTATATGACATGTATAAATTTAAAAGATACGTTATTTAATATTCTACAATTTTTTAATAATGGTTAAGGTATAGATTAAAATTTCAGGATTTTATGGAAAAAAAATGAAGCATAGACGGAAACCGTATATGAATGAACTTTTAATTTGTGAGTAAAAACTGAAAAAAATAGAAAAATCATTTAATTTGTGTTTATAAACTTGAAGTTAGTAGTCTGAGAAAGCGCCCATGATGTTCATAACACATCGGCAACGATTCGGCATGCTCAGAACAAGGTTGTCAATGTCTTGCTGCGGAATATTGTCCCATGTCCTTCTGAGGTGCGCAAAAAGTTGATCTTCTGTAGCCAGTTTTTCAGGAACTTCCTTCAGAGCTCTTCTTTGCAGCATATCCCACGCATGCTCAATGGGATTTAGATCTGGCGATTGAGCAGGCCAGTCTAAGGCCCTAACATTATGTGTATGTAACCAAGCTGCTACCGTTCTCACCGTGTGTGCCCGGGCATTGTCGTGCATGAGCAGGAAATCTTGCCCCATTTGTGTTCTGTGGGGCAAGATTACGGGCCCCAGCACCTGTTGGACGTATCGTTCTGCCGTCATATTGCCCCGCACCCAAACGAGATCCGTCCGTCCTCCAAGACGAATTCCTGCCCAAACCATAATTGTTCCTCCTTGGTATGGGTGAACTTCCTGAGGGTTCTGGAGACGGCTCCATCGTCCAGGAACTCGCCAAACACGCGTCCTTCGTGAATCTGGATGGAAGCCGAACCTGGATTCATCCGTGAACAGCACATTGGACCATTGGTCACGGCCCCAGTCCACGTGGTTCCGAACCCATTCTAATCGTCGTCCACGATTGCCTCTCCGTAAAGGTGGGACCCGGAGTGGTCTACGAGAGCGTAGATTGCTTTCATGCAGTCGCCTTCTTACAGTTTGGTCACTCACAAGCACTTGGTGTTCCACTCGCAGCCTTTGGACCAATTGAGTCGCCGTTGCATTTGGTTGTGCTCGCGCAGTAATTTGCAAAAATCGGTCTTGTCTGGGGGTAGTGATGCGACTTGGCCCCCGGTGCCTCTCCGCTACTTCACCTGTGGCACGATAGCGTGTCCACAATCTTGAAATTACATTTTGATGGGTCCCTATGGCCTCAGCAACATTACGCTGAACAGATCCAGCTTCCAGCATTCCCACAGCTCGTAACATCTCCGCCCTCGTCAAATGTCGGCGTTGCATGGCTACAATACCTCAATTTTAACTTTATCTTTCGTTTAAAAATGAAAAAAACTGTAACTAAACGTAATTCGTATTGTTTTCTAAATTTCGCACAAATGAAAATTCCCTCTACTATACATCAAGACTAGATAGATCTCATCTAGACTAAACTAGGATAAATGAAAAACTCAACTCATGAAATCTTTTATTGGTCCAACCTACCACCACAATTTTGTTCGTATTATCCCCTATAGGTTCCAATCGATATGCACACTCGCAGGCTGGCTTTCTTTAGCGAAAAACAGGAACACCTCCTCGAGGGTTGTTTCCGAGACAGAGTAGTCCTCAATGAGGGTCGGGAACTCCCTGTGAAGGGATTCTAACGCTTCGAAGAGGTCGCTAAGTCTCATCGTATCGTTTATATGGTAGTTTAACATTGTCTGTGAACAAATTCAAAGGAGGTTAGATGTATTTATACTAATTTCATTGAAATATTACTACTACGTATAGAGAAGACAGCGCGAACAAAATCTGTGCGCAGTGCGGGGCGCGCGGGGGGCGGCTAATCCCGTATATATAGATGTTCTGTAGCGAGCAAGCTTCTGAATGAATTGCAGCCAGCTGACAGCATTTGAACGGAGCACAGATTTTATTCGCGGTGTCTTCTCTATACGTAGTAGTAATAGCTCGAATGACTAATTTGAACTTTGTTGCTTGTATAAGATTCATTGTGGATCATCAGTGAAATAAGATGTTTATTTTTATTAAATTGTGTAATAATATTTTTAGTGACACTGCAGTTATTTGCTTATTATTTAATGGACAATTCTGTACATGAATACTTAAAGCATTTACACAATAATTTCACAAGTATTAAAATGCACTAAATAACCTATCATGTACTAAATATATTTGACATACCACATGTTCATCCCTTAGTTCACAGTTGAATCTGTTATCTAGCTTGCCCTTAAATGTGGTTAGTATGTTATCGGCATCCGGACCTGAAATAATAATAGGACCTTTTTAAAGTGAAAGTTCAAGTATTTTAATAGTTTACTTTTAACGATTGCTGCTGATTGAGGGTCGCTGCACACTGGGTCAAAAATATTATGTGAATGTTTGGTCTCTTCAAAGGGTTAGGGACAAAATACGATTTTTCAGGAGAGGCCGACAAAGTTTTTTTTCGGACTAAATCAATCATAACTTTTGTTGTAATTAACCTTTTTCAGATCTGATTTTACACATTGTCTTATGTTTTAGTGCTCTGTCTACTTGTTTATCATTGTTATTTTTTTTTTGCCAAACTTAGTTTTCATCTTCGGTAAAATCAGAAAACTAGCTCGGCGAGAGCTACGTTGGGTTACTTGTTTCACCTTAGTAAACGATAAATTAGTCTGTATACTTTTGTTGAGTGCCTAAATACATGTATTGTAAATATATAACTGTCTAATGTTCATTATTTTGGTTTCTTAATAAATTTTGCTTGTCGATGTTAAGAATGGGTAGTTAAAAATCATTTTCATCAATTTGTTTTGTGCAACTTGAAGACTTGCTAGCTTCGTCTTGGCCGCACTGCCCCATATTTCAACCAGATGTAGTAGATTAGGTTTTACTAGGGGCGTTATAGATGGTGTGGCGCAATCTATGTGGAATAAATCGAACTATGTTTTGGAGGAATCAAAGTAATGACGTAAGCTTTGTTTTTATATGATCGAACAGTCCACGAAAGATAGTAGGTATATTATTAATAACTAATGGATTACTACAACTACACTACAACAGCCCATAACGTCCACTGCTGGACATAAGCCTCTCCCATGATGGGAGGAATTTGCCGTAATCTCCACGCTTGGCAGGCGGATTGGAGATCGCAGTGATGAAAGACTAACAGAAAACGCTGCTGTCCATTCTCTGGTCTACGGAGGCACAAGGTGTTCTGCCTCAGACATTAGTCGCCTTATACGACACCCGTGAGTGTAATGGGTTGGGTCTATTCTACTCTGCCGGATACCACACGGCTAACTAACTAATGGATTATGTGGAGGTATTTTATTTTTTGCTTAAATCAAGATATAGCACGTTTTAGTCATGTTTATAGTTAATAGATTATATTGAAACCATGAAATAAGGGTGTTTAAATCGTCTTGAGCCTGGGAAACTAAATCATGGAAAGTCCGAAATAAAATAAGCAAATGTCATCTGCGTTTAACTGAAGATGGCCATGTAGTTTAATTTCTTGAATATTATATAAGTAGATCAAAAAGAGGGGAGGTAGAGGTATTATATAAGTAGATCAAAACGTGTGGAGTTCCCCAGGGATCAATCCTGGGACCCCTGGGCCCCAGGATTGATCCCTGGGGAACTCCACACGTTATAGGTAATGTGCGACTTTGATGGTTATTATTCGTTCTAACTACCTGCGACCTGTTTTTTATAAGGAATGGAATATTTTTAGGGCACTTCCGGTAATTTTGATGGTTTCTAGCTTTTTAAGTAGCAATTCGTGAATTACGGTATCGAACGCTTTTTTGAGATCGATAAAGATGCCAAGGACTATGTTTTTTCCATCTGCATTTTGATTAATTTCAGTAACGATGTCGACTGTAGCTGTTCGTGTGCTGCTTTTTGGTCTAAACCCGTATTGTCTGTCTGAAAGAAAGTTGATAGTAGTTAAATGATAATACAAACGTTCGTGTAGGATTTTTTCTAATAGTTTTGACAATACAGGCAACACTGAAATAGGTCGGTGATTACCTGGGTCCATTTTTGAACCCGATTTGTGTATGGGAGTGACCTTCAGCTAGCAATTTGTTGATGCAGTTGCTCAGGTGGTTTGCAATTAAATTGTTTATGCATTTTATTGCTTTGGTACTAATTCCATCTAGTCCAGTACTACAGTTAGGGTCTAAATTTGATATCATTTTTGAAATTTCGGTTGCAGAACACGGATCAAGAGTTGATAACACTGGAGTGTCTTCGGGAGGAATATTTGGTAAAGCATGACATGTGTATGATCATCATGAAATGATCCAGGTATTTCATTCGCTAAAAGGGGTCCAATAGTGGCAAAGTATTCGTTAAAAATCTGGCAAATTTCATTTGGGTTCGTAATGTGTTTCGAGTCGATCAATAGTTTTGAAGAAGCACAATTTAGTTTAATTTTATTCTTTGCAAGAATGTTAACCAAATTCCACATTTTCTTAGGTTTATTAATACAATCACTAAACTTTTTATAGTAGAAATTATTCTATGTATCTTGCATGTGTTTGGCAACATGTTTTCTTTTTGTGATAAATTCTGCTTCCAGGGTGGTGTTCTGCGGCGATTGGCGGCGGCGAACCTCTCGCGTCCGGCCCTGGTGCAAGCCATGGTCCAGAGCGAGACGGAATGGGACGCCGTCACCTCCTTCTGCGAAACAGTAATGCTAGAGAAGGAGGTGGCGGAACGTGAGAGAGGAGAGAACCTCACAGCGTCCCGGCTGCCGCGGGAGACGTCGCGCGCGGGAGACGGCCCCCGTAGGCGCGGGCCTGTGGACCGTGGGTTATGGGCTAGCTCGCCGTCCGACCGTCTCATGATGACAGGCCGTGTCGACGGCGCGTTCGTGTTCCAGGCGCGCCTCAAAGAGAGTCAGCAAAAAGGAAGGGGTCCGTAAGAACCGATGCCTGACGGGGTTGCGGGACTGTTCGAAAGAGATACCGTGGCCCCGGAACACAAAGGGCGATGAAGGAACATGAATGGGTTTTAGTCAGTAAAAGTCTGACACTCCCTCCTGCTCCGCCCAGAGCGGGAGGAGTCATTTGATGATTTCCCATCCGAAAAAAAAAAGGGTGTTGTTCTTTGGATTATTTTTCAGTTCTGTCCACAATGCGTTTCTTTAGTTGATATCATCAAATATGTTTCTATTTATCCAGTCGTTTTGGGGTACGTTCTTGATTTTGGTTTTTGTTGTTTTACTATTGTCAATTATTGATTTTATTTTGCTTTCTAGTACTGCGTGATCATCATCTAATTATTCTAGGTTTTTTGCTTCTAGTATATCATATAGTTTCGTAAAATCTATGGCTTCTTTGGTCCGTATTAGTATATCGAGTTCATGTTAGCTTAAGGTTACATCCAGATATTATTGTGAGAATTTAACATGCAGTCTGCTTTGAATTATATTTTGGAAGAGGATGACGTTTTGGCCGACGTTTGAAACCGTTAAAAGACTTTTGCGAACTCCTCGTTTGTATTCCACCAGACGACACTACTTCACACGTCATGCGTAAAATTAGCATTGCGCTTCCCATTGTATTTATTTTAAAAACTATTACAAACGAAAATAAACACAACTTTAAACAACAGATAATTTGATGGTTAGAGAACAGTCATCTCAGGTATAATCTTGTATTAAGCCTCCTCTACACGTCTGCAGATGCGACCGAAAACTTTTGATCTGTGCCAAAAAACTGACAACAATCGGATTCGAGGCGGACGCGTCTGCGGACGTTAAATACCAACAACCGATGGCGGACCGATCGGCGGACGCATAAGAAGACGACGTAGTGCAGATGCATTTGCCGACGTGTAGAGAAGGCTTTAGTACATAGTGTATTATCTATGGGTATAACGCAACCATTTTAAGATGTTTCGCATTTGTACGGTTTTAACGTGTTATGTTACCCACCTTATTTTACTGTATTATAATCATTCGGTCTTTCATTCCTAAAACGCGCGTTTACATAACCGAGCTAGAATAAGTTGTGGTGAACACCAAAATTTCCACGTCATGTTTAAACAACTGTTTACGTTTAGCGGGCCGATTACGAAACAGTCGGTTATTTTACTGTTGCTGAACATGGCCCTTGGCTTAGTATGCAAAGTTTCATGATCTAATTTGAAGTACTTTTTGAATACCAGCGGTTTATTGTTCGATGTGGAGGTAACTTTGGAATTTTTTTCTATCGAGAAAAGTTTATGGAATCGTGTTTTCGTCACACATAGTACCTAGCATTAATCCTCAACGTTACCATATATTTATTTCAAAATTAATGCTGCAGTATTTTAGGCGTAACGGAGGATCATGCTAAGCCATTTAAGGCATGTTAGGCCCTTAAATGCGGGCAAACAAACACAAGCCGTGGTATTTTTAAGGTTATAGGTGCCAGCTTTATACAAGGGTGGAGGCGCGAATAACTTCGGAATAGCGGTTGATGAATACAAATGTCAAAGCTATACTTGGTATAAGCTATTCTTTGTTTATTTGTAGACATTTTGCTTATTCTTAGTTTATTCTCGAGTTAGTACTTTTATACCACGTTTATTTGTAAGGCTGTTTATATTCGCCTAAAAAGCGTATTCTGAACGGAGCTCCGCTACGCAGGGCTCCTATTTCTGTCTGTAGGGTTTAAAGGAACCTGACTAACCTAACGTCGTGGTGCACCAAGTGCCGATTAAGAGGGCAGAGATAATTTGATCGCATGCATTTCACAATTTTACGGTTTCACTTCGACACATTATAATCTGCCAAAAACTAATGCGTCATATTGTAAGCATGAATGAGTATGATTATACAGTTAATAATATTTCGACAGGGTTTAAAGGTACGTTTAGACTAGGACAGAAATTCCGACATCAATATCAGACATTAATGTCTGTACTGTTTACACTTGTACGATTTTTTTGTGTCTGAGTAGTATCTATTTGTAAGTGTACGGAAATTGTGTCCGAGCTGTTCACACGCAAACTAGTTAGTGATGCTCGGCCAGCGTGGATAAACGTCGTGCAGCCGCTATTGCTACTATTGTGATACAAAATCGCAAAAGACGAAAACGCAAAAGAAGTATTTGGGTACACCAGTGGATTTAAAAAAGGTTACTCTATTGAGTAAAAATAGAGCCTTTTTTAAACTTATTTTTTTGACTTTTTTTTGTAATAACTCTAATTTTATATTATACTACTCTATTTTTTTAATATTATATTTACTCTATTTTTTTAATCACTGGATAAAACATTCCAAAGCTCTGTTAGCCCTTCTACAAAAATGATAAGGCTCTTTGTGGTCGTCTTGCTCCACGTAAAACTCATTTTGTGCACTCAAACGCGTTGCGATACAGTATTGAAAATTTCAAACATGTTCGAAATTTTTTTTAACTACACTAGACACTTTGACTCATCGTGTTCACACAGCGTCACTAATTATCGTTTCACAATAAATTTTGCAATTAGAGACACTCGTGTACATACAGAGACACTCGATGTATATATACACTGAGTGTACCGTATATCGACGGGTCCTACGTCGTATACTGGTGTAACCCGCAAAACAGTGAAATACGTTTTTTTGCACCAAAAGCCTTAAAATTACTTTAACTTTATATCCTGTAAAAATTATATCAAATTATCAAGTAATTTCAAAGATACAAATTTGTAAACTAATATAAGTGACAACATTTTCCGCCACACGACCATCTACACTGATGTAAGTCACTTGCACCAGTGTAGGTAGTCGCGTGCGCCGCGACACGTCAGCACAAGTGTCATTCACTTCAGTATGCGCGCGGCGACGGAGTTGGGAGCACGTTAAACACTGGTATAACTGCGCTGCGTTTTAGTTTACGTATTCATTTGTTCAAAACTATTCCGATTTTGTTTGTTTTGAGTAAGTAGTGGTAAGAAGTCACAACAATGAAGCGCTCACGAGGTCAATTAATGATAGATTTATTAGAAAATAAGTGTAGTAAATGAAACACTCCAGAAAATTACATTTTCACAATTTTACTCCATTTGATATGGCTGATCTGCAGGGTTATTGTTATTGTTGGGACGAACAGACTGCTAAAAAAGGTGCCAATGAAATAGCTAGTTGCATTTTCGATTTTATTGGTATGAAGGTGGAGCAAGGAGTCAAAACTTTTATATTCTGGTCGGATAATTGTGGAGGCCAAAATCGAAATAGGATCATATTCCTTATGCTTGGAAGTTTAACGTGAACATAACCCATAGATTTCTTGTTGTTGGTCATACTCAAAATGAGGGTGACAGCATTCACTCAGTAATTGAAAGGAAAACCAGAAATATTTTAATTTATACTCCAGAACAGTGGATTCTAGCTTTTAAAATGGCGACAGCTAATGCAAAACCGTACATTGTTCGAGAAGTAACTCAATCTTTCGTTTTTGATTTTAAGTCTTGCCTGCCCTTTTTTGACAACTGGAAAAAGAATTCCATGGGGGAACTTGTTATGTGGAGTAAGGTTTGCGAAGTTAATGTTCAAGCCAAAGATTTATTTATGCTTAATTATAAGTATGCGTTTGAAGAAGGGGCTTACAAAACTAAAAATGTTTGAGAAGTAATACACGTGCCAGTATACAAAGTGTTTCAAAAAAACTTTATAGATTAGATGTAGCGTACAAGAGTTTGTTACCAATTGACAAGAAAAAATTTAAAGATCTTCAAGATCTTTGCAAGTCCAATGTGATTCCTGAGCGGTACCATTCATTTTACAATAATTTGAAGATACGGACCGAAAACATTGAAGATATCTCTGACTAGGTTATATTTTTAAAAAGCCTAGTTGTCTTTTCCAACATGTTGTTTCTCTTTTATATTGGATTTTCTATACCATTATCTACTGTGATTATTGTTACAAAAAATAACAATGTTGCCAATGTCTGAAAGACTGATTAAGTAGTACTTACGTAAGACTGATTAGGAAGTACTAATGAAAATATAAATAAACAATTAATATAACGAAAGTTTCTGCTTATGTTAAGAAAATTACATTTTTTAGTTTTATTATTTTTAAGATGGCAAGGCCGTTAATTTTATTTTTCAGTATTAAGAGTGCTATAATATATTTACATCAAAATAAAAAAAAACACCTATTAAGCATAGATCTGGAAAAGTCATTTATTTGAAATAAAGTTTTATTTTGTATTTTCAATGTTTTTATTTAATTTCCTGCCACACGCAATCAAATATTTAAGGATAATAACAATACAGAAAACTGTTGCAAGTAGTTTTCCAGTACTGAGTAAACTGTTGTAAGTGTTTAAAAGTCCATAAAAGCAGATGTTATTGTTAATATTATAACATCATATTGATCAATAAATCGGAAATAGCATGTTAAAAGAGTAAAATCCTTCAGTTTTCCTTAATTGTAAATATAAGCAAGTACACCATATACTGGTATAAGTAGCCACTTGTATCAGTTTACAGGTTCTACCATAGTAAAGAAAACAAGCTACATCAATGCAAGTGATGCTATTTTCCAAAGTATAAAAAAATAAGAAAAACCAATAATGCAGTCTTTTTTCTTAGATATTAAAATATAACATACCAAAATTTCAAGTATTTCCCTTGATTTATGACAAAATTACAAGCTTTAGAACCTATAAACCGCTCTCTTGACTAGTTGTATTTTTGCACTTGTACTAGTATACGTAGGACCCGTCGATATAGTGTCATAGTCTAAACGTACCTTTACAATTTGACGCCGACATACATAATTGCGTATTTGTGTGTGAGGGAAAAATAAAGAATAAATACTTATTTTTCGCAGGACTCAACAAGACGTGCATACAAAAGGCCAAAACAATAAAATAAACATACAATGCACAACAAATGTTTATAAATATATTACAACAGGACGGAACAAAAAAAAATGTGAGCTAACACGTCGTGAAGCTGCGACAAGCAGGTTACCTCTCAGCATGAGCGTGTCTGACTGTGTGCACCACTGCGTACGCCAGCTTGAGCACGTTTTCCTGCGAGTGCGCCGTGCAACATGCCGTGTATGTGCGTACGTACCGATCTCCGCCACGTTCGCCAGCTTGAACACGACAGAATATCCCTGCGCGTGCTCATTACGCAGCGCCGTCGGCGTGCCCAGCGCGCGCATTCGCCCTCGTACCATGATGCCTATCCGATGGCACAGGGCTTCCATCTCGTCCATACTAGAATGTAGTAATAACTGGTTGAATTGTGAAGTTTTGTGATCTTATTTGGTGTTAAAATTCAAGGTCACCCAAAGCTCCATAGCTCTGGGTGAACCTCGAATGTCTTTGAAATATATGATTGGAATCGCAAATTATCCTGATAGTGACAAAATAGTGTAGGTTTAGTTATGTGTAGTAGTTTAGTTTTTTAAGACTGTCGAAGCTGTGACGCTTTACGAGAGCGAGTTTAAGAAATTACACTATTTACCTACTTATTTTTATAGGTAGTACAGTTGCTAATCTAGTAGTATCACGGTATACCTGTGCGAGGTGATGATGATAGATTTCTGGCGCCGCAGAGCTTTCCGCAGCGCGTGCCACAGCCTGCGCCGGGCGGCCGGGTCCACGCCTGCGCTGGGCTCGTCCAGCAGAGAGAGGTCTGCGTCGCTGCACAGCGCCGCGGCCGCACCCATGCGACGCACGCACCCACCACTGTAGCTGTCCACAATGTTATGGGCGTATCTCTCTAGTCCTGAAGTAGAAGACAAGGACAATAGGAAATATGAATGAAATACAAAACCTCTTTTTATTTATTAAATGCCTTGTATTGGCCCATAAAAACATTTTGGTACACTTGTTTAAGTTGCTATTACATCACTTCTTTTACAATTTACTGTTTTATGTAGCCTGATTTTGGTGAAACGGAACGCACTCTCAAAACGCGTCGTCCTCGATAACGCTGGTAGTGATGTCAAAGTCTATGTGTCAAAAAAACACTTTTTGAAAAGTGCTTAAAGTTTCACTAAGATTTTATTATAATATTGTTATTGCAATTTTTACTTGAATATAGCACATACAATAAGTAAAATTATACTATTAAGGGCAAAAAAAATGATGTAAACAAGGCAGATTGTGGTATATGACGTCACATCATGGCCGCGACAGCTACGGACGTTTGAACTGTCGTAGAAAATTGCAGGAGTTTAATATTATTTTTAAGCGACAAGCAGTAGTTGAACTTAACTTTTAATACTTTTCTTGGGTTGATAGTACTGTATTTTATTGATTTAAGTTAAGAAAAAGTTACTTGCATATTCCCTATTGTATCATCTTGCAGCATGCCCTTTGAAAATGATGTTGGGCTGTCGAAAGTAAACTATAGCTAATAAGAAGAACTGCATGTAAGGGCACGCTGCTCAAGATATAAATGCAGCAGGCTTGCCACGTCTCATCAACCAGTCATTTGTTGGCGGTGCAGAGCGTCTAGGCGGGTGGTGACCATTTCGAGCATTTTGTGTAAATTGTTTTTAAAATAAATGCCATTAAAATGTTTTGTTGTTTTCGAAATATATATTTGTGAACCTAGATATTCTGTATTCCAATCGGAATAAAGACACATTACCTTATGAATATGTTTGATTCAAAAATTATTTTGGTATTACGTTTGCATGCTCTTAATATACATGCTTTACCATCTGATCTAGACACGTGGTAGCGTGTCAAGCCAAAATTCAAGCTAACAGAACTGGCGAGCAGCACCGTGTCCGTGTGTAATATTACACGAACCATTTGGAGCCACTTTAAAAACCCTCATAACTCAAAAACTATTTCACATAACCCTCATAACTCAAAAACTATTTCACATAAACATGCCCAACTTGACTCATATATTGAATCTTGCGAAATACCTAAGTTCTATAAATTACATAAACACACCTCATACAGTTATTTACATATTAACGTCCAAAAATCGTCGTTTTTATGACTGACTGATCTATACATTTTAATTTTAACCCAGTTCCAGATGACCTAGAAAGTTCTAATTTGGCATCCAAATAGATAAGTCGTTGAGTGAATACAAAGGAATCAATCAGAAACTAGTTTTTTTATTATTATTTTATTATAATTTTTCAATAAATTGACTTTAGGAACACTACTTATTTATAGTGCCTGTAATGTAAGAATTGTGACGGAAAGGGTGTCCGTGGGAATAATTTAAAGGAAACCACGGAACCAGGTCAACATAAAAATATATAATCAATAAAATAAACGGAAGTGGGTAGGTCTATGGTCACAAGTTTCTCCAAGCCCGCCCGGGGGTTTGCACGGTACTGTCCTGGCTCAGGCCGGCGGCGGCGGCGGCGTGACGATGTCCGTAGCGGTGTGCCACGCTGCAGACGCCAGGTAGGGTGACGGACGGCAGATAATCGTGCCGACCCGTAGAAACTCGTTGCGTCCACGCAGGTAAAAAAAAGTACCCGCTGCAGAGCCCGCGGTTACCCGAATGCCTATTATGCCTATATTACCCGGATTATGGTGGTCAGTTGGAACCTGGGATGACACCCGGAACTTGGGATGTCAGCCGGTATCTTGGACCCCAGTATGGGGTTACGACGACACAGAATTTACGAAAAGAGTTAGGTTACTATTTTAAAATTAAAGCTGCCTGCTTCAAGGCCGAAAATTCTGGAACACGTATACCTACGATCTGGAGAGATAATTACTGATGGAACGCGTCTAAGCTTCGGAAGCAGAATATTTCCAAAAAGGGCTCGTCATCGCGAATCCATGACATTTATACTGGCGTGTTTACGCATAGACAAGTCCTCACTCACTCGTTCGGATACACGTAACGCGAGCACATCACTGGTGTCATGATTTTCAAATATGTATTAAATAATAAGATCTGCTGTGATCTATCTAAACTAATATTATGTAGGGTTTTAATGATTTTAATAATTCCTTTTATATTTGAGAAATGACAACACTGCCTAACCGTCAATGTTGTAGCGGGAAGGGGTACTTTATAAAAAGCATGGCACTCGGCCGAGAGGAGATGGTTCATTGGAAGAAATTGTGGTGTTAAGACTAATAGTCGAATCTATGTCTGATAACTGATAGGTGTTGTAATTATTGCATTTTGTATAAAACGTGAAGTAATCTAGAATTGTGTAATACTGAATAATTTGAAAAGAGTACCATGGAGTTTCTTGCCGGTTCTTCTCCATAGGGGCGACCAACCCGAACCGTGCACCCTTGTCGAGGTTCGTAAGTGCCCATCCAGGCCTATGTGGAATAAAATACTTGGATTTGAATATACTCAAGAGTGGATTGGAGCTACAGTGGTTTTATTACAATTTTGAAAAATTTGAAACAAATAACGGTTGAACAAAAGATAGTACAAGAAGAAGAAGAAGATTGGTTCGCTGTCATTTATCTCCGTTTATAATGTTCACTATTCGTTTTTTTTTTAAATGTCGGTTTATTAGAGTTAAATAAATCAACTTAGAGAATTCCGAGTAATAAATTCGAGCAATGCGAGTCAGAACACAGTTCTTAATAATTATGTATACTTTCTGCATAGTTGAATCACGTGAGCTTTTTAACGAGGTAGAAATCTTTCTCTATTTTATGTTATAATAATAATCTCCATAGTGTAAAACACTGCATACTTGAAAGTTTATTTGTTAAATTTCCATTTTTTTATTTATTTTTTCACAAATTTAACAGAAAGTATACATAATAATAAGGTAAAGAAAAGGAAACAAATTACTTACTATTTCGCTGAGACATGGCTCGTGGTTCTTGTCACTTCTGAATTGTAATGAAACCACTGTAGCTCCAATCAACTCTTGAGTATATTCAAATCCAAGTATTTTATTCCACATAACCAACTCCTCTCTGCCGAGTGCCATGCTTTTTATAAAGTAAGGGGTACTTTAAAATCGCATTGCTCGAATTTATTACTCGGAATTCTCTAAGTTGATTTATTTAACTCTAATAAACCGACATTTAAAAAAAAAACGAATAGTGTACATTATAAACGGAGATAAATGACAGCGAACCAATCTTCTTCTTCTTCTTGTACTATCTTTTGTTCAACCGTTATTTGTTTCAAATTTTTCAAAATTGTAATAAAACCACTGTAGCTCCAATCCACTCTTGAGTATATTCAAATCCAAGTATTTTATTCCACATAGGCCTGGATGGGCACTTACGAACCTCGACAAGGGTGCACGGTTCGGGTTGGTCGCCCCTATGGAGAAGAACCGGCAAGAAACTCCATGGTACTCTTTTCAAATTATTCAGTATTACACAATTCTAGATTACTTCACGTTTTATACAAAATGCAATAATTACAACACCTATCAGTTATCAGACATAGATTCGACTATTAGTCTTAACACCACAATTTCTTCCAATGAACCATCTCCTCTCGGCCGAGTGCCATGCTTTTTATAAAGTACCCCTTCCCGCTACAACATTGACGGTTAGGCAGTGTTGTCATTTCTCAAATATAAAAGGAATTATTAAAATCATTAAAACCCTACATAATATTAGTTTAGATAGATCACAGCAGATCTTATTATTTAATACATATTTGAAAATCATGACACTGGTAAAGCAGC
This sequence comes from Xestia sexstrigata, assembly GCA_941918905.2. NCBI lineage: Eukaryota > Metazoa > Arthropoda > Insecta > Lepidoptera > Noctuidae > Xestia > Xestia sexstrigata. The sequence continues at coordinate 665,575 of OW799222.2, read as the reverse complement.
TAATTTTCGTCGCATAGTAACTGAACGGCCTAATGAGTATGTATGCTCTATGGCGTTTGTTTTGACATTTAATAAGTGTTGAATAGGTTATGTTTACAAAGTAACGGTAGAAACTATTCTGAGTTTCTACAACGTTACAGAATCAGCAATCAAAATTGATGACAGCCGGTCTTTATGTGGATTTAAGGTCTTCACGTGAATGTGTAACGAGTGGTATACCACTCTTATGTTTTTTTTTTTACTTTCTCTTGTCGTATTATGTTAAACTTATACTTTATATTCATCATTCATAATACTATTTATCATCCTTTTTATTTGTTTATATTTTTACACTCAACAAATCGATGTAATTACGACTCATTAACTTAAAAATTGTTGAAATAAAATATTATCATAATTTTCATGTTGTGACACGCCAAATTGTCAAACTGTCCATTACTTTTTAATTCTCTTCATACCTTAGTCTATGATGATTTTTTTGGTTTATAAAATTTAAATTATTTTTATCAATATGTGTTTAGCTATTGTATTATAGAGATTATTACGATTGTTTATTATAAAGGGTGTAAAACACCTCTTAACGAAGCCGAAAGGCACTTGTTCTCCTCGTCATTGCGATCATTTTTTTGTTCTACACCATATCTGGGAACCTTCTAGTTACGGAGATATTGGGGGTCAAAGTTTCAACTTTTTCACAAGTATTTTTTTAAATACAAGTTTTTAATGTAAGATTTTTACTTTAAACACCTCCACGACCCCCGTACTATTCAATCCATCCATCAGCACCATATTTTGAGTGTGTTACATTGAGTTCTACCACAAAACATGATTTTTCACCCAAAAAAAAAAGTCGTTTCCCAGCAATAATTTTTGCGTAAAGTTGCTTAGTTTGATGTACAGAATGCTTGGTTGACGGCTTCGTGATGAGGTCTTTTACACCCTGTATAACTTGAAATTAAATTATATTTATAAAATTCTTTACGCACTCATGGATATGTCCTGGCCGACTACACTTGTCAGATGAGATGATGGCCACAAGAAAACTAATATTTGTAAATTTAAAAAGGAAGACTACTTTGAAAACGAGCTGACGAACCGCTGGAGGCAGTCTACCATTGAATCTGAGATAAGAAGCATCAGAAAACAGTTTGGTTTTTGCTGTTACATTTCTATATTACCCAGGGGATTCCACTAAAGATTCCGCCTGGTGCCTCTTCTCCCGATCTTCGGAAGCTATCTACGTGATCTACTGGTCTCGCAAAGCTAACCTGCCGTCTGGCCCTGAAATCTATACTGCCTTACTACAGAGCTGACCTGGTGGACTCTGAGATCGGCACGACGCCCTTCCTGCAGAGTTTTCCTGAAGCTGAACCTCGAAGTTGCCCAGGTATTGACCTGCTACCCTGACGCCTGTTCCCGTCTCTCCTACAGTGCTGAACTGATTCCTAACCAACCAAGTGCGTGAACTATAAAACTATCCTAGAGTGCGTGCTAGGTAGGTTTTTTATAATTAGCTGTATTGTTTTGTCCACCTGTAAATCTTCCCCTAATTAAATTTTAATTGAACAAGTCTGCTTTTATCTATTTATTTTGATAGGATCAAGTAGATTTGTTACACTCTCCAGAGTTAAAACCTTGGATGAAATACATCTTATCAATTTAGATCCAAGTCAAATCAAGGCACAAGAGAGCTCTATTGTAGACTACAAAAAAAAAAAGACAATTATACCCCGGTTACGTAGGAAAATACAGCAGATTAATTAAAACCATTTCGTGCTAATTTTAGTATAAATAATTTCTGTACAAAAAGTAATGGATATCCCATCAAAAACATTAAATGTGAAATGAGAGCCAAGTTCAATATTATGATATTTATGCAATGGTTGTTAACTTCAACGACAAAACAAGTGAGATACAAATGGCTGCCAAGGTCAATGTTCAGTCCTGAAATTTATTTCTAACAACATAAAATATTTTATAACTTAAAATATCATTTAAAATATATTGAAGCCTAAGGTCTGACTTGTCTAGTTCTCATATACAAATTATTATTAAATACTTACTAAAACAGTCATGGAAGAGCCCTATGTTCGATGGCTAGTTTCTACCAGCAAGCCAAAATTACGGAGAAATAAAATACAAACTAAGTCAGACAAAAAAATAATAATAATATAAGTACACGTGTGCCGTTTCTAACATTTCATAGAATGAAGTGATTGCGATTGCGAATGGTATCAACAGTGGAGGGACTATTGATAAAAATCCTGGTGTTAGAAATATTACAGACAAACCGATGGAGTTTTATTTTATTTTTTCTGTGTTAGAGCCATTTTGTCTCCCAAAAATGACCAAGCCGCTGCGATCAACGAAATGTTGAAAAATACATTAGAAGAAATGATTTATAATTCTGTTGACACCATGGTCGATATGGACGAGTCGGTTAATTATCCTGTACAACTTTTAAACTCTCTTCGTCCACCGGGTCTTCCGTGTCACAGACTTTTGTTGCGTGTAGGTCATGTTGCTTCGAAATATACGACCTCCAAAATTGTGCAATGGAACTAGACTCCAAGTAACAGCTCTCCGCCGCAATGTTATTGAGGCCAAAATACTAACTGGATCTGCCAGAGGAGAAACAGTCTTCGTGCCGCGTATACCATTAATACCAAATGACCTTCCGTTTGAATTTAGAAGATTGCAGTTCCCAGTCAAGGTTTGCTTCGCGATGACTATTCATAAGTCACAGGGAAAAACTGTGATATTTGCTGGAGTTGATGTTTGCCGCACATCAACTCCAGCTGATGTGACTGACAGACTGTTTCTCCCACGGCCAGTTGTAAGTGGCTTGCTCACGTGTATGCTCTCCAACTAGCGTGGTGGTTTTAGTGCCTGCTTCCGAATGAGTGAAAAACATTGTTTATAAATAAATTCTATGAAGGACGGTATTTAGGTAGATACCGGTCCTTTACAGTAGGTATTTCTTTACATTATTCCTCAAATATCACACGTAGTGGAAGACAATTAGCCATCAACAAAGCTCTATATTGTTATTGTTATAAAAAAAGAATTTATACTCTACGCGGACGAAGTAAAATGAAACAGTAACGAAGTCAAACTTTACATTGAATATTCGAGTCTGATGCCGAAAATATAGTTTTTAGAATTTTGGTCAGTTTGTTTGGATGTATGTTCCGGTTTGTACGAAAACGGCTGAACGGATTTGGATGTTATTTTGCACACAGATAGTTTATAGCCTGGATTAACCATACTTTTCAATCCCGGTAGTACGTTCCCGTCGGAAATTTTTTGACATCCTCGCGGGCGAAACCACGGGCAAATGCTCTTTATTTCTGGGGTCGGTCCCTCACGTCTGAGGTTCGTGGTCAGCCTGAGCGTTGCATCGGGAGCGGATGATCTGCCTCCATCGGTTTCAGTCCATCGCGTCTCTTACGACCGTGTAGAATTTGGAGAACGGGGTCTTTGACTTGATCGGTCCATCTTGTTGGTGAGCGACCGCGCGATCTCCTGCCTTCGGTATTTCCAACCACTATCAATTTTTCAAACTTTTGTCGCAACGTGAGGCCGAAACATGAAAGGACGCGTTGTTTAGTTTTAATTTGGAGTGGGGCTAAGATGGATGTATTGGTGAGCTTCGCATTCCAAGGTACACATTCGTCTCCAGCACCACATCTGGAATGCATCAATCCTTTGCCTTTCTCAGGCCAGGATTGTCCACGTTTCTACTCCATACAGGAAGATAGTGAATACTAGCGCTCGTATCAATTTGATTTTAGTTTGGATAGCAATTCCTCTTTTCTTCCATGTTGCTTAAACGAGTCATAGCATCTTTTGCCATTCCGATTCTCCTTTTTATCTCGGAGGTACAGCTTGCAGATTACATCTGCATTATTGCAGATTTGGAAACCCAAGTATATGTACCGGTCGACTGTATTAATGCCAGGAATGTTACTGGTGACGTCTGTTAGTTTTCCGGCTCCCATCCACATTACTTTAGTTTTCATCCTGTTCACTGCGAGATCTATGTTGACGCTTTCTAACTCGAGTCTTCGAAACAGTTCCCTCATATCTGCCATGGATATTGCCAAAAGAACGGTGTCATCGGCATGTCGGAGGTTGAATAATCTCTTTTCATCTATAGGAATAGGAAACCGTTCTCCCAATTTTAAATGGTCTTCCGAATAATGCACTCTCCATATAATTATGTTAAAGAGTGCAGGGGATAAGATGCAGTCCTGTCTCATACCTTTTTTAGTTCGAAACATTTGGACTATTCAGTGCCTACCCTGATGAAAGAATGGTTCTTAGTTTACAGACTCTGGACCAAAGCAACGAGGTGTTCAGGAACACCCATCTCAAGTAGCACTTTCCACAGTTTGTCCCATTTTACGCAGTCAAAGGTTTTTTCTTTGTCTTTCTACATCGTTCTCACATATATGTATAATCTCAAAATTAAAGATGTAACCAAGATTTTGTAACAATATTTTGATTTTAAAAGAGTGTCCATGGAGTTTCTTGCCCGTTCTTCTCCATAGAGATCTACGCTAGGGAATGGGCAACTACAGTACTTTCTCAAGTTATTATGCCTTGTGACTGGGACTGTAGCTTTGATTTTCTTTTTTGTATTTTTGACATTCAAAAGTGCCGTAATGGTCTAATTGAAATAAATGCTTTGAGTTTGAGTTTCAGTTTGAGTTTGAGTTTTTCCGTAGTCAATAAAGCATAAGACCACGGGGCTGTTTAATTCCTTGCTCTTCTGGATGATTTGGCGAACGTTCAGTATTTTATCCCGCGTTCCTTTGCCCTTGACGAAGCCTACTTGTGCTTTGGGCATCTGTCGGCTCAGAAAGTAGTTAAGACAACGATTAATAAAATTACATGGAGGAGGATCTTACTCGCATGCGATATTAACGCTATAGTCCTGGGTTCGTCTCTCAAGAGCCCTGACCACCGGCAGCTCGGACCCTGTTCTCAGCGCTGGTGGGCTACTATTTTTAAATGTTTTTATAAATACTGTTTTTATTAAGTAAAAAAAAAAAAAAAAAAAACAAAATGTTAGAAAATACTAAAAGGAAATTTAATTTAATGTTGATTTTCTCTTTAGCCAAGGAGAGCGGGTGAAGCTTTTGTCCACCGCGACCACATCTCGATGCATGCTGGCTTCTAGGAAATATTCCCTGAGACTGCATATCTCGCGATTCTGGAGTCTTAGCTAAATATCTTCGTCTTCCACACCACCCCGGGATATAACATAACTTCACGCCTGTAATCCCGGGAGGATAGGCAGAGCCGTACCAAATAACACACCCATATTTCGCCAGTTATGTTCAGGTCCACAGGATATACAGTCTCTAGTTGAACGCATAGTTTTATCAGATGAATTTGGCTAATTTTCTCCTAAGTTACAAAAACAGTCGACTCACCAACAATTTGTATCCAGTTTCTGACTTCCTTTTTCACGTAGTGATAATCGTGCCCTCGCAGAGTAAGTATTATCTGCAGGTTGTCTTCACCGGTCAGGAACTTGTCCAGCCCGAAGAATTGAGGGCAGTAGCCCAGGGTTTTGAGATACTGTGAAGTGAGGGACAAGCAAATTAAAAATCACAAGACAAGCAACTTAGAAATGGGCAAATAGGAAAATAAATACAAAGTTTTTCAAGCTGTACCGCTAGAGATATCAAATGAAAGGGATTGTTGTGAGGGTCACAAATATTTGTTTTCACAACAAGAAATTACCCGCGTGTCTGTTGATGAGAGGTGGTGACCGTTGGCGAAGAGTTTTCCTCTGGTGGCGGCCTCTTCGGCAGTTATCATCTTGAAGATTGTGGACTTGCCCGCGCCGTTGACGCCCAGGAGACCGAAACACTCGCCTTACAATAAATAAATCATTATTAGAGAACACTAATATTAAGTTGCACAATGAAGAGGTTAAGCTCATACAGCTTGTATACATTTATGATACTGTAAAAGCCCTAACTGTTTATTTAAGTCAATAACACCGTATGGAATACGAATTAGCGAAAGTCATGTAAGAGGCAAAGGTTCTCCTTAAAAAGCTCCACCTAATAATGGCAATAATATTTTAATTGGTGTCTAATAAAGTCTTAACTTCGGTGTCCAAATAGTCAGCTATTTAGGTCAAAAACTCTAAACGAACTGCGAACTGCGTAAGTTATGTTTGAGCAAAAGTTATCATTGAAAAGCTTTCTCTAATGTTATATATGTAATTGCTATTGGTCACTCAGAAAATCTTAACTGCGGTGCTCAAATAGTCACCTATTTAGGTAAATAACTCGTAGCGACTACGTATTGGCGAAAGTCGTGTTATTGGCAAAGGTTCTCCTTATAAAGTTCTATGCAATAGATTATTATGTTATTACTATTGGTAACCCAAAAATCTTTAATTGGTTGCCAAGACAATCTTAACTTCGTTGTCCTATAAGTAGTTACCCTTTTAGCTCAATAACTCCGAACGGACTGCGAATTGCCAAAAGTCGTGTGAGTAGCGAAGTTTCTGTTTTAAAAAGTTCTTTTCAACTATGTATGTCTTATGGCTATTAGATCTTTGGGCAGATGCCCATACTTCGAGGCCCATTCTTCTTTTTGAACTGGGAAATTATTAGTCAAGCCACAAAATTTTTATTTGTCTACGGAACCCTATATCTGATTGTATATTATGTCTGAAGTGTATGGAGGAAGCCACCGAATGTACTGTACTGTAATACTTTTTTTAACACCCTTGCTCGTAAAGCTGATGTAATTCCATCGGTTTTAAATATGTAAAGCGGGTCATAAAAAACGCGTGTGTTACCAAAGCAAATAGTTAAGTTATAGTCCATACAAATTCCATAACAGTATTATTTGCCATTTCAAATATGGAACTGATCGCCGCCGCACGACTCCAGCTAGTGAGCAGCGTGCAGCGCGCTGTTGCTATTCAAATTTCGAACTAATCGCCGCGCGGCCAGTCAGTAGGCAGCGCTAGCGCGCTGTTAAAATGGCGGGAAAGCAACAGTGTGCATTCACAGATTGAGTTTATTTAAAATAAAAATAAAACAGTTTATTCGGTAATTTAAAAACTTGGCTGCATGCTCTAGCGTCTTTGCCAACATTTTCACGCAGCCACGGCAGAAAATAATCCTCGCGCCATTTTTCTCAAATTTTCTTTTCTTTGTACTTGTATTGTGAATATCTTTTTCTGTTTCCCCGCAAATGTGTTAAAAAACGTCGTACGATATACGTGCGTATTGGTTATAACATGCTCGGCTCAATTACCCCCTCGCCTTCGGCTCGGGCTGAAATTCCGCCTCGCATGTTATAATCATCTTAACGCACTAATATCGTAATGTACTATTATCTACACCCATGCTATAAATCCTCTATAAAAGTATCTGAAACAGTTAGCTTATGGCCAACATTAAAACAGCCAGTGTCATAATAATCATTATAACACCCAAACGGGTGTTATAATGTTGTACTAAATTTCATTATGCAACTCGTTTTAAAAAAAGAACATTGTCTAGCACGTGCGATGCACTACCAAAGCGCCAAAATTAAAAAAAAAAAATATAGGTTAATTCGAATTCAAGTCGAATCCCGCCATTTTTGTTCGATATTAGTATTGCATTACTTTGTTGTTTACTAAAATGAGTGATTTATATCACTCATTTTTGCTTTGCTTTGCATTGCATTGCTTTGTGTATTTTAATAATTGTACAATCCAAAATGTAAATAATTATATTTACCTATACATGGTTTGTTTGTATTAAATACTCAACAATTCAACTTTCCATGAATTTATTAAATAATTCTATGGTTTCAGAACCTTTTATGGAGGATTCATATCATGTACATCCATGTTAAAGTCTTTTATGCAAGTGTACATAATTAGGTATTAAAACACTCATGTGATACTATTATCACACTCGGCTTCGCCTCGTGTGATAAACCCACATTCGTGTTTTAATACCCCTCATTATACAACAGTTGCCTAAATAACTATTATTTTTCTTTATTATTAAATATTTACTAACGACTTGTCCTGAGAGTGATTAATATGATTTCACTAGCCAGGCCAGAAACAATCACAAAAAGACTACGTAGAACTCAGATTCGAATCCGGACCGCTTGGCTCAGTATGCAATGCCGCGTCCTTAGCCGCCACGCCAACTGATATCTTACAGAGAGGGTTGAAATTATGGTTCTGGTTCTGTAGTGTTTATGACAAAGTATCGTTGAGTGAGGGTACGTTGTATTTTTTCTAAAAATATTACAAACCCGCACAATCCGAGAACACCTTCTTCTTCTAAAAATCACTTTTTTCACTTGAATATTTAACAATGATTACTGTAACACCAGAATGATTTATGCATTGCACTGTGTTTAGTAGTTTTGAATCAGGTTTATTCTCCTTTAAGTAAACAAAACCTTACTGGACTGCACTGTCACTTTGTTTAGGTATTTTAATGCACTTTACTTAAAAATATCGAAGAGATAATACTATCACATGTTACTTGCACTATTATTAAGAAATTTTACTGATTGTTTTGTTCTCAAATGCATATTTACTATTTTTAAGCAATTTAATTACGCGGAGCTGATGTTAATCCAATCGCCTACCCTCTCTCATCATACGTACAATCAAATATTTCGGATAGTCCCTCCAAAATTAATATACATTTGCCATTCACCATTGTCAGATATTGTTGTTTTGGTGCACATTTTATGTATTTTCTCCTCTTTGGAAAAAACAACAACTTGTGGACAAAATTGACCAAATTATTCGCAACACATTAACATCCATTCTTATTGTGGCCCTGGACGACCGAGCGTGGCTGCAAGCCACCCTATCAATTCGTTTTGGTGTCCTTGGCGTCCGCAAAATCTCTAGTGTTAGCTTACCTGTTCCTGTCTTCTGTCCACAGCACTGAAAAGCTAACCAGGAAAATTTTAACTCTCTGGTTGACTCGGAAGTGCCGTGCTTGACCAACGCAGAGGTCGCCTGGAAAGTGGCTTGCCTGGACACGGATCGGTCCGCGAACCCATTTTCCCAGAGACAGTGGGATGAACCGCTCTGCATGTTGGTACGGAATAAACTTATTAATACGTCTACTAATACTGCTGACGCGCCTGCTGGCTGTGGGTGAGTGGAAGTCGGGCCTCTGGCTTCAGGCACTACCTTCACCTAATACAGGGTGTAAACAACCTCATCACGAAGCCGTCAACCAAGCATTCTGTACATCAAACTAAGTAACTTTACGCAAAAATGATTGCTGGGGAACGACTTTTTATTTTGGGGTTAAAAATCATGTTTTGTGGTAGAACTCAATGTTACGCACTCAAAACGTTGTGCTGATGGATGGATTGAATAGTACGGGGGTCGTGGAGGTAAAAAAACCTTTCATTAAAAACTTGTATTTAAAAAAAAACTGTCAAAAATTTGGATCTTTGACCCCCACTATCTCCGTAACTAGAAGGTTCCCAGGTATGGTGTAAAACAAAAAAATAACCGCAATGACGGGGAAAATAAGTGCCTTTCAGCTTCGTTAAGTGGTTTTTTACACCCTATAGGCACTATATTAAGTGTCACGAACTTCCGGCTCGCTACATGTTTGCGTTTGGGCACTCCTTGTGGGGCTCCACATCGCTGTCAATGTGGTGTAGCAGTTGACTGCTTCGGACACCATGGCCTTTCTTGCAGTAAGAGTGATGAGTAATGATCTCATCCGTCATGCTCTTACCACTGCTGGGGTGCCAGCTGTATTAGAACCCACTGGCTTTGCACGCGTCGGTGGGAAGAGACCAGATGGTAAGACCATAATGCCATAAAAGTCGGGTAGGCCTTTCGGGTCGACACCCTTGCGCCGTTGTAATTTGTATTTAGTGTAAATATATCTTTCAATAAAGCATCAAATTAATAGTTTCCTAATAATTAATGACAAAAATGCTTTTGGTTCTATTTATTTCTTCGAAAGTGTATTCAAAATGTCGTTTGATATACGTAGGCATATGTTACTGCAAGTCTCGGCAACATAAAGGTGTGTCCAAAAATAAAAGCGGGAATCGCGCGCGGTGGCCGGCGGCGTCTTTGATGGGACGCTTGCCGCGCGCGGACGCTTGTGTCCACCTGCCGCGAACCACCATTTTTTAGTAAACATTTGTCAGTAATTGTGTATGGACGTATTTCTAATTTCTGCGAATCAAAATGGAAAACGAAACATCGATTCGTTTGATTGAAATGTGTAGATCTTTTTATGTGTAAAGGTGCTCCCTCACCTGGAGCGTTCGCCTGTAATGTAACATTTCAGGTTCGATTTTGAGCATTACAGTGCGAATGTCGCCCCAGACCGTAATGCTCGGTTCACTTCCCTCACCAAAGTAATGCTCGAATCTGTAACATTACTGTATTTACGCTGTAATACTCGGTTCTCCTCACTGATGTGATGCTCAACTCTGAAACGTTACATTACAGGCGAATGCTCTAAGTGAGGGAAAACCTTAATAGGATACTCGACAAAGAGAATACCATATTGTTTCTGGTATTCTTTTGACGTGAAGACTTATTCAAATTCAAATATTTTATTTCAGAATTACATCCATATATTGTTAGTAGTAGTATAACTTAGCCTAATATTAGTATTAAATTAAATTTACAATAATAAACAACCAGAATGACAATGAACTGTTCGTTCAATGGTACACCAGTTTATTTGGATAAGGGGCTTATGGGATGAAATAGCCAACAATTTAGATCTTCCCAGGAAGGAAGTCTAAAATGAAAAGTCTTTGAAACTGTGGTATTCGGTAATGAATTTCGGAATTTACAAATTTCTGTAACCTCCTTTGATAAAGTGGTTTTATCCAGCATTTCCTTATTTGAATATGTTTTTTCTTAGTCTTTCTTCGCAATTTTCAAATAATAAGCAGAGCTATAACACACGCAACCTTTTTCTGATACCAACTGAAGAGCGCGGCGTATCTCTGATGTGCCACGAACGACTGCCGCGCAAACATGCGCCGGTTTATAGTACTAACGTCCTAAGAGCGTGGCAGGAACGTGTCCTGCAAGAGCCGTGTGTTGCTGCTGGCCTCTGGCCGTTCAATGTTTGGACACACCATAAAAACCTTTCCTGCGGCTCGAGTGTGAATTCCGTCTCGCTTGTAATAACAAAGTTTAACTACTTACGAGTATATCAAAATGTACGTACTATTTCCTACAAAAGTGAAATATCTACACGGTCAACCTGGATGTAACATCTGTTTTTTTTTTTAAATTACCGTCGATAAACTCCCAAGTTCTAAGAGGGGTTCAAAATGACGTACTGAATAAGTAAACGTTTGTTCGTCGATGTCCCTCCCACCCCGCATATTAATAGTTACTGTTGATCGCTGACTGTTCACACCGTGCACCGCTCACAAACAAACAACTCGTTTTTAGTTACTAGGGCTACTCGTTTCTCGCTAATTGCTGGCGGTCAAACAGATGCCTTATCAAGTTTAAAATGACAAGTTTTAAAAGTGATAATTTGTAAAAATCTGTGCCAACCCCTTGGTGGGATTCAGGCGTGATGTTTCACTAAATCTTACCTTTCTTGACAGAGAAGCTGACACCCTTACAGGCGGGGACATGCGGACTATTCAAGGGCCTGTAGCACTTGTGTAAATCATGCGCTAGCAACGAGTCAGGGATCTGGTTTTCAGCTGGAAATAAACATAACATAACATCGGAGAAAGGTGTGCCTGGGAAGTATGTTCAGTTGATCCGTGCGATGTACAGTTGATGTAGAACCCAAGTACGGGTACTACCGGTCTCTTTAAAATGGCCGACGTATCTTAGGAACAGCTGGTTACTGTATGTGAGTACTTACGCAAAGTGATAGTCTTCCTAACGTATTCCTCTTCGGCGCGCACCGCGTCGCTCTGTTCCATAACTTCATAATCTGGCTTGTATTTTGAAAATCGGTCCTGTAACCCGTTGAATATACCGCGCTCCATAAGTATTACTAACGTCTAAAGAAAGAAATAACGAAAAACTGTTTAGTCTGCACAACAACGAGATAAATAAACGATAGGTATAGTCCGGTCAATTTAGACATCCGAGGGTACAATAATTCTAACCCAGCTCAAAGTTGGTAGGATTGTTCAAAACATCATCATTAATGAAATCTAAATTTCTAATTACTGAAAGCCTTCGATTCGATCGAGACCTGGGCTGTACTGCAGTCTCTCCAACGGTGCCAAATCGACTATCGGTACATCGAGATGTTGAAGTGTTTGTACAAAAACGCCACCATGTCAGTCCGACTTCAGGACCAAGCCTCGGAACCTATCCTCCTGCAGCGAGGTGTGAGACAGGGAGACGTCATATCTCCGAAACTGTTCACCGCTGCACTGGAGGATGTCTTCAAGGTTCTGGACTGGAGAGGGCTAAGCATTAACGTCAATGGCGAGTATATCACCCACCTTCGGTTTGCCGACGATATAGTGGTCATGGCTGAAACCATGGAGGACCTTAGTACAATGCTCGATGACCTCAGTAGAGCTTCCGGAAGAGTGGGTCTTAAAATGAACATGAACAAAACCAAGGTCATGTTGAATGCCCATGTCACACCCATTCCTATCAAGATCGGAGACTCTACACTCGAAGTTGTAGACGATTATGTGAACCTGGGACAAACGGTCCAGTTTGGTAGGTCTAACTTCGAGAAAGAGGTTAATCGTCGAATCCGACTCGGCTGGGCAGCGTTCGGGAAGTTGCGCGGTATCTTCTCGTCCAACTTACCACAGTGTCTCAAGACGAAACTCTATGACCAGTGTGTGTTGCCAGTGATTACATCCGGGACCGAAACGTGGTCACTCACAATGGGCCTCATCAGAAGGCTTAAAGTCACCCAAAGGGCCATGGAGAGGGCTATACTCGGAGTTTCCTTGCGTGATCGAATCAGAAATGAAGACATCCGCAAGAGAACCAGGGTCACCGACGTAGCCCGAAGAATTGCCAAACTTAAGTGGCAGTGGGCAGGGCACATTGCTCGCAGAACGGATGGCCGATGGGACCGAAAAGTTCTGGAGTGGCGACCACGAACCGGAAGACGTTGCGTTGCTTCCCACTAGGTGGACCGATGACTTGGTGAAGGTTGCGGGAATCCGCTGTATGCGAGTCGCACGGGACCGGTCAATGTGGCGACACTTGGGGGAGCCCTATGTCCAGCAGTGGACGTCTTTCGGCTGAAATGATGAATGATGATGATGATGAAATTTCTAATTTTACTGTTATGTAATTTAATTTTAATTTTTTTAATTTTACTTTTATTTTGTCCTTTATAGAGTAGGTATAGATATTAATAAGGTATTTATAGTGATTAGACATAAGGAAATTAGTCAGATCCCCTCATCAACTAGGAAAGAGCTGATGGTCTTCAAACCGCTGAACAGATTTTCATGAAACACTCAGGATAAAATTGTTTATGACACTAAAAAAACTAAACGAAAATCGGTTCATCCGTTTGGGAGCTACGATACCACAGACAGAATAAGATACACGGACACGTTAAACTTATAACACCCCTCTTTTTTGGTCGGGGGTTAAAATCTATCGTTTTGCTGAAAATTGCGAAATACCCGTTTTGTGACCTTTGACCCCGAGTAATTTTTTTTCCAGGTATCGGATCGGTGAGGATTTTTAACCGACTTCAAAACGGAGGAGGTTCTCAATTCGATTGTGTTTTTTTTATGTACGAGTATGTACGGTCAAATTACATTGTTAAATGTAAACCAAATAGCTTGTTCGACCGATTACGCTGAGATTTATGATCCGATTTTCGTTATTCTTCTTTAGTTTGATGCGGAATAGTTGCCATTAGGTCCCATAAAAATATAACATAGTTTGGCCTAGTAGTTTTCATTTTATGAACATTTTTACTTCAGTCGTACGGTCTAATTACAACATGATCACCGATTTCTCCCCCATTTGTGGAGCGATTCTCAAAATTCTTTTTTTTATTGTAACAAATCTACTAGATCCTATCAAAATAAATGGATATAAGCAGACTTGTTTAATTAAAATTTAATAAGGGAAAGATATTTACAGGTGAGATAAAATAATACAGCTAATTATAAAAGACCTACCTAGTACGCACTCTAGGATAATTTGAAGAAGGTAGTTTTATAGTTAGTTAGTTTATAGCCTAATACCATGACATGTATTGTTAACAATGTAAGATAAATACAAAACAAATATTTGTATAGGATATTACAACTGAAAGTGGAAAAACAAAAAAAACTGTTTTGCAAAAATTAAAAACTGAAACTGAAACTGAGCTGGGTGCTATTTTTTGGCCTTATTTGACCGGACTAGTAGCCAAAAGCAAAGTACTAAAATATCAAGATTTCGATGTAATAATAATAATTTAATACAAGAGACAGCCTCCCTGCATACTGACGGGGTGAATTCAGCATATCATACTAACATGACCGGTATAAGAAATTTTTTCAGGAACTACCACCGACCGAAAGTTAAAGGGTATTATAAGTTTATCGTGAGTACTACTCACGATAAACTTAAAATACCCTTTAACTTTCGGTCGGTGTTACAAAATATGCATGCTTACCATTAAAATAATTATCTGCACTGTTAGTATGATAATGCCTTCTCCGGGTTCTTCATAAACAATGCAGAAATAGCACCGCGGAACTTCTCCAGCTTAAACGAAATATAATGACAGGTGTAAAAAGATGATTAACAAAGCCGAAAGTCACTTGTCCTAGTGTATCTTCCAATCTATAGAATGTGTTTGTCTACCGGTTACCGATATTTTAAGGGCATATTATATACTCATTTCTATTGACAAGTAGACGTTTATTAATACTCCTAACCCCACACCCCGCAAATAGCACCCATTTTGTTTTTTGAATAGGCTGATCTAGGGCATGTTCAATGAAATGGTAAGGGACCTAGAGACGTGCAAATGTAAACGACGAGGCTATCAAATTATTACATAATTTTTCCCGAAAAATAAGCAAAAGGAGCATAAAAAATAAGAAATTACGAAATTTTACATAAAATTACTTATTCTTTTAACATTTTCTACTCTAGTGCAAAATTAGCCCCGGAATGTTGCATATGTTTTTATGTTAAATGAGAAGTATTTGAGTCAACCTACAAAATTATATCAAAATATTGACTCATCAATAGCCATTTGAACATAGCTCTGTCCCGGAGCAAAGGCTGCACCATGTCGCAGGTACCCCAGCAGCAGATAGATATATGGCACCAAATTTACCAGTTGAGATGCCAGTAAGGTAAGTAAGTGAGTGAAGGGCACTTAGGAAATTCGGTATTAAATAGGGTCACCCATACACGGACCAACCTAGGCAATTTTCAATGGTCTTCCGAATAATGTACTCTCCATATATATGTTAAAGAGTGCAGGGGATAAGATGCAGTCCCGTCTCTCTCCTTTTTTAGTTCGAAACATATTGGAATATTCAGTGCCTACCCTGATGAAAGAACGGTTCTCACAGTATACAGACTCTGGACCAAAGCAACGAGGTGTTCAGGAACACCCACCTTGAGTAGTACTTTCCACAAATTGTCTCATATCACGCAGTCAAAGGCTTTTGCGTAGTCAATAAAGTATAAGACCACGGGGCTGTTGAATAGGGTAGATGACACCATAAAACAATAATTCCAAGACACCAATCTCTAAAAAAAACACTTTACTTTGGGCCTGAAAACCCCATTTATTTTCAGTTAATTGCCAAATTAGATTTTTAGTTGCTTTAAAATCAATAAATAGTTGAGTCATTGACTTAAAAAAACAGTGACGTCACAGTTTGCTATTGCCATACAAAATCTATGCGAGTACCGTGTTTTGACCGCTCTTAAAAAGTATCTCAATTAATTGGTGTGTCAACTACCCCATTCCCTGCCCTTCTCGATGATTCGGTGAACGTTCAGTATTTGTTCCTGCGTTCCTTTGCCCTTGACGAAACCTGCTTGCCCTTCGGGTATCTGTCGGCTCAGAAAGTAGTTGTGACGTCGATTAATTACATGGAGAAGTAACTTTACTCACATGCGATATTAACGCCATAGTCCTGTATTTCCAGTCTTTAGAAGAGCCTTTATTTTACTGATAGCCTTTGTGCCTACCTGTTCTAGGTTTTTCAGTACTTCCGCTGTGATACCATACCCGGTAATTTGAAATGTAATACTAGCGTTGTTAGGCTCTCTCGTGTCATATAACTCCGTGCAGTATTTTTTCCAGCGCTCTACGACTTGAGCCACATTTGTAAGTAGACGCCCGTTTTTATCTTCAATAGCACAGGTTTTTGGTTTACGCGAGCCAGTCGATTCTTTTAATTTTTGAAAAATATAATTTTGTATTCTTTTTTCAGTGATTGCTGTTTGATTTCGTGACATATTTCGTTGATACGATTCTTATAATCTTATCGACAGCGTAGTTGAACTTGGCGGCTCAGTTCTGCATACGGCTGCTATTCTTCAGTTGAACGTATACCGTTCTCCTTCAGTTCGCGTCTCTCAAGGATGATTTGGGCCATCTGAAGTGTAATGAAATTTTTCATGACGGGTTTCGCCAGTACTGTCCCTAACTGCCGGTGGCAGATTTCACACCACCTCTCCCGGGAAGGAGGTGGCGCCGGGCGTCAGCCAGATCGCCAGACATACTATTTAATGTTCTTATACCTACCAAGCTGACTCTCTTAGGAAAATTAGTAGCAGTGGTTTCCCGTTGCCTTCTGCACTTAGACTCCAAGGCCGCTGTTGCCTCTTCGGTCAGTTGCCCGACCGGTGGCATGGTTATACTGCGATTGCTCGGTCGCCAGCGCCTCGTCCGCTATCTAGCAGGGAGCACCGCGGCACCCACTGGGCATCGCCTCCGATTATTCTTAACGAACCATCAACGCGTGCAGGTGAGGTTGATTGTTGGGCAGGATAAGGTGCTATTTCCGTTCTCCCCTTACTCCTCAAAAGCAAAAGCAAGGCAAGGCAAAAACTAGTATTAATATAAAATCGAACTGTTAAAGTTATTAATTAACTTTAAGGCTTGTCTCCGCGACAGCGATCTTGAAGTAAGTTATTTTGTAACCATTGTGTACAGTTATTACTTAACATTTTATTATCATTTAAAAAAATCATATTAGTTTGCTTAATACGAGGAGTGGTTTGGTTTATTCCAAATTTCATATTTTCATTCTGCTGCTTCTGGTTAGATTGGAAACCGACCTCAACATAGTTGGGAAAAGGCTAGGCACATGATGATAATGATTCTACGCTTGAGTAGGTTATTATTTTCTATTTTATTATCTCACTGTTTAATATGGTCTTCTAATGATGGAAGTATTGACACACACCAACTGCAGCGCCACCTACTAGGTCCATTTGTGAATTCAAACCTTGCAGGGACCCAATCGAAAATACACAAAAAAATCTATAAAATCGTCTCTGCCATTTAGGAGAAGTCAGTGACATACCGATGGCAGCGGCACCTACCGGGTCCAAGAGGAATGGATTGATCTCGAACGAGATCTTGAACTCTGGATACCGTCAGTGAGGTTTGCTACATATTTCTTTAAATAAACCCGTTGAGAAAATCTATCACGGAGTGTGTAACCGTACACCAGATTCAGTGTTGGTGACCATTCATTGTGTTCCTGAGATGATAAAGCAGTGAGTGATACCTACGTCCTTGTTGCATTTATAGGGAAAACAACGTCTTTTTTAACGGTTCTACAAACGCGAGAGACATTTTTTTTGCTTGTGAAGTATTATTTTAAATTCTGTGCTACAGCAACAAACGTGATTTTTTTGCCGCTTTTTGCTCGACATTAATAACGGCAACAGAAGGTAGACGCTTGAAATATTCGCAAAATATTAATTTGTATACGCATTTTAAAAATAAATAATTATCCCATACAACAAATGTGATAATGATGAATGTTTCTTCTAATTTTGTATAGATAATATATTTATACAAAATTAGTAGAAATATATTGTACGCCGGTTTTTTTATTTCGCCACAATATGTTTTATACATTTCCTAGTGTCACCTCGGAATTGCATACAATTCCTAGGAAATTCATACATTTCACAGGGAATTGTGTAATAAAGAATCTTTCAAACATTATTTTACACATTTTCTATGTAGGCTCGCTAGGTTTCATACATTTCCGGTAACATATATATATTAAGATTAGCTGAAGAAAAGAAAATCCTAAATCCATTGTAACCATTTTACTGATGCACTTTTAATCGGAACAGTACCCCTAGCCAAGTTGACAATCTACAATCGTTAACGCCTAAAAGTACAAAGCGAATCAAATGAATGGGAATGACATCATCTCAACGTTAAATTACGTGATCAACACAAACGAATAGAAAATTCGTAGACAAGTTTACATCGTTTAAAATGATAGAATAGAATGTTGTCGTTCTACAATGTTGATCGCTATACTCTTTGATAGGAACGCTCACCATAGACTAAAGTGTATGTTTTTTTTACAGACATAAGAGAACGAGCGATCGACTCAGTCGTGTCAACTTGGCTAGCAATTTAGCGGTTTCTACAATCGCTTACGCCGAGGCGTTTACGATTGTAGAAAGAGAATCGATATGAAGAGTTTGTAACTTGGCTAGGCCAAGAGAAATAGTATATAAATTTGTACAATCTTTTACGAAACGGTATGTAGCATGTAGCATGTTTTTGGTGAAACGGAGCGCACTCGCAAAACACGTCGTCCTCGATAACGCCGGTAGTGACGTCAAAGTCTGTGTCAAAAAAACACTTTCATTTGAAAAGTAGGTAAAGTTTCACTAAGATTTTATTGTAATATCGTTATTGCAAAATGAATAAAGCACATTGAATTAGCAAAATTACTTTATTAAGGCCAGAAAAATAGATGTAAACAAGGCAGATTAAGGTAAATGACGTCACATCATGGCCGCAACAGTCACGGACGTTTGAACTGTCATAGAAAATTGCAGGAGCTAATATTATTTTTGAGCGACAAGCAGTAGTTCAACTTAACTTTTAATACTTTTTTTGGGTTGTTAATACTGTATTTTATTCATTTAAGTGAAGAAAAAATTACATTCATATTCCCTATTTTAGCAAGATTTGTTTTTTTTTTACATTTTTAAAATCCGTTTTATTTTATTGTTATAAAATAAAAATCACTCATTTCGCACTATTCGCAGTATCTGACGTAACAACCACTTTGAAGTGCAAGCTGATTAGAACTTAATAACGAAGTTTGAACCGCCAAAAAACAGTTGCTAATTTTAGCGTGGAGGAGTCTTAAACACCACCATGACCCCTTTAATGGCAGGCATCCATTAAAGCAATGTTTTCTGTTTCGTTGATTCCCAGCAATAACTTTGTCTCAATATTACTAGGTGTGACAAACAGAAGACATAGATGACGGATGAGCGATGGGTACTTGTACACCCTCACTTAGTTACACTCATTAACATCCAAAATATATGTATCATAAGTAGAAACAACAAACTAACAAGTGACTATTGCTCCTATAATGAATCACGGTCTATTCTCCGCCACACAGAGGAGCATTCAGTTCCAGGGGGTACATTATAATATGCTGATACGACGAAGTCAAACCAAATAAGCTATTGAAATTTTGCCCAATTTTTTGATAGATTTTGATATTTAACATTACGATAGATAAAAAAGATGTTTGGTAAAGAGGTGAGCTTGCAGATCGCATTGATGTGGGCCACGTTAAGACATATAAGCGTCGTCTCATGATGTAAGCACAGAAGCAGAGCTTACTGCAACACTTGACCGAATCGTAACCCGCTTCGTTCACTACAGTTGTGGACAGTGACTAACTTGTAGAGGCCTTTCTTGTGAGGCGCTTTCCAGTTCCGGGCGTCTTATTTACTCAGATTTACTTTTAGATAGTAAAAAAAGTAAGTTTGTTGGCTGAGCTTATGTTACAATTGTAGGACTATTAACACTGGAACTTTTGTTTGAAACGACTCATATTGGTACATTGTCAATATTGAGAAATGTGACACTTACAATTTTCTCTTTAACTGATAAACAGCAACAAAGCTTACCGCAACACTTTTTTGATGTGATGTGATCCTCCAAAATTAGACGTGGACAGAATTTTCTTAAGAACTTGCAATTCGCGTTTTCGCGGGCCGCTGAAATGCAATCCTTGACCGTGGTGGTCAACGTATACGGGACGAACAGGTACCTCATTGGAAATACAAAGTACCATAAGACCGACTTATAATTGATTGTATTCATTTCATCAACAGTCTTCATGCCGGGGAAAAATATACCTGCAGAAATTAAAGTTTTGTTTACTTAAACGTAATGTACAGCTGCCCCCGTATTCACAAACGCTTCGATTCGATTTCGATTCGGAAAGTCGTATGCCTATCTCGCTCGCTTTCGTAATGCCAAAAAAGGATAGACATACGACTAGTTGAATCTGAATCCAATCGAACTGTTTGTGAATACCGCTGCTGTAGTGGTATACCGGATGACTTTTGTTATCACTTTCCAAAAACATGGGTATATTAGGTGAACGAAGTCGAAGCTTAATGTCATACCTAGTTTTTTTTTCTTTTTTCCAGAGCTCATTTAAGAATAGGCATGACGACAGTATCAAAAAATTGCAAATCTATTTAGTCCGTCAGTTAGAGTATTGGAAATTAATGGACACGTATTTTTTGTTTTTGTAAATCAATGAATATTGACAAAGATTAAACGCATCAAAACTCGGGAGTCGGGTTCGTGACGTCAGAACTAGGTAAAAATTATACCTAGGCGTGACGTATTGAGAATTTTAAAAGCGTTATATCTTCGTCAATTTTGGTTTACGTAACAAAAGAAAAAAATCGGGTCAAATATTTTTTGAAAATCTAACTGACGGACTAATTCGTTTTTTTTTGTCGTCTCGCCTCAATCCATCATCAAAAAACGCTACAAATTTCAAGTAAACTTTCATATTAGAACAAATAAAGAAATAAAAATAAAAAATGGACTACAATACAACTGCCGTTTTAAATCAGTGTTTTTTTTTAATTTCAGCCTATGGACACACTTTATAACGTAACTGTTTTATAAGTATACGATTCAAAATCATTTATCGCCTGTTTTTCCTGACCTTACGAAATTCAGACAGCACGCTACATGTAACATGTTATGAGTTGTGACATTTTATAAAGTATTAATTTCTACATCAGTAATTTCTCAGTAATAGCCACGCGTCTGTATTTTGATATTTTTTTTAGGTTGAAGGTGATCCCACAAATTATGTCATAAAGTTTCGACGCTGTATGAAATTAGTTTTCTTTACAGAGTAACCGGTAACTCGACGCATTCCTTGCAGGACGTCATAGTTGGGTTAAAATGCTACAAATTAAGCCAGCAAATGTTCTACAGAAATTCAGTAGTAGTGCAAAAAATAAATACTACGCCTGATGTACAAATTACTAAGAAAATATTCTTGTCTAGTCAGATATCAAAAAAGGTATGAAACTTAGTACAAAGTCACAAAGTAACTGCTGTATGAAAATCGTTTTTGATATAGTACAGGAGGATGTTTGGATGGGTAATTATAGACAGTAAAAATAGGCACTGTTGACAGATGTACCAGAAAAAATAAGAGCAAAGATGATTTATCAACATGACAGAAGTCCAGCCCACTTCCGAATCACAAGTAGACAATTACTAGATACAAATTATCCAAACCGATGGACAGGGCGTGGTGGGCTTATTCTGTTGTTCTCCCCGTCATTGCCATTTTTTTTTTGTTCTAGGCCATACCTTCAATATCTCCGTAACTAGAAGGTTTCCACCTTCTAGTTACGGAGATATTGGAGGTCAAAGTTCCAACTGTTTCAGAAGGTTTTTTTTTTAATACTAGTTTTTAAGATTGTAAACTTTACTTTAAATACCTCCATGACTCGTTTATCAGTCAATGCATCCACCAGCAAAATGTTTTGAGTGCGCTACATTGAGTTTTACCGTAAAACATGATTTTAAAGCCCAAAAAATAAGTCGTTTTCGTATAGTTACTTAGTTTGATGTCAGAACGCTTGGTTGACGGCTTCATCAAGGGTACGTGTACACCTTGTATTTATAAAAACAGTTCTGGCTAACTCTGTGGGAATTCCCAAACTAAAGCATGATGTTATGTTAGTGCTAACGGTGTTTATCTGCAGACTGACGTTAGACTGTAAGCCTTCCCCAACATAGACGGAAAAGATAAGGCAAATGATGATGTTCAGGTGGCCTACCATGACGTCTTAAAGCAGGATCGTTTTAATCTTGTTCCATTGTGGGAAAGAGATGGCGCTAGACGTCCTCTATAGCTCCGTCTCTTACACACACTGGAACAAGATTAAAACGATCCTGCTTTAAGACGTCATGGTAGACCACCTGTTATGTGTAATACCGACCGAACATAAAGATCCAGGCGGTGAGAATGAGGTTGGTGTTCTTCGTGTCGAACATGAGGCTGACAAGGTAACCGAACGCACAGAAGGCCACGCTGCCCAGTAGCAAGACCGTCGTGAACCCGACTGGAGATATACAATGATGCCGTGAGACATGTGGAGAACAGGAGCATACATCTTATCTTACTACTGTTATAATCGTGAAAACTGAAACACAAACTCGAAGAATTTATTTCAATTAGACCATTACGGCACTTTTGAATGTCAAAAATACAAAAAAGAAACAAAGCTACAGTCTCAGTCGCAAGACATAATAACTTGAGAAAGTACTGTAGTTGCCCATTCCCTAGCGTAGATCTCTAAGGAGAAGAATGGGCAAGAAACTCCATGGACACTCTTTTGAAATCAAAATATTGTTACAAAATCTTGGTTACATCATTCATGTTGAGATTATACATGTATGAGAGATTGATGTAGAAAGACGTGCACATTAATAGCGTCCAGAGTAAAAGATTAAATAAACAATTATTAATGGTCAATTTCTCTTTTACAATGGAAGTAACACGGAAAAATCAAATTCAATTTCAGTAGATTAATGTTCCTTACATTTTGCCGAGTTACGCAAAGCATATAAGTAGGTATGTGCCACGAGCCTGTCTGACGATGATATCTAACTCACCCAAGAAGTTCGCTTGGTTTATGGTACTGTCATTGTCCAGTGTGAATGCCATCAGCGCCGCGGGCACCAGAGTCGTCAGAAAGCACACGACCGCGTTGAACACCATCGTGATTACCCAATGAAGCGAAGCCGGACAGCCCGACATCACGTGGATGTGGCGCGTGCCTGTCTCACGTTCACTGCAGGGTAGGGCGAGATAGTTGAGGTTTGAGAAGAGCATTACTGTGGAGAACCAAAAAAATCTTGATACAATACCGAGTTATCTTGCATATAAATCTGTCTCGTGGTGGATCAGCCAGTGGGCAAGGTTATATAAAAAACCGTTTTTCAAAAAAAGCTCTTATTTAAATGCTAAAAATGAAGTTAAATAAACTATAACCCGACTACGTAAAACAAAGGGCTGCGAGCACGGCTCTACCTTGAGCAATTTTGTACCTATGCATTTCTGGATTTCTATTTAAATTATTTTCTTGATACATCCTTTTTAAACCCCTTTGTTTTACGTAGTCGGGTTATAGTTTTTTAAATTTATTTTGAATTTAAAACTTTTTTTCCTGATCTGGCATCAAGGGTGTAAATAGACCCTTAACGAAGCCGAAATTATGTACTAGTTTTAAAGGTCATAACTTTAAATACCTCCATAACCCATTAACTATTAAATGCGTCCATCAGCACAATGTTTTCAATGCGTTACATTGAGTTTTACCGTAAAACGTCATTTTTCACCTCAAAATAAAAATCGTTTCAAACAACAAATAGGATCTGGCTTATTATTGAGCAGTCGACACTTTAAGCCTCTCCAATTCCGTTAAAGATGCAGCATCGTTTCCGCGGATCCAAGTCACTTATGTATACCTAAGCCGTCTAGTGACTTTACCCTGCACAATGCTACGTAAACTTAGCCTTTAGGAAAAATACGTTTACCAACGTCAACAACAGCCTTTTCCAATATAAGATCCGTACAGCGCCATCATCGAACGACGGACTAATCTAAGTGCTAATAATAGTTATTTCTTGCATCAGCATTTTCTAATTAATTAATACTTGATTTACTTTCTTATGCTCTTTATGGGCCTATACTACCTCAAATGGCTTAGCATGATCCTCCGTTACGCCTAAAATACTGCAGCATTAATTTTGAAATAAATATATTATGGTAAAGTTGAGGATTAATGCTAAATAGGTACTATGTGTGACGAAAATACAATTTCATAAACTTTTCTCGGTAGAAAAAAAACCAAAATTACCTCAAAATCGAACAATAAACCGCTGGTATTCAAAAAGTATGATCATGAAACTTTGCATAATAACTGAACTAACTATAAAGCAGGTCTTATTTTTTTAGTCCAATCAACAGATTTTTTGTGAATCGCAAAATACCACTAATTTCGCACTATTCGGCCCACGTGACTGACGACGTAACAACCAATTTGTAGTGCAAGCTGATTAGAACTTTATTCTAACAGTATTTCAAACGAAGTTTGAACCACCACAAATATAGTTGCTAATTTAGCTGCTGTAGTGGCCCTTAATATTATATAATATTAAGGCTAAATGATAAATGATAAATGATAAATGATGTTTATTTTGCAAGTAGGTTTTTACAAACACTTTTACACGTCATTTTTTTTTTTAAACTAGATGGGGCCGGTGTTTCGTACCTGACTACTCTGAGAAGAAACAGCCGAAACAAACTCAGAGGTCATAGTCTCTTTTGAAGTCCAGACATAATTTTGCTCAATTCACATGAGGACTATGCAGAATAGTGTCTGAGATGGTCTTTTGAAGAAAGAACCACACAGATTTGAGTGGACCTGTCCAGTCAGTGCAAGCATTTGTCAGTTATCGTGTAGCTCGACTTATAACTCAAGGAGCTCAACGAAACGACGAACAATACCAAAGAAAGGACATTTGGGTAGGTCGCTTATAGTACTCAAACTGCCAGACAGTTGTGGGAAAAAAAAAAAAAAGAAAACAAACAAAAATATATAAAAATGAAACCCACATGGTCCCCACATTCACAATAATCAAATAAAATTAATAATAATTTACAAAATCAATGTCAATAAAAATCACAAAAATCATATGTCAATAATAATAAAAAAGTAAGATACGTAAATATTCCTGTCAAGTCAGTAGGTAACATAAAATAAAATAAAAAAGTAAAAAATAATAAAATACTGAAATAAGTATTCATGTCAAATCATTCAATGTCAGAGTGTATAAAAGAAAGGAATTAATAATAAACAAGCGAAGTCCGAAATTTTGACATTCACAGAGCAAATTTCATTGGAGCAGCTTAATCCCAAGCCTTTTTATCTTCGAGATAGTTGTTAACATGATAGTAGGCTTTCAAGCACAGCTTTCGTTTTATAAACGATTTGAATTTATTTAGGCTTAGTGCTTGAATTTGGCTATAATAGGCTATGACATAATACCGTTATAATTTAAAATTGTAACGTAATGTTTGTTATATACTTCGACGAGTAAATAACTGAAACGACTTGATCACGCGGACTGTACGACCGCATTTTAAACAAATATTTTGACTTAAACTAAATGATAATAATATACATATTTGTTATGTGCTTGCCAAGACCTTTCTTTTGATATTAAAAACGTGATGATTATCTCAGTTAAATTTTTTCGAAGTCAGAACTTTTGGATTAATTTCCGTCACATAAAATTTTGTTAAAGGGGATTGAATTTATTGCGAAACCAGTTTTTTCTGCGACAAATACTTCTAAAGCGTCACGTTTCCGTCACGTTCCGATTAAGCTATCAAAGTTGCGCTGATAGCGATCACAACGCCGTACATTTCTGAAACTTGACACTTTAGAATATTTTCGTTGTGCCGAAGATGCCATCAGTGAACGGACTTAAACTTTGGTAGCTCATAATCTCGGAAACGTGACACTTTATAACATTTTGCCTCATTCAAATGCATTCAAAACTTGTTTGCATTGTTATCAGCTATCGATTAATATAGGTCTTCTGCGAGGCCGCTACTTTGAAAAAAAGCAAAATGGCGGAATAAAATCTGGCCATGCTTCATACACAAATCTTCCAAGCCCTTTAAATATCCTATGTTACCCGGGCCATTATTTAAAATCGGTTCAGTAGTTTAGGCACTACGGTGGAACATACAAACATACATACATACATTATAGACTGCAAAATCATTACCCTTCCTTTTGGCTTCGCCGTAGTTGGGTAAAAAAAGAAGAAAATAAACTCAAATTAAATCAGACCAATAATCTCGCGACAAACGGGTTTGATTTAGTTTTCATTGAAATTGGACTTGAGACTCCTTCGAGTATTTTTCGTTACATCTCATAGTCTATGGCTATCCTCACCCACATATAAAATTCACCTTGCATATCAGCAGTACTCGGACGTAGTGAACTTATCTCATCATGTCTTATTCCATATAGGGAGTTCTATGATGCTTCCCCGAACCCCTCCATTTCTTGTCGTTGGCTTTTTGCGACCAAATAACCTAGAAAAGACATATTTATTACTTACTGTATCCAATAGCGAGGCCCCATAGGTTGGCATTTATCGGTCCCTTGGCAATTTGCTCAGCATTTGTCTGGTTCCCGTCGCTCATGGGCTCGTTTACAGTGGTAATGGTCTTGCCGTCGGACCCCAATATATAGTGCGACGCCAACATGTTGGATAGCAAGTTGAGGGCAACCGGAGCCGTGTGACGAACTACTGTACTGTATAGGACCTGAGAAATAAGTATAATCAGTGTGTAATGTTCCCTCTGTCGGAATTGGAAGGAGGACACGCGGGTTCGTGAGAAATGGAAAGAGTGGAGGGAGAGCTTTGTGCCCAGGAGTGGGACAAAGCAGGCTAGGAAAAAAACCCACGTGGGACACACGCTGTCTCTATGCGGGCTATAGTCAAAGAGTAACTAATTCAATAAATGACGCATAGGCAAATAATTCCCGATTCTTTTTACAGAAATTTTTGGTTCTAGGACATACTGGATTCCTCACGATGTTTAATTTCCTTTACTCACAAAACGGCGAAGATAAACATCGTAAAAAAAGCATTGATGACGGAAGTAAATTACACAAAATGCTTATTTTAAAAAGTTTTGTTTTTAAAAGTTCTGGAAGTACTGTTAGCTGAAAGTGATGAAAAATTACAAAAAAAAAAGAAAGCGTTTGGTCACAGATAATATAATAGTATGGTGTTTAGTGATATAAAATGTATCAAGATTGTTCGGGTAATTAAAAATGATTAATAAATAATAAAAAAATCTGTTTAAAACGTGTGAAACGTCTAAATAAGGCAGATAGAGAGTTTATTTTTGGATTTTGATCATCTTAATGGTTGACATCGTTGTCATGGAGATCGTTGTTGCCTTACCTTGGCATTCGTGTCGTTGACATCCACTCCTGCTAAGTAGTATTCATCAATATTTTTCTCGGTTATTTTAAATACCGCTGTAAACAAAAAAACAGTTAAATAAAAACGGCAACTAGAAATGTATAGTTATGACTGTATTTTTTTCGGTTTTCGTATAACTGGAGTCACACGTCGTTACTAATATTATGTCATAATATTGCAGATACATGCGACTCAGATTATACGAAAACCGACAAAAAATATTTCTCAATCTTGTTTATAAATTGATTCGTTGCCGTCAGTTCGGTTTTAGTTATCACCTTTTTTTATCGAATAAATTGTTTTTTTTTTTTTTTTAATAAATGTACTCAGATATTTTTCAGACTTTTGATTGTTTTGGATAAAGTTAGTATCCACCATGTTGTTGGCATGTTGATTTTGTCCACACACAATGTAACCTATGTAGTGTTATATTTTATTTGTTCTAAGTTTAGTATCAGTTGCTCAATTGATTAAGTGTTTTATTTTTATCTGTGGCAGTTTCATATCAGTTGATCAATTGATTTAAAAGTGTTTGTAAAATGACTGATTCCGGAAGTTACGCTTTTAAATAAATTAAATAAAATTGGCGGTAAAGCAATGGCGGGAATAGTTTAGGTGGCAGCCGTTCTGAACTGAGCGCGGGTCATTCTTTCTCCAGCCGTTGCCACTTATACAGTATTTTATAATAACCAGTGTAATTATATTTGTTGAGAAATATACTACGAAGAAATAGAAAAGTAATTTACTGTGCCTTATTTCGCCTCCTTACTTCTGAACTTTATAGTTCAGAAGTGGGATTGTAAAAGGATTTAATTCCTACCGCGCCTACAACTAGTGACAGTTTAAAAACTTAAAACTTGAAGCGGAATATTAACACAAGATCTAACGGTCGTCGTGATGTTTGAAGTTGAGGAAGCTGAACGAGGATTCATCCAGGAGTCGGGGACCCCTCCTAATCCAGTGCATCATCGTCGATCGAGAAAGCGGAGTTTCTCACGAAGACGTCGCGATCGTGGCAGCGAATATGAATCTTCGCCACGTAGGCGACGCAGGCGTCGCGAAAGTGGAACACCCAAGGATCGTCGCAGCAGGTGTGATGACCGAAACCGGAAGCATCACAATCGACACCAGCGGAACAAGAGGCGGTCTTCGACTGTAAGTACATTATCTTCTTCTACTGATAGTGCCTCTTCAAGAAGCAAGTCTGCTACAAAATCTAGTGCAAGACGTTCAATAAAACGTAACACTAAACAAGGAACCGAGGCAACTGTGAATAATGTTTCTGCCCGTGAGCTGTTAAATTTGTTAAAGTCATTGCCTACTTCACAGAATCATTTTTCAATAAATAATAATGCTATTCCTGAATTTGACCCCTCTAACAAAGAACAGACTGTTGATATTTGGATAAATAAATTAGAAGAATGCTCTAAATTGTATGGATGGAGTGAACCGCAATTGTTGCATTATTCCCTACCCAAGTTAATGGGGTTAGCAAAGGTGTGGTATCAGGGACTTCCTTCTGTCAATTTCACTTGGTCGGAATGGAAAGATAAATTAGTTAAAACATTTCCATCCGTTCAAAATTATGCACAATTATTACAAGAAATGTTAGATAGGAAAGTTAAACCCAATGAAACATTAGAGACATACTTTTATCATAAGATGAATCTATTAAACAGATGTGAAATATATAATAAAAAAGCGATAGACTGTATTATAAACGGGTTAGAAGATAGGAGTATGAGATTAGGTGCTCAAGCAGCTAACTATAACCAGCCTGAACAGTTATTAGCTTATTTACAAACGGTTAAATTAGAAGATAGTAAAGAAATTAGAAGACCATTCTTAAAGAAGCGGTTTGAAGGGCAATGTGACAATAAGAGTAGTAATAGTAGTAGTACGATCAAATGCTTTAATTGCGGTGAATTAGGTCATCCTAGTTTTAAATGCTCGAAACCTCTTGTAACCTGTAACATCTGTAAAAAACTTGGACACCAGTCATCTTCTTGTAGACGACTCTTGAGGAACACCGTTGATAATACTACTAGTAGTAATAATAATACTAGCATTAAAAATGTTGACAAGGCGGTGTCTGAAGTGAAAATAGCAGGCGACTTAGACAGTAAATACGTACTAGACATTAATGTTAACGGTAAATTAATGACTTGTTATGTTGATCTTGGAAGTCAGAGTACTCTCATTAGACAAAGCGATTTTGAAACATTAGGAGTGTCATATACTGATACACATTTGCCATCCCTTAAAGGTTTTGGTGAGACATTGATTAGTCCTATAGGTAAATCAATTGTTAATTTAACTGTTCAAGGCGTTTCTGCTGCAACAGAAGTATTGATAGTAAGAAACGACCTGCTTAAGTACCCAATATTACTAGGTCATACATTTACCGAACAAGCCGGCATAATCATTATTAAGACTGATGAGCATTTAATTTTACAAAAGCAAATGTACGATAATTTAGGAGAAAAACTAAAATTAATTATTGAATCAGATACAAGCATTAATTCTATGGCAGCTGTTCCAATAAAGGTTGAAGAAAATAGGACTTGCTCTGTTTATGTACGTGGGTCAGTACGTGCGGTAAACAAACATAATTATTATATAATGCCCGGCGCTTATACAATCACTAATGGTTTTGGATGTATTCTTTTAGTAAATTTGGGTTTGGAACCCTTAAGATTAATTAAAAACATCTTACTGACAAGAGCTCCGATTATTAAAGATAAAAATATTTTAAATATAAACAAAGTCGAAGTCGAGGAACCTGGCGCTATTATAAATCAGATCTCGTTAGGAGATGAATTAACATCTGACGAGATTTTAAAATTAAAAACCTTGTTACAAAAATACAGCGATTGTTTTTCATTTGGTTTAAGTGACTTGGGATTGACAAATTTAACAGAAATGACCATAACTTTAAATGACACGACTCCTGTTGTGTACAGACCATACAGGTTAGCTCATGTTGAAAAAGAGAAAGTTAAGGGTATGGATAAGGGAAATGTTAGATAGCGGAATTATAACGGAGTCCACCTCGTCTTACGCTAGTCCGATATTACTGGTACAAAAGAAAACTGGCGACCAGCGCCTATGTGTAGATTACAGGGCATTGAATTCCAAGACTGTCAAAGAGCACTATCCGTTACCTAGAGTGGAGGACCAAATTGACAGCCTCGGGGGTTTTAAATATTTTGTTACATTAGATTTGGCGTCTGGATATTACCAGATACCAATCGCTCCTTCCTCTCAGGACAAAACCGCATTCGTAACACCTGATGGGCAGTATCAGTTTACTCGTATGCCATTCGGGTTAGCCAATGCGCCGTCTGTTTTTCAAAAAACTATCAACAAAATGTTAAAAAACACTAGAAACAGTGAGGCCTTTGCTTTCATGGATGACATTATAATACCGTCACAAAATGTTCAACAAGGAATGGAGCGATTGGAAGCTGTACTTCAGTTATTAAGGAATGTTGGCCTTACTCTTAAAGTTGCCAAATGTAAATTCTTTTATACTAAGATTGACTATCTGGGGTTCGAAATTTCGGAGGATGGCGTTAGACCTGGTTCTGGGAAAACCGAAGCCGTAAGATTATACAAAGCACCCACAAACCAACATGAAGTACGACAATTTCTTGGGCTTGCAAGTTTTTTTAGGCGGTTCGTCAGAGGATTTGCAATAATAGCTTCACCTCTAACAAAATTATTAAAAAAGGATAGTAAATGGGAGTGGGGCCCAGACCAAGACCAAGCATTTCTCTTATTAAAGTCAGAACTAATAAAACGACCAATGTTGGCAATATATAATCACCTGGCTAAAACTCAAGTTCATACCGATGCGTGTAAGACTGGCATTGCTGGTATACTTCTGCAAGAAGACGAGTCGGGTAGGTGGCGAGCTGTTGCTTATTACAGTCGCCAGACTAATTTCGAAGAGCAAAAGTATCATTCTTTTGAGCTAGAGACGCTAGCGGTAGTTGGCTCTTTAAATCGATTCCGCGTTTATATTCTAGGTATAAAATTTACCATAGTTACAGATTGTAATGCATTGCGAACAACCCTGTCCAAAAGAGATATTATACCCAGAATAGCTAGGTGGTGGTTACAATTGCAAGAGTACGACTGCAGTATCGAATACCGGCCAGGAACTCGAATGAATCACGTAGATGCGCTTAGCAGAAATGCGATCGAACAAAATTTTGAGTCGGAACCTGTATTCGATATTCTAGCGGTTGAGACAGAGGACTGGTTGGCTACTATGCAAAATGTTGATGATGAGATTAAAAAAATTAAACAGATATTGGAAGATCCTGACGCTAAAAATGTAATGGATATCTATCAAAATTACAAGGTTAAAAATGGAAAGGTTTATCGTGTGGTTAATGACCAACTTAAATGGGTGGTGCCAAAAGGGGTAAGATTACTGAAAAAAAATCATGACGAATTAGGTCATTTTGGTATGGAGAAAACTCTAGATAAATTAAAAGATCTGTATTGGTTCCCTAAAATGAGGAAATTTGTAAAGAAATATGTTCAATCTTGTCTGGAGTGTTCTTACCACAAAATACCCGGCGGTAAAAAACAGGGAATGCTTCATCCTATCCCAAAACTCGACCAACCTTTTCACACCATCCATTTAGATCATTTAGGGCCGTTTGTGAAAAGTAAATCTAAAAATACCTACATATTAGTCTTAATCGATGCATACACAAAATATATCAATCTATACGCCGTTAAAAATACTAAAACAAGGACCACTTTAAAAGTTTTAAACAATTACGTTAGTCTGTTTGGTGTTCCAAGTAGGATAATAAGTGATAGAGGAACGTCCTTTACTAGTAAGGGTTTCAATGATTATAATATAAATAAACTAGGTATACGACATGTTTTAAATGCGGTTGAAACACCTAGAGCGAATGGTCAAGTTGAGCGTTTCAATCGTACAATTTTAGCTTCACTTGCCACTAAAAACCATAATTGCTCCGAAAACGAATGGGATAGACACTTAGAGGAGATACAGTTAGCTATAAATACAACGGTTAACAAAACTACAGGTAAAAGTCCATCTGAAATATTATTTGGTATAAGGGTACGAACTAAGGGAGATGGGATGATAGCTTCATTGTTAGATTGCGATGGAAACGAATCAAAAACATTAAGTGAAGTTAGGAACGAAGTAAATTTAAGGGTGTCGAATGAACAAATTAAGCAGAAAAACAGATTTGATATAAAGAGAAAAGAGGCTACAATTTATAAAACGGGAGACTTGGTTAGGATAGAGAGAGAAATAACAAATAATAACGGAAAATCAAAAAAGCTTTTACCAAAAATACAAGGTCCCTATAGAATAATTAAAGCATTAGATCATGATCGATATGTCGTGGAGGACACTCCTTTGACGCGAAAACAAAATAGAAGGTATGAGGCAGTTATATCAATAGATAAAATTTATCCTTGGTTGACATATACCCAAAAGTACTTAGATGACACAGATGAGGGTTCAGATCAGTCCAACAAAGAATCTGAAGTAGACAATGACTATAATCAAGACATAACTAATAATTGAGATGTGAAATTAATATTTTGTTTAACATAATGTTTTTTAACTTGCAAATGAAATTGATTGTATGAATATATTTGGAAGTGCTTTGATAAGTTTTACGACAGACTAAATGAGTTTAAATTATTAACATAAGTTTGAAAGATACAAGATGCATATGAGGCCAATAAGCCAATTTTGGGAGCATCCGTGTAGAGCTAAAATTATAAACTTATGTTTGAAAGGTACAAGATGCATATGAGGCCGATAAGCCAATTTTGGGAGCATCCGTGTATCTAAGTAAAGTAAGTAGAGTATCTTGCATACACATGAGGCCGATAAGCCAAACGAAGGAGTATGTAAGATATTTTGACAACGGTATTTCCACACATATGAGGCCGATAAGCCAATATGGGAGAGTGTGAATACGTTGAGTGATACCTAATGAAAATGAAATGGAATAGATATTGAAAAAACAAATGTTTTATAGTTTGTTTAATTTTTATTTGCTAGCCACATATTGTATTGAGTACGGTATTTTGTTAAAATGAAAATTATTTGTATAGATGAAAATATTTTTTTTTATCCTATGTTTTTTTTTACTAGGCACATTTTGTATAAGAATTACACTTCATTTTTAAATTGATGGAACAATTTTAGTTTTGTTAGATGGCCGAAGCAGTAAAGTTTGATGAAAACAGAAACATGAATGATTGTACGATTTCAGTTTCTGATTGTTTACTTTAATAAAATTCATGCTTTAAGGTTCATTATCGTATTGTTAAAATTCAATTTAATTAACAGTTACGAGAGGACTCGCAAAGTTCAGAATGGCCGACTGTTATATTTTATTTGTTCTAAGTTTAGTATCAGTTGCTCAATTGATTAAGTGTTTTATTTTTATCTGTGGCAGTTTCATATCAGTTGATCAATTGATTTAAAAGTGTTTGTAAAATGACTGATTCCGGAAGTTACGCTTTTAAATAAATTAAATAAAATTGGCGGTAAAGCAATGGCGGGAATAGTTTAGGTGGCAGCCGTTCTGAACTGAGCGCGGGTCATTCTTTCTCCAGCCGTTGCCACTTCTACAGTATTTTATAATAACCAGTGTAATTATATTTGTTGAGAAATATACTACGAAGAAATAGAAAAGTAATTTACTGTGCCTTATTTCGCCTCCTTACTTCTGAACTTTATAGTAGGTTACATTGTGTATGAACAAAATCAACATGCCAAAATCAAATCAAACCGGGCCGTAATAACGAATCCATTGACACTTCATTCATCAAAATCGGGACAGCAGTTTAGGCGGTATGGTAGAAAATAACACTACTCATACACACCTAGACTGCTAAAATCATAGCCCCTTCTTTTGTCTTTGCTGTGGTCGAGTAATTACGAGTATAAGAATAGTAATAAGCTCCGCAAAAAAAACCGTACGCAAAATACGCGCTTTGACGTGGACTTGCGGACACCAGCCCGTTATACAATTCAATACAAGCTCCGGGAAAAAATATGATAATACTCAAAATACGAAATTTACAGCTATATTTTCCCGATTCCTCCTCCATCCCGATTTTTTAGCCGATTTTTCATTGTTGGTAGATAGGTAGGTGGGTAGTTGAAATCACACTAGACTTGACTCAAACTACAAACGTTTATTTCTATTAAACCATTTGGTACAGGCACTTTTTAACATTCGAGAGTTGAACCGTCCGTTCGCATGTGGTTGATATGGAGAAGAACGAACGAAGAAACTCCATACACTTTTTTAAATCGTGTTACATTTCTCATGTACACAACTTAATATTGTTCACTTAAAAAACCACTAATAATTACATACTTCAATTGTTTTACTTATCGTAAGCTAACGAGACACCTCGTTCGTTGCTCACGCGTCTATCCTCAGTGAGTGGAAGTACCACAATATCCGTTCAGCAACTTATTACAATAGTAAAATCAATCAGCCTGACAAACAATAGCTTTACAATAATTGTGTTACTAATAAATAATGACAGAATTCACCAATTTGAACACGTTTTTAAACATTAATAATAAACTAGTGATCTCATTACTTTTTAGTCTTTAATCTGTGCTATCATGGAACATTTCCAGTGATGTAAACAGTTATGTTAAACAAAAGCTTTTTACTAGTAACTCACTGTGTAAAATTAATTTACAATCCAATAATGAAACTTACTAAATTCTCGTACTAAATTTAAGCTTTCAGGTATTGATGGGAAAATCACACTCGGCGCCAGTTTCCCTGACAGTATAATAGGTGACACCGTATCATAAAGAAACTTAGTGTCAAGTGATAAACTATTAATTGCTAATATGACTGAAACCATAAAGTTGTTAAACAAATTTTCTTATGTTAATTAGAACGATAGTTTTAGCTAGAACATCGAGTTTAGTTTTATAATTGATTTTCAAGTAATTATGATTAAGACAAGCCAACAGATGGCGCTGTTGATCTTGGTACTCAAACGACATTAGTTAGTCAATGGCACTCACAGGCGTGTTATAATAGTTGCCACAGTATCTCACAGATGGCAGTATTATCGTTTATGGAATAAGAAATTATAATAACTAGTTACAATTAATCACATTATGTAATAAGCTTAGCTTACAGGTGTCTTCACGGCGACATATATAAATAAAAGCAAAAGGCCTGACTGACTGACTCATCAACGGTTCCCTTTATAATGTAGACAAGGAGTTAGAAATATTTTTTAGAAAATCCACCCCCGAAGGGTTTAAAAGGGGGATGAAGTTGTGTATGGAAAATTGACAGTTTTAAAGTTAAGGTCTTCAAATTTTGCATTTAGGCTGATGATTAAAAATTAATTTATACGTGTCTCAGCGTTTTTCATAATACCACCCCCGAAGGATTTTATAAAATTATTTTTTAATAAAAATAATAATTAATATTAATTGTTGTGTAAATTGTATTTTTTTTTTGGGACAGGCCCGCCACACTGTTCCCAAACCACTAACTCCTGAAAGCCAGAATCAACAGTGGCGACCACCAGAAAAGTGCCGAGACAATGAAGCTCGACGAAGTCCCATAGAATGAATTTAACTGTCTTGGATCCTGCAACGAAATTAAACAGAAAAGTATAGTGGAGGAGTAGGAAAAATCCGTAATTTCCACTTCCCTCCATTTCAGCAGGAGACAGAACGAAACAAGGCCAATAGGCACAAAGGGACGTTTACAACTGGGATAGGCCCAGTTGCCTAGCACCACGGATAAATATTAACATTAATGGGTCCTAAGTTGTGAGCTGTTATATTTGATTCCAATAATAGGTATGGCAAAAACGCTTGAACGCACGGAGTTTGTTCTAGTTTCCACAAGGTCTGTATAGTAAATAACTCCGGATGTAACCTGTACACTATCCAACATAATGTTGCGATCATTCTGCAAAAGACTACACTCCCATGAAATGTGATGTGCTGATTGTTCATATTCGCAGTCAGATGTGGAACATTGACAAAAAGGCGAGTCAACAAGCTTGAAGGAAAATAATTTACTCTTAAAGTTACCATGACCGGTGAGAAATTGGGCAACACAGTGATCAACCTCCAACCATGTCCTGGCCAGCCGTTCACGAACGGATGGAAAGAACTGGTGGAGGTGTCGGCCCTTGATGGAATTATCCCACCTACCTTGCCATTCAGACAAAAGTTCCTCCCAGACGTCGGTCTGTGTTTTGAATAATCTAGCAATCTGTAACATTAATTGTTACATGTCTTAATTCTTAATAATATATAATAATAATAAAAATAACAATAAACAGAAGAAAGTTATTTACAATAATATTATTTATAAAAAAAAAACTATTAACAATATTAAAATAAAAATAAACTAATAATGAACGCATCAAATCAGATTTCTGGCCAGCTACAGTTTATCACCACGCATGTTTAAACGAGCGACATATTAGGCACCCAGAAACGAATTCCTTTGTTCTCGGCGCGGGGGCAAGGTCCATAGGACAGACACTTCCACGTCGCCGCCGGCAGGACGATTCTGGTTGTCGAGGCGAGCGCACGTCAGGCTTTTTCACGGTCCCTAATACGAATTGATATCGTAATCGCGATTAAGTTTTTTTTTCGAAGGCGTCCCTACCGTTCCCTCGACATTTAATTGTAATTCTGAAATATACTGAGCAATACTCAATGTTAAAACATTATATTCTGTGTGTGTGAATTAAACCCCGATTGGGTAAGTGTTGCACAATTATAATTAGCCAGTAGCTTAGCAAACCGTAACGGTTTCTTTCGCGTTGCCTACCTGGTGATCTCTTCATTTGTGTTCTTGCTTATCTTTGTTTCTATTAGACGCTCATTACTTGTTTTCTCTTTGTAGTTCTACCCCACATTTTCAGAATTATATCATTCTTGCATATTATTATTTTATTTCCGTTGTAAATTTCAAATGTTTAAATTAACGGCTAAGTAACCGAAATTATTGTCATCTCCGTATCTGATAGTGAACATCCACAGCAACACATCTACATATTAGTGCTTCCCTATTCAACGTTGCTGTGGGTGCTCACCGTCTACGGCCAGCGTGTAATGCTTTCGCTTATTGCGCATTACAGGGTTTCATGTACACCTTTATTCCCGGCTTCCCCGTGGTGGACAGTAGCGGGACAACCAGCGAACCTACACCAGCAGTTGACCTGGCGATCGACGCGCGAGCACTCGTCTCCTGCAGCGGCCAGTGACGTCAGGGGAGTGCTAGACCAGTGAGGAGGTTAATCGCTGTATAGGCCCTTACTCAACTTTGATCGACCCTCGTCTGCCTACCGAGTCATTTAATTCCTAATAAATGTTCCAGTTTACTGCCTACCTACTTTTTATTTAATATCCTCCTAGGATTACCTGTGCCTAGGTTAGGTAGGATAAGTAGCGTAGCAGTACCTGCAGTACCGGGACACTGGCACCCTTAATCGTGGTAGAAATACAGCTGATTAATCCCTCCTCCATTGGTTGTGGGTTGTGTATGTTAGTGGTTGTCTGTGTTAAACGTCTTTATTTTGTTTTATTTTTTTGGTTTTTTTTTCCGTTACTAATGTGTACACGAATTTTCAACTTCTTTGTGTAAGTTAATCTTGGTCATTATTAACCTACCATACATTAATAATTAATCATATAAAGTCGTTTAGTTGCATAGTTTGTTAAAATATTTTATTAAAACTGTTATCGTCTTGGGCACCTAAAACGACGCTTTTAAAAAATTGTTCGTTATAATTTTTTCACCTCACATTAAAAGAAAAAACGTATTTTTACGGTCTTATAGTACACATTAGTAGCATTTTAGCAATTTTTTTATTTTGCATTTATGATTTTGCTTGTTTATTTTTTATCATTTTAATTATTTTTATTTTTCCGTAAAAAAAAAAAAAACCAGACGTTCTTAAATTTTGTTTTGTAACAGAACGGAGAACGTGTTGTTTCTTTTCCTGTAATCTTTGTTTTTTTTTTTTTTTTTTTTTTTGCTTTTGCTTTTTGTGTAGTGAGCAGTAGAAGTGCGTCACTTATCCTTCTGTTCTTTTAATTAATTTTTATCATGCTTCCTATTAAGTTCCTGTCTCTTCAAAAATCAGAGTTGGAGTATGAAGTTCGTATTAGAGGCGCGACTCCTGCACCTTCTGTTGAGGAGTTACGGAAACAAATTATAAAATTATCTCCTGATTTACCCTCGGAATATATATTAGAGTCTCCACTCGATGTAAGACAGGACCTTAAGGGTTGTTTAGAAGTCTTAACGAAAATTCAATTAAATCTTGACGCTAGTGAACCTAGTGTTGCTACACTATTGCGGACACAGAATATGTTGAATCATTTACACAATCGTGTCGAGAGGATAACGCGTAGTGACGACATTAAAACGGAATATGACGACATTGTTAGCGGTTATAAAATATTCTCGCAAAAGCTTTCTGCCTTGCTAGCAAAGAAACCTTCTGCTTGTACATCCTCTAATGTGGCTAGTGCTAGTTCTGTCAAAGAAACAGCACCTGCAGTGCCAGAACAACAGAACGTGATTTCAGTGTCATGCGATCGTACATCTTCTGATTTAACAAAATTAAAATTTACTGGCAAAACTTGTGTTCGTTCGTTTATACAGCGTGTTGATGAATTTATACTGGCTAGGAATATTCCACAACAAAAAGTCCTAAGTTTTGCATCTGAAATTTTTCAAGACGATGCCCTTCACTGGTATCGTGCGGTAAAGGACAAAGTCAGTTCTTGGCCTGAGTTGGCGCGTTTATTAAAAGAGGATTTTAGTCAAACTGACTACGATTATAGACTCATTTCTGAAATTCGTTCTCGTACTCAAGGAGAACGTGAGAATATAACTATTTATCTAGCAGTTATGAATGGAATGTTCTCGCGTCTATCGACTCCTCTTCCTGAAGTAGATCAATTGGAAATTCTCTTGCATAATATTAGACCCTGCTATGCTAGTACATTAGCAGCAGCTCCTCAAATCTCAACCATAGACACTTTGCGTTCGTTATGTCGTAACTATGAGACATTTCAGACTCGACTGTCACAATTTCAAGAGCCTCCTAAGGTTACTTCCGATACGCTAGCTCCTGAATTTGCGTACACTAAGGATGACCATAAACCTATAAATAAGGCAAATAATAATAACAATTACAATAAAAATAATAATTCAAATAGTAATTACAATAATAACAATCAATATAGGAATAATAATAATAATACTCAAAATAACAATAAATATGTACATGCAATTAATGAGGCTAAAAAGGAACCCTACTGTCCCAGGTGTCGTAATAACACCCATCACATTCGTCAATGCAAGGCTCCACGGGACATTGTTTGTTTCAAGTGCGGTATGAAGGATGTGAAGACACCAGACTGTCCTAACTGTCGTAAAACTGGTACAAATTCAAAAAACTAATTAAGCAGAGTTGTAACAATTTTAGCAAGCAAGACTGGGAAACTTGGCTTGATTTTATAAGAACATTTTCCTCTTCATACAGAGTTGCTACAATTCTGCAATCAAAACCATTAAACGATTCTAGGCCTTATGTAAATATTAAAATCAATAACATCGATGCTGTTGGCTTACTCGATTCTGGAGCTGCAGTTTCGATTCTGGGAAACAATTCTCATCTACAGCTTACAGACTGCACTTTAAACCCGGATGGCCACACTAATATGATAGCTGCTGGCGGTCAATCATTAAAAACCTTAGGTTACATTCATTTGCCAGTTACATTTGAGGGCCAGTTTCACATTATTAAGGCATATGTAGTTCCCGAAATTGAAACATCAATTATATTAGGCGTAGATTTTTGGCGCGCTTTTCGAATTTGCCCTAATTACATAGGTAGTATCACAATGTCAAATGCCCCTTTGGCAGAAATAAAGGTAGGTAGCGATGAACCATTTATTAACTCCTACGATAATCTGTTGGCGTCGCAGAAAGCGATAGCTGATAATGTCATTGCGCAGTTTCGATCTATTTCTACTGAGGAAAAGGGCCTGGGTAGAACAAATTTGATATGCCATCGCATTGACACTGGTGACGCACAACCAATTAGACAGCGTTATTACAGGATGTCCCCCGAAAGGCAGCGCATTTTAATTGAGCAGGTGGACGAAATGCTGTCCCTTGACGTTGTCGAACCTTGCGAAAGCGCCTGGTCTTCTCCCGTTCTCATTGTTAATAAAAAGAACGGGCAACCAAGGTTCTGTTTAGACAGCAGGAAGTTGAATGCAGTGACTAAGCGCGATGCGTACAATTTGCCATATGTCTCGGAGATATTGGATAACCTTCGCGACGCTAAGTACCTGAGCAGTATCGATTTGTCCAAAGCTTTCTGGCAACTGCCTATAGCGCCAGAAGACCGCGATAAAACCGCATTTTACGTTCCGGGCCGTGGCACTTTTCGTTTTAAAACTACTGCGTTTGGATTAACGAATGCCCCCGCGACGCAACAACGTCTCGTTGACTTGTTATTTAGTGACATGGAGTCTAAGACCTTCGCTTATTTAGATGACGTCATTGTTATTAGTTCTACCTTCGATGAGCATGTTTCTCGATTGTTGCGAGTTTTGGACAAATTGAGACAGGCAAATTTAACAGTGAACTTCGAAAAATGTAAGTTCTTTCGAAGCGAACTCAAGTATCTAGGATACGTGGTAGATTCCCGTGGTTTACGCACTGACCCAGACAAGGTGGAAGCCATTATTAACTTTCCAACCCCTACAAATAGGAAGGAGTTGAAACGCTTTCTCGGCACTGCTACGTGGTACCGACGTTTCGTCCCTAACTTTAGCACAGTGGCTGGTCCACTCAATAAGCTCACTGCTAACGGAAAAAACGCTCCTTCTTTCAAGTGGTCACCAGAAGCTGACGCGGCCTTCAATGCGTTGAAAGAATGTTTGGTTTCCGCTCCAGTTCTTTCTTGTCCGGACTATTCCAAACCTTTTGAAGTGCACACCGACGCAAGTAGTCACGGTATTGGTGCTATGTTAACACAGACTTTTGACGGTAAAGAACACCCAATTGCCTACATGAGTAGAACTTTCACCAGCCCCGAGAAAAACTACAGCATTACTGAAAGGGAGACCCTTGCTGTGTTAACGGCTCTCGAGCACTGGCGATGTTATCTCGAAAACGGCCAAACATTTACAGTGTATACTGACCACTCCGCGTTAAAATGGTTTTTGTCTTTAGAAAATCCCACAGGACGACTAGCACGATGGGGGGTAAGATTGTCCTCATTTAATTTTATTATGAAACACCGTCGAGGTGTCGACAATGTTATTCCTGATGCCTTGTCTAGGGTTTTTCCCGTAAATGCAATATCTCTAGCTAATGCCAACACAGATGATGTCTGGTTTAAAAAGATATACAACGGCTGTCTGACTACTCCTTCAAATTTCCCTAACTTCACCATTAAAAATAATTCGTTATTTCGTCTCACAAAAAATATTAACAGCCAACTAACTTCAGAATTTGACTGGAAGGAAGTCGTACCCAGCGAGTTCCGTGAAAGCATCATAGCCGAAAATCACTCTGAGCCAACAGGTGGACACCTTGGCATCTTTAAAACCTATCGGCGCTTGTCACTAAATTACTACTGGCCAAATATGCACCAGGACGTCGTTAAGTATGTAGGTTCCTGCTCGGTTTGCTTATCTTATAAGGCACAAAATCACACTACATTGGGAGAGATGGGTCGTCCTAAGCAATGTTCGAGACCTTTTCAGATGATCTCAATTGATTTTGTGGGTCCCCTTCCCACCAGTCGAAAACAAAATTCTTATATATTGGTCGTAACTTGCTGTTTTTCAAAATTTTGTCATATTTTCCCAGTACGTCGCGCTACTGCGGATATAGTTATTAAAATCTTAGAAGATTCCATTTTCTTGGTTCACGGAGTTCCTCAAACAATCTTTTTGGACAATGGGACGCAGTTTATAAGTTCGTCTACTGACGCGCTATTTAAAAAATATAAAATACCTAACATTTTTTTCACGCCGAAGTACACACCACAAGTCAACACGGTAGAACGATACAACAAAACTATTGTCACTAGTTTGTCTACGTTTGTTGGAAACGATCATAGATCCTGGGACATCTCCATCCCCAAGGTTCAGTTTGCGATAAACAATTCCGTCAATGAAGCCACCGGTTATACACCGTCATTTTTAGTTTACGGTAGGGAATTAGTTTTATGCGGATCGCACTATACTGATAACGACCTGGGCGATGAAGTGTTGTTCCTTCCTCGCGACTTATACGCTGAAAACTTAGGGTGTCTTGGATCGATATTCAATGATGTGCAGGCTTCGTTATGGCACGCACATGAAAAGAATACTGCACACTACAACCTACGTAGAAAGCCGGCTGAATTTAATGTAGGAGACATAGTCTATAAGCGCGCATTCGTTTTAAGTAACAAAGACAAGTATTTTAGTAAAAAGCTTGCACCCAAGTTTATCAAATGCCGTATAATAGAAAAACGGTCTCCACTTGTCTTTGTTCTGGAAGATATGTCAAAAAAAAATTTAGGCGTCTGGCATATCAAAGATTTAAAAAACATTAAGTGTAGTTAAATGTTGTGTAGTTAAGTGTAGTAAAGTGTTTTTTTTTAATATTGTAGGATTTGAGACAGTTCACCTTTAAATTAACTCCAAACGACTAGCATTAGTTTTCTGTGCGATAAATCACAGATAACTTGTTTACGTAAGGTCGCGTCAACATCATTTTATATTGTTGAAGCTATTGTGTAAGGTTGTTTGTTTGATATTATGGAAGAATTTTGAAAGATGATAGTATGAATGTGTAGTGCTAGTGGTAACCTATAGACGAGTTTTCTTTGAGAACAAAACTCTTTCTGAGACGAGGGGGGTAATGTAACATTAATTGTTACATGTCTTAATTCTTAATAATATATAATAATAATAAAAATAACAATAAACATAAGAAAGTTATTTACAATAATATTATTTATAAAAAAAAAACTATTAACAATATTAAAATAAAAATAAACTAATAATGAACGCATCAAATCAGATTTCTGGCCAGCTACAGTTTATCACCACGCATGTTTAAACGAGCGACATATTAGGCACCCAGAAACGAATTCCTTTGTTCTCGGCGCGGGGGCAAGGTCCATAGGACAGACACTTCCACGTCGCCGCCGGCAGGACGATTCTGGTTGTCGAGGCGAGCGCACGTCAGGCTTTTTCACGGTCCCTAATACGAATTGATATCGTAATCGCGATTAAGTTTTTTTTTCGAAGGCGTCCCTACCGTTCCCTCGACATTTAATTGTAATTCTGAAATATACTGAGCAATACTCAATGTTAAAACATTATATTCTGTGTGTGTGAATTAAACCCCGATTGGGTAAGTGTTGCACAATTATAATTAGCCAGTAGCTTAGCAAACCGTAACGGTTTCTTTCGCGTTGCCTACCTGGTGATCTCTTCATTTGTGTTCTTGCTTATCTTTGTTTCTATTAGACGCTCATTACTTGTTTTCTCTTTGTAGTTCTACCCCACATTTTCAGAATTATATCATTCTTGCATATTATTATTTTATTTCCGTTGTAAATTTCAAATGTTTAAATTA
Source organism: Xestia sexstrigata (assembly GCA_941918905.2). NCBI lineage: Eukaryota > Metazoa > Arthropoda > Insecta > Lepidoptera > Noctuidae > Xestia > Xestia sexstrigata. The sequence goes on along the minus strand of OW799222.2, from coordinate 621,330 downwards.
ACGGCTAAGTAACCGAAATTATTGTCATCTCCGTATCTGATAGTGAACATCCACAGCAACACATCTACATATTAGTGCTTCCCTATTCAACGTTGCTGTGGGTGCTCACCGTCTACGGCCAGCGTGTAATGCTTTCGCTTATTGCGCATTACAGGGTTTCATGTACACCTTTATTCCCGGCTTCCCCGTGGTGGACAGTAGCGGGACAACCAGCGAACCTACACCAGCAGTTGACCTGGCGATCGACGCGCGAGCACTCGTCTCCTGCAGCGGCCAGTGACGTCAGGGGAGTGCTAGACCAGTGAGGAGGTTAATCGCTGTATAGGCCCTTACTCAACTTTGATCGACCCTCGTCTGCCTACCGAGTCATTTAATTCCTAATAAATGTTCCAGTTTACTGCCTACCTACTTTTTATTTAATATCCTCCTAGGATTACCTGTGCCTAGGTTAGGTAGGATAAGTAGCGTAGCAGTACCTGCAGTACCGGGACAAATCTTAACACGGTTACGTAGGGTTAAAAAGTCTGCGTCCGTGGTCTCACGTGTGTTATAGTACATTGCAGCCCGTCGCTGCACTTTAAGATCAACTGGAAGTACACCTGCAAGTACCGGTAAGGCTTCAGTACTAACCGTCCTATTCGCTTTGCATAAGAATATCAAAGCCAAACGCTGGCTTTGAAGCAATTTACGTCGTGCCGCTCCTATGGTGGCCCTATCGGCCCAAACAGGTGCCCCGTAGCACATACGCCCCAAGTAAGTAGCCCCATAAATGGTCTTTAAAGTTTTAAATGACAGACCCCACGTAGATTTTGATATTCTCGTTAAGGCGTAAAGTTCTTTTTAGCTGTTTCACCGACAGATTTTATCATCATCATTCATCATTTCAGCCGAAAGACGTCCACTGCTGGACATAGGCCTCCCCCAAGTGTCGCCACATTGACCGGTCCCGTGCGACTCGCATCCAGCGGATTCCCGCAACCTTCACCAGGTCATCGGTCCACCTAGTGGGAGGCCTTCCAACGCAACGTCTTCCGGTACGCGGTCGCCACTCCAGAACTTTTCGGCCCCATCGGCCATCCGTTCTGCGAGCAATGTGCCCTGCCCACTGCCACTTAAGTTTGGCAATTCTTCGGGCTACGTCGGTGACCCTGGTTCTCTTGCGGATGTCTTCATTTCTGATTCGATCACGCAAGGAAACTCCGAGCATAGCCCTCTCCATTGCCCTTTGGGTGACTTGTTTAGCCGAAGAGTATAACCTACCCCTCTGTTTAGCGTTTGTGGACTACGAGAAAGCCTTCGATTCGATCGAGACCTGGGCTGTACTGCAGTCTCTCCAACGGTGCCAAATCGACTATCGGTACATCGAGGTGTTGAAGTGTTTGTACAAAAACGCCACCATGTCAGTCCGACTTCAGGACCAAGCCTCGGAACCTATCCTCCTGCAGCGAGGTGTGAGACAGGGAGACGTCATATCTCCGAAACTGTTCACCGCTGCACTGGAGGATGTCTTCAAGGTTCTGAACTGGAGAGGGCTAGGCATTAACGTCAATGGCGAGTACATCACCCACCTTCGGTTTGCCGACGATATAGTGGTCATGGCTGAAACCATGGAGGACCTCAGTACAATGCTCGATGACCTCAGTAGAGTTTCCGGAAGAGTGGGTCTTAGAATGAACATGGACAAAACCAAAGTCATGTTGAATGCCCATGTCACACCCATTCCTATCAAGATCGGAGACTCTACACTCGAGGTTGTAGACGATTATGTGTACCTGGGACAAACGGTCCAGTTAGGTAGGTCTAACTTCGAGAAAGAGGTCAATCGTCGAATCCGACTCGGCTGGGCAGCGTTCGGGAAGTTGCGCGGTATCTTCTCATCCAACTTACCACAGTGTCTCAAGACGAAAGTCTATGACCAGTGTGTGTTGCCAGTGATTACATACGGGACCGAAACGTGGTCGCTCACAATGGGCCTCATCAGAAGGCTTAGGCACAGATTTTATATGATCTATGAATGAAAAATTTCTCTCTAAGACCAAACCAAGGTAGCACACGGATTGCTTTCTTTTCACGGGAACGCTAATAAATTTAATACTAGGCCACGATTTAAGATTACCTTTTAAAATTAGTTGATAAGTTTTTTGCGGTGCAAAGGTCAGACGGTTTCGATCGCCCCACTGAGATATTAATCGTAGGCAAGTGTCAGCTAAATTCTCGAGACCAGCCCGAGTACTCGACTGAATGAGCAGCAGGCCGTCGTCCGCGAAAATCATCAAAACCTAAATTCCATACATACGGAGCGATTAAGGGGCTTTGACATAGAATAATGACCGAGTTTGAGTTTCGCAGAACCATTTAAAAAGTATGAATAAACAAGATTATATATGTTTTTATGGCAGCCACGATTCTTCAGTTTAAGTAGTAGCATCGGCCACCATGCGTTATCAAAGGCCCCGGAAATATCTAAAAAGATTCCAACCACGTACTTGTGTTCCGAGTTATTAACAATTTTTCTAACAGAAACTGCCGCGTCTACGGTAGATTTTCCCACGATGAAACCGAATTGGTTGTTATGAAACTTTGGCCCGTCTTCCCAGCAAACGTGGAACGATAAGGCGCTCCAGGAGTTTTCCCAAAGATGGCCGTAGGGTTATGGGCCTGTACAATTTAGGCTCGTCCGGTGGCTTATCACCACTTTTTGGAATTATTCGTATAAAGCCACGTCGCCATACGCGAGGGAAAACGCCGTCCGCAATACATCGGTTGAAAACAGATAGAATGGCGTCGCCCGCTGTTTTACACGCTTCTATTATCATCCGATTAGATATTTTATCTTCACCTGATGATTTGTTAAGAGGCAGTTTCCTGACAACATTAATGAATTCGTCAATGGATGGAAGGTCTGACGCTGGTGATTCAGGTGGCACAGCAGCCCACGCTCTGATCTGTTGATCAGAGCGTGGGATTATCTGAAGTCCGAAGAGAGGGGGAGGACACGATAATCCTGAAATCCGGCAACCTGCTCTATTTCTGTAAGGGTGACCAGCAGTCCCAGGGTGGTGTTGGGTTTATCGTCCACAAGTCCCTTGTGAACAACGTAGTGAAGATCGAGAGTGTGTCGACCAGGGTGGCGTACTTTATACTCAGAATATCCTCAAGATATTCGCTGAAGGTCATACAGGTCTACGCCCCGACCTCAGAACACCCCGACGACGAAGTGGAGACCATGTATGAGGATATTTCTAAAGCCATGCATGGTTCCAAAACTCAATTCACCGTTGTCATGGGGGACTTTAACGCGAAACTGGGCAAACGAGACGGGGATGAGCTGGAAGGTGGAGCAATTTGGAGTTAGACGTCGGAATCGCCGGGGCCACCAACTGGCTAGTTTTATGGAGAAGGAGGGCCTTTATATGATGAACTCCTTCAGAAAGCTTGAGCACAGGAAGTGGACCTGGCAGAGCCCCGATGGTGCAACTAGAAATCAGATTGACTTCATCATGTGAACCAAGAAGCAAATGTTCAATGATGTCTCGGTGATCAATTCGGTGAAAACCGGGAGCGATCACCACATGGTAAGAGGCACATTGAACATCAATATCAAGCTTGAAAAGTATCGACTGATGAAGTCTACGCTCCGTTCAGCACAGATCCAAACCCAAAATCCCGAAAGCTTTCAGCTTGAACTCCAGAACCGTTTCGAATGCCTAGGAAGCTCAGTGGACAAATATAACGATGGGTTCGTGGAAACTGTCCATACGACCGGGTCTAAGTTCTTCAAGGCAAGTCGTACAGATCAGGATAAGAGACTCTCCGATCACACTCTAAAGCTCATGAAGGAGCGGCGTGAGATGATCCCGCAGTCTTCAGACGAAGCATGTAAATACCGGCAGCAGCTTAATAGACGGATCTCTAAATCCTTAAAGAGCGACCTCCGCCGCTTTAATACCGAGCGTATTAAAGACGCGATTGAGCGGAATAAAGGCTCCAAGGTATTTGCAAGAGATCTAGCTATTGGGCAAAGCCAGCTCACGAAATTGAAGACCGACGATGGTAGGATCTTATCCGCCAAACCGGAGCTTCTGAGGGAGATCGAGAGCTTCTATGGACAGTTGTACACGTCAACCAGTCAACCCGTCGTAGAGGGGTCGGTCGGCCGGTCTGTCAGAGAGGGCTATGCTCGGAGTTTCCTTGCGTGATCGAATCAGAAATGAAGACATCCGCAAGAGAACCAGGGTCACCGACGTAGCCCGAAGAATTGCCAAACTTAAGTGGCAGTGGGCAGGGCACATTGCTCGCAGAACGGATGGCCGATGGGGCCGAAAAGTTCTGGAGTGGCGACCGCGAACCGGAAGACGTTGCGTTGGAAGGCCTCCCACTAGGTGGACCGATGATCTGGTGAAGGTTGCGGGAATCCGCTGGATGCGAGTCGCACGGGACCGGTCAATGTGGCGACACTTGGGGGAGGCCTATGTCTCAAAACATTGTAAAAACATCTTAAGTATTTATACAAGCTCTGATATTGTAAAACGAATGTGAACCGCCACCTGACGTCAGAATGGCGGATTGATTCTAAACCAATCACACTAAAAAACACACCCATTCAAATTAAGAATAAAAAAAACAGCGATCTAACCAGTAGCATTATCATGAGAATCCTCAAAGGTGACCTTGGGGAACCGTCTCCGGATCTTGTCCACGTCCTGACGGGTTACGTCCGGACCCTCCAGGTGGTACATAACACGGCCGCTGCCCTCGCGGTCTCCGTACATGTCCAGGTTCATTAGCAGTGTTGTGTTCTCGGGAACCATGTTCTCATTGTTGGATATAATTGTGAGCATGAGCATAAGTAGGTAGGTCGGTAATATGTGCTGGGGACAAAAAGTGTATGTGGATAGTTTAAAGTTATTTGGCAGAAGGGATCACTGTGATGTTTTCAGCCTGCCCAAAATCGGAAACCATACCTAGAGAAAATTGGTAAAATTTCGTATTACTTCTATTATTTTGTAAAAACTTGTCTTTATTTTTGAACGGCGTGTTCATTTTCTTTGGAATTTTCATTGTTATTGAATATTCTTTCAGACTTCAATTATGTAATCATCTTCCTATTAATAATACAAGATTAAAAAGAACAAGATTCTCGGAACGAATTGAATTTAGAAATTTGTTGTGAGCCAGACTTTCAATGTTATTGAGCTCGGTTATGACAAATATCATCAGCATCATTTTCCTCCCCTAAACGACGGTCGAACTATTCAGAAAAAAAATCTCACTAGTTCGACGACCGGACTAATGAATCGAACTAGTGAGAACAAACGAACAAACGATCCCTGTTACCACAGAATACGTTTATTTTTTTCCCGTGTACGCCGTCATTCTTTCATTCACTCGTATTATATTATGAGATTTTTAGTAGCTACAGATTAAAATGTCGGAGTACAATACTGTGTACCCTGTTAGAAATACAGGCGTGCTATTAATCCATTATGTGTTTGTTTATTTACTCACCGTAATAAAGAAGTTCCATTTCTTATATAAAATAAATTTCACTTGTCTCCTTATCAGTACATAAGATTGTCGTATATACAAGTGCAAGCCAGTTAACTTCTTCGGCGGCACCTCTGGAGGTAGAGAATACAAAGTAGTTCAGTACTCGATGCGATCGTCTTCGCTAGGAAGTTGGTTGTGGTCAGATAGGCAGTACGCTCCATGTTTTACATCAATTGCTGGTATTCAGATGCACCTGGTTAGACTGGAAGCCAATCCTGACATAGAAGAGAAGATGAACTGTACAAGGTTTAGACTTTATTGGTTTAAACCATTGTCAGTTTTAGCATTTCCAACTTTATTTTCGACTACAGATAAAGTATTTTTTATATTATATTTGTTTGTAAAGTATTTTATATGAAACTAAATTCAATCAGCACGCATTTAAAAAGAAAAACACCTGAAAAGGCTCGAGCAGTTTTCAAAATGTATAAAAATTCACCGCATCAAATAATTACCGGAAAAAATGTACGTATTTTGCCTTCAGTTTCACTGCGAGATATTTCTTAATTTTGAGGATAAATGGTGTTAATATCAATATATTTTTATTGTTATACATATATGTAACAGCAGAGAAAGCAGTAGAAGGAACACTATCCCCAAATATCGACGACATCCGCCATATTGTCTTCCAGGCTCGACATGATTTTTCATTAGTTGAAATCACACACTACACTCGACTCAAACTCCAAACGTTTATTACTAATAAACTATTTACAGGCATTTATAAACTTTCTAGAGTTGAGCCTCCCAATTGCGAACATGGTTGGTTATAAGGAGAAGAACGGGCAAAGAAACTCCTTACACACTCTTTTAATATATTTTTTTTTCAAATTTTGCACAAATATTCCATAAGAAGCCTGCTCTCCAACATTTAGGCTATATATTATTACGCTTCTTCCTTATAGGGGTGAGCAATTTTGCATTGACTTTTCAATCATGACGTACATGAGAACGGCTATTTATAACCTAAGTCAACGTAGCAAATAGCTTAGCAGTTTCATGACCGCTCTGTAACCTATGAGGTTATAAGTTCGAACCCCAACATTATTTTCACTTTTTGTGATTTGTTTAAATATCTTTTTGATGCTGTGAGATTTCCAATATTTTTTTTGTATTGAAATTTTGTATAGTATTGAAAACAATATTTTTAGCAATCTTAATCCTTACATAAACAAATATAGTATTGTGAATAAGATGCGTTGATAAAATTAACTCAAAGCTACCTTATATTAAAATTAACGGAACTTATGTTTTTACCAAACCAAACGAAATTAAAATTGAATAAAAATACAAAATCTGTTGGGCTGACTATCGTTTTGTCCCTACTACAGGGTTGTAAGGTATAAATAGATGAGTCGATACTGCGAGTACAATAATAATATTGTACTCCCAGTATCAACTCACTTACGTACTTATTTTTAGTAAAAAACAGATGAGTGTACCTATGTATGTACACTCATCTGTTTTTTTATTAAAAAATGTATTGGGCCGTGGTACCACGACGTCATGATTATTGCATAGGCGCACGTCATACAGCGGGTGGGGTCAGTGCGAGATCTCGGGGTTACTTTTGCTGGGGATCTTTCGTTTTGTGCTCATATGGTGCAGGTGTGCAAAAAGCGTTTTATAAATCTTGGTTTTGTCATGCGTGAAACCCGTGACTTCACTAATATGGCAGAAGTGAAAGCACTTTACAATGCGTTGGTGCGAAGCAACTTACTTGGAAACTAGTGCTATCGTCTGGAATCCTTATGAAGCATTCCCAGATGCTGGAAAAGATGAGGAACAAATTTACCCGATACCTGTACTGAAAGCAGTTTGGTGTCTACCCGTTCTACCCACTTATGTATCCAACTCTCTTTGTTATAGGGATGGTTGGTTACTATAAGTTGGAAGTAAGGCACAACCTCGCTCTTGCGGTTTGCTGAATAATCCACAAATATTGGAATCGTTGGGAACCGGTTTGGTTTTTCGTACCCTAACACAGACTGACAGCACACGTTTTATTCGTTTTTTTTTTTTAAATATCTTCAAACAGACGCTAGCAACACATGTGGTCTCCCGCGCTCTATTGAAGAACACCGCGTGCAACAAGTGTGGTCAGTCGCGATAGAGAGGCTAACTAAAGACCAACAGTATCACCAAAAATCACACTAATAAATACTTTGACTTTAGACCTCACAGTTGTCACAATTTAAAATAGTCTTGACTTAATGTTATCAGGCAAATCATTCGTTATTTTTTTTTCATGATTAAACATATTTTTCACTCGGTTAACAGATGCGAGGTGCAGGTGATTAGGCATTTTTTCGGTACTAGAAAGGATACACAATTTTAATTGTGAAGACACCCCAGAGAGAACATGAATTATATCCATGAGCAACTGCCGTGCAAGTACGTAGGAATCGATTCGATAAATCTGACAGTCATTCTCGACAAAATGAATTTATAACAAAGATAAAAACTCATTTTGTCGAGAATAACTGTCAGATTTATCGAATCGATTCCTACGCACTTGCACAGCTGTTTCACTTTTTAAAATTTAAATGCAAGTATGACTATACTTGCATTTGAACTTCGGTGCAAGTTGTTACGCGCAGCGCTACCTACGACCTTTTTTTTTTGTTTTTTTTTCGGGTGGGAAATCATCAAATGACTTCTCCCGCTCTGGGCGGAGCAGGAGGGAGTGTCAGACTTTTTTTAATAACAAAGCCAAGGTGTATATCTAAAGGTATTAGATCCTGTAGTAAGAAAAAACGGCAACTTCTGTGGACCTACAAATTAAAATCAAATGAATTAAATAGAACTCGCTTAAAGAATACTCTAAGCTTTTCAGAAAAATCATGACTCTGACACAGCATTCACAAAATACTTATAAAATCAAAATACACAGTACATGCGTCATGTTCGTGAACGGGCGCTGTCAGTTGGGACTGGTCATCTCTTAGCTGCCACGGTTCATCACACAACAAATGCAAATCCGCCTGGCAAATAATAAATCAAAGAAAATTTAATGTGCCTAAAAATTATATGTATTTTGAAAATTAATATCAATAACGACAAAATTACGGATGCGAAACAAATTGCTAATCAATTTAATGACTTTTTTATTAGTAAAATACAAGCCATCCAGTCAAGTTATAAAACTACACGGCCTATCTTAAACTACAAAAACTCGATGTTTATGGCACCCTGCACACCACAACAGGTACAAACAATCACTATGGCCTTAAAAAACACAAATAGTGTGAGGTACGATGGTCTAACAACCAAGGTAATAAAAGCTGTAGCACCTGAAATATGCGACCATTCGTCTCATATTATAAATCTGTGTATCGTACCTGTTGCACGTTTCCTGATGCACTAAAGATAGCGATCATTAAGCCATTATTTAAAAAAGAAGATAGAGCAAATGGAATTCTACAGGCCTATTTAACTGATTCCTATCTTCTCGAAAATATTTGAGAAATTCACTCAAACGGAATTAAATGGTTACATTGAAAAAAATATATGTTATGTAATGAGCAAAAGGAATTTTGCGAAAATAAGACTATAAATATGGTGATCTACGACTTTTTCAACTTTGACAAAAATGGACAAAAAACACCTTTATTCTCCATATTCTGCGATATGACTCAAGCATTTGACTACGTAAATCATGACATTTTAATAAGAAAACTTGAAGCATATGGTATAAGAGGTAATATTTCTATTTTAATTAAATCCTACATGACTAATAGAAAACAAAATACAGAAATCACGAGAATTAATATACCACTAAAAAGGAAGAGAAATACCTATAAGAGGAACGTCAAACCACTTTTGGTGTTCCACAAGGTAGTGTGGTGGGACCTCCACCTTTTATACTACAATTAATGACTTGCCAAAATCAATTACACATCCTATGACTTTATTTGCAGATGATAGCACGGTGATGATGAAATGCAGCATGCGGCATGATTAAATTTGACATTCACAATACCTTGACATCTATAATAGAATGGTTAAACAATAATAATTTAAAGATTAATTTAGATAAAACATAAATCATACATTTTAGCCAACTACTGACTATGGAAAATATGGACATAAATATAGATAATAAAATTGTTGAAAGTGTAAATACTACTAAATTCCTTGGACTAATAATTGACAAATGACTTGACTGGAAATCTCAAATCGAGAACCTTTGTAAAAAAATCGGTAGTTCTGCATTTGCACTGCACTCTCTAGCTGCAGTTGTAAATGTAGATACCTTGCTTGCAGCTTACCATGGCTTAGCTGCCTCTCACCTAAGATACAGCATGATATTCTGGGGAAATGCTACTGTCGCTAACACAGAATTTAAGGCCCAAAAGAGATGCATTAGATCTATGTTTTAAAAGTGTATATTTTAAAAGGTACAAACTATTGACTCTTCCTTGTCTGTATATCCTCGAAACTGCAGTGTTCGTCAAAACAAACCCCAAACTATTTTTACGTTTACAGGACGTGGTACCACGTAACAGACGGAATATGACCATTCTTCGAGTCTATCCCGCAAAAACGACACTCATGTGCAAAAGTATTGTCTGCATGGCGCCTACTATATTTAACAAATTGCCTAAATGCTGGAAGGAGCTGAATGGTAAGGCATTCAAACGCCAATTAAAAATGTTTCTTTTGCAAAAGGCATATTATAGTTTCTCTGAATTTCTAGACGAAAAGAATTTTACTGTTTGACTTAATTAATAATTTTATCGTTTCTTGACAATAATACTAAATTTATATGAATATGGAATTTTGACATTATTACATCAGAATATATTTTTTTAATTTATAAAGTTGTTAAATTATATAGCATGTGCCTATTCTAAGTAATTTTTAAATCACTTCTTATTGTTGATTTATTTTTTTCTCTCAATGTTATGGACATATTCGTACGCCGTTAAACTAAACATTCTGGGCTAAAACAATGTAACATCTTGCATGCTCTTGTATGTATACAATGTTTAAACAAATAAAGAAATCTTATCTTATCTTAAAAATTCGTCAATTTACTGATATTGATACCGCGAGGCTAGTGTATTTTAGTTATTTTCATAGTATTATGTCATACGGTATTTTACTATGGGGACGGGCTGCAGACATCGAGTCTGTATTTATTTTGCAGAAAAGAGCCATCAAAGCCATTTATGAATTAGGTAGACGCGATTCTCTAAGAGAACTGTTTAAGGAAATTAATATCATGACAGTACCTTGTCAATACATTTATGAAAACATCATGTACGTTAGGAAAAATCGGCATTTATGTAGTAAAAGAGGTGATAGACACCACTATAACACTAGGAATAGGGACCAACTAGTTCAGCCAGGTTTCAGACTTGCTATAGTAGATTCATCTTTCATGGGTTTCATTTTATTGTAAAATTTCAAACAGTAGAACTAGAGACAAACTGAATGATCATCCTCTGCCTACCCTTTTCTCAACAAACCGAATGTTAAACATCAAAAATTTCCCCTTCAAACATGAAGCGTAAATACGTTTTACTAGTTTTTTTATTAGAAAATACGCATCTTTAAGGTCTATTGTGGGTATATGGTTTTTTTTTGTAATTAATCATTTTGTGACAGTTTGTATAATTATTTTCCATTTTAAAATGTTGGGTAGTAATAAATTTATTTGAGTTCTTTAAATTAAGAATAAATCGAAATGAACCGTCACTTTTGTTAGCCAGAAATATTGTTGACAAAATTAGGTTTGGCGGACACGCTGTGATGACTGTATAGTAATTTAGATATTTCGGAATGACTATAATTTTGATTTTTGTGTATAACTTTTTAAATGATTGAATTTTTAAACCCCTCCGTAACTTAAAACGGCAGGATCGTCGGTTATATTACACCATTCTGTATCTCAGATTTGTTAAACCTACAATTCCATAACTAAGATAATGTCCAAATTTTAGAACTTTTTTTTTTTTTTTCGGATGGGAAATCATCAAATGACTTCTCAAAATTTTTGTATGATATTATTCCCAATGTCCGCTTTATACCTAATTCTTTTAAATCTCTTTGGTTCTGCCAATCAAACATAGTCAAAAGAGACATTGCATTTTTGCCCGTTTTTTTTTCTTTTTTTTTTCGGATGGGAAATCATCAAATGGATCCTCCCACTCTGGACGGAGCAGGAGGGAGTGTCAGACTTTTACTGACTAAAACCCATCCATGTTCCTTCATCGCCCTTTGTGTTCCGGGGCCACGGTATCTCTTTCGAACAGTCCTGCAACCCCGGCAGGCATCGATCCTTGCGGACCCCTTCCTTTTTGCTGACTCTCTTTGAGGCGACGTCCACACGGCCTGTCGTCATGAGATGGACGGACTGCGAGCTAGCCCATAGCTTACCGTCCACAAGCCCGCGCCTACGGTGGCCGGGTGCCACGTGGTGGCCCGTAGGCGGCCGCGGCCCCGGCCCCGGGGCGTCTCCCGCGTCGGCCGGGACGCTGTGAGGTTCTCTCTCTCACGTTCCGCCACCTCCTTCTCTAGCATTACTGCTTCGCAGAAGGAGGCGACGGCGTCCCATTCCGTCTCGCTCCGGACCACGGCTTGCACCAGGGCCGGACGCGAGAGGTCGCCGCCACCAATCGCCGCTTCGAGGACACAGCGGTGTTCTGCCCACGCGGGGCGCACCTCCACCGTGTGCTCCACCGTGTCCTCCGGTCGATTCTCGCAGTGGAAACACCCGGGCGTTTCCTCCTCCCCCCTTCGGTGCAGGAACCTCCCAAAAACACCATGTCCAGTGAGGACCTGCATCAGGCGGAAGGTGAGGACGCCGTGGCGTCTCTCAAGCCACTCCTCAAAGAGGGTACTTATCGCCACTATCGTGGCGTGCCCTACACGGGGTTGCAACATGTCGCCATGAGATCGCGCCGGAAGTCTGTCCGCTGAGCGACAATTTGTCGTGGCAGCGGAGTTTCCCCCCGGCGTAGCGCCTCCGCGCGCCATTCGTGCAGGCGTGCGAGGACTATCGCCTCCAGATCCCATGGCGGCAATCCGGCAAGGAGGCACGCCGCCTCGCGGGCGATCGTGCGGTACCCACGGGCCAGCCTTACGGCTACCACCTTTTGGGGCGCGTTCAGGTAGTGGGCTGCACGCGACCTTAAGGAACGCGCCCACACTGGGGCCTCGTAAAGGGCCATGGACCGCACGACTCCAGCGTAGAGCCTCCGGCAGGAGGCGTTTGGCCCCCCCAGGTTGGGCAGGAGCCGCCTGAAGGCAGCCCCGGTCCGTTCCAGTTTGGGGGCCAAACGTCGGAAGTGCTCCACGAAGTTCCACCGGCTGTCGAGGACGAGTCCTAGGTACTTCAAAGTTGACTCGACGCCAATGGATACCCCTTCTACCGGGAGTAGAAATTTTAGGTCTTAATTAAAATAATGATTTATTTATTTGAGTCTTTTCTAGTAACTTGTCTCTGTTTTTTACAAAATCGCTTATGGCCGGGGTTATTTTCGGATTTACCAGAGGTGCTTGGGCAAGCTTGAAGTTTTCTGGTTTATGTGATTTTTCCAAACCCTCTTGCTTCGGTTCCTGCGTCAGGCCATCAACTAGGATACACCCCCAACGTTTAGCAATCTTGTCAGGAATCGGTGGTCCAAAAACTTCGTCCTTGCCCTTCAATTTGCCGAGTGCTTCTAACATTTCCTGTGGTAGGGACTCCTGGGTAGTGGCAGCTATTACCATATCTTTATTTGTACGGGGACCTGGTTCTGAGAGCAGGATTGGTACCCCAATTTGTATTTCGTGTTCAATATCCCTATCCAATAGGAAAATTGTATTTTTTAACGTAAAGCCACCTTGGACCTGATTTGTCGTGTTGGCACATCCGGATCGTCCAATTCTGAGGGGTCCACTCGCACTTGTTCAAATGGCGGTAAGTCCAAGTGGCCAAGGGTCGGAGTCTGTCAAGAACAACGCGAACGTTGTTTTTAGATTACACGAAACAATCGTTTGTATTTTAAAGTCATTGGTTATAATCACGTCATAACACGAGACTGTATGGTTATCAGCCACGATCATGTCATGGAGAATAACAGTGTTACCTCATCAGCCATAGTTATCTGTTGCGATCACCTCGCTAAGAATAATCGGCAGGTAAGTAGGAATCTATCAGCCACGATCGTATCGCAGAGAATAGCATCCGAAAAAATGAAAAATAATATAGTTCAAACTATACGACATCGCTAACGTATGTCTAAAAGTTGACTTGGTACCTTGGGATAGAACACAAGCACCAAAAAAAGAAAAAACAAATAGGAACAATAAGTCAATTGACGGTAGGTACTTAAATTGTGACAGCATGTTCTTTAAACATCTGGTAACAACATAACATAATTATACTTGCATGAATCCTGCGTTACGGTAATTAGGGATAGTTCTTAAATAATGTAAACGAGTATGACACACCTTCGCTCGTTTTCAAGAAGCGGTTAAGTTGTGTTTGTAACCGTTCTAGTTTCTTTTGAGTGCGCGATTCTTTATTCTCGTGTATTCGTTAACCCATTATGGTAAACCAGAGTCACACTTTTTACTAACTAACACAATATAACTTATACATTTGCACACGAAAAAAAGTCCGATGTTACGATGCCCGTAAAGACAAGAGTAATGGCGGCGTGGGCGCAAGTAACATAGTGGGGGAAGGTACTACGTCAAATACTCAATTTACTTACTTTAAATATATTTTATCTCTTAGTATTGTGCGATGCCTAGTATGGTCGAACAAGCTATTTGGTTTATAGTTTAACCAATAAATTACATTGTAAAATGTAAACCAAATTGCTTGTTCGACCAAACTTTAGGTAGTGTACTACAAAGTGAATTATATAAATCTGAGAATGTGACGTCGTAGTATAATAAATTACGCCGTGTGCGTGAACGGGCGCTGTCAGTTAGAAGTATAGTCATCTATTAGCTGCCACGGTTTATCTACTTACTTTATTTTTGAATTGTTGAGTAGAACGATGAAGGATGTACCCACCTGGCGCCATCATAGTAGTGTCCACTTGGTCCTCTTTTAATGTTGTATCGATGTCACTGCATAACCTTCGGAAGAAATTGCATTGTCATTAAGGCGGTTCCCCGAGCAAAATTAGCAACTCTATTTTGTGGTGGTTCAAACTTCGTTTGAAAAACTGTTAGAATAAAGTTCTAATCAGCTTGCACTACAAAGTGATTGTTATGTCAGTCACTGCAGGCCGAATAGTGCGAAATGAGTGGTTTTTATTCTTTATAAAATCAAATTTACGTCTTTCGGAAAAAAATAAAACGACAATTATGTTCATTATTAAATTGTCTATCCATTAGTATAAGTAGCAAATCAAAATAATGGTTACTTTACGAGGAGTAGCATTTTATAAATCATTATTTCTCATTTCTGTGGTTTCGTTGTGAAGGGATTTATTAAGCTACTTAAAAAAAAAAGAAACGACAATTTTGGAGTCAAGAATATGTAGTAATTTAATGTATTTTTTATTAGTTGGTATTTCTTTTGGATAAAGAGGAGTAGGTATTGCTTGTAATGCAGAGTGGAGCGATAAACACAGTGGAAAGAAGTGAAATATTTAATATATATTATTATAAAATTACACATGACATGCTTTCATAGGAAAAATAGTTGCCGAGTGACAAACAGAACGAACACCAGCTTTCACATTTGAATCTGAAGTAAATTCTATAGATGGCCAGCGTTATACTTCCAACAGTAGGCTCCAAAAAACTGCTCGTTCAAGGTCGAGGAGAGGCGCCTTAAAGGACACGGACAAAAAATACATGAGACTGTTCCCCAGAATGTACTGTTAGAAAATCCACGTAATTTAATAGTAAAAATCATCTTCTTTAACCAAAAATAAAAAAGGTACGTATTGCTCAGTAGTTTTGGACAAAAGTTATAAAGGTAGAATTGTTTTTGTCACTACGGCTTAATTATTGTATCTATATTGTAGTGTCTATTATGTGTGTCGGATCCGGTCATGAGTACGGACGGGTGAATGGATCGACAGCACGCCAGTGGTGTCATCACGCGACCTACTTACCAGTTTACCTCACCATGGCGTGCTTCTACAGAGTCCTGATGTTAACAACTCGCGGCGAGGCGGACATTCTGGGTCTGATTGCAGCGGAGTTGAGACGTCTTGTGCCTAGTGTTATTGTGTGAAAGTGTAATGTCAAGTAATTTGTTAGTCTACTCAATGTAGCTGATTGAAAAGAGCAACCATGGAGTTTCTTGCCGGTTCTTCTCCATGGAAACCGTGCAATGTGAAATAAAATAGTGTACCGCATCCAGTGTGTTTTCATAGCACGAAACCCGTCTTCTGATGCTTACCTCGAGCCTAGCGAAATAAGTCCTGACAACCTGACATCAGAAGTGGGATCAGTTGTACTCAATTGCTAGAGTACAACTGATCCCACTTCTGATAACGAAAAAAATCCTTACAACCTGACATGTATATATATTTGTCCCAGGCATTTAATAAATATAGTATATTGGTCGAAAACCATTATTCTTCAACCTGAGACAATCTAATTCGTTTGTAACAATAAAACTTGCTTTACACAAAGAAAGTTAAGTCTGGCACAAAACAAAACACATTTACATTGGGTACAACCTACATTTTTGACAATCAAATTGACATTGACTATGAAATAAGGTTACCAGCATAATCAAAAAACTATACCTATTATTTAAACTTGCTTTGGTTTTTTTTAAACAATTTTTTTCTGTTCAGAAACCCTTAACTATGAATTCAATAATAAATAATTCGATATAAGGATTAACATAACAAACATAAAAAAATTATAATTAATCATTACATTTTAAGTTACGAATATTTTAAATTTTATGTCCAGTATGAGTTTATTTTTCCCTGTTCCGTTTTATGGCCACATTGAGGTGTAAATTCAACTTCTCGAGTGAAATAAAAAATAAAAATACTTTTATTATAAGTTCTTTTTTATTTTGAAATACTTTTATTCTTGTACAATGGGGAAATTTACAGTGCTTTTTATGAACGAACTAGATGGCGCTGATCAACATAGGGAATAATAAAATATTGGCCGTGTGGTATCCGGCAGAGTAGAATAGAACCAACCCATTACACTCATGGGTGTCGTATAAGGCGACTAATGTCTGAGGCAGAACACCTTGTGCCTCCGTAGACCAGAGAATGGGCAGCAGCGTTTTCTGTTAGTCTTTCATCACCGCGATCTCCAATCCGCCTGCCAAGCGTGGAGATTACGGCAAGTTCCTCCCATCATGGAAGAGGCTTATGTCCAGCAGTGGACGTTATGGGCTGTTGTAGTTGTAGTAATCTAAATATATAAAAGAAGAAACTGACTGACTGACTGACTCATCTATCAACGCACAGCCCAAACCGATGGGTCTACAGATTCCAAATTTGGCAAGTAGGTTCCTTGTGTGGTCTAGGGGTGCACTAAGAAAGGATTTTTCAAAATTCACCCCCTAAGGGGGTTAAACGGGGCTCCAAAGTTTGTATGGGGAAACAAGATTAGTTAGACTATTTTATTCGAAACTTCACAGGAGTGCTCCTTTTGATGAATTCGACCCCTAAGAGGGGGAAATGGGGTGGCAAAGTCTAAAAATCAATGCACAGCCTAAACCACTGAGTCTAGAGATTCCAAATTTGGCACATATGTTTCTTAAGTGGTCTAGGGGTAAACTAAGAAAGGGTTTTTGAAAAGTCACCCACTAAGGGGTGAAACGGGGCTCTAAAGTTTGTATGGAGAAACAAGATTAATTAGACTATTCTATTTAAAACTTCACAACTTCCTATCGATAAATGAGTTTACCTTTGTGTTTCAGGTTTTTCAGAATTCAACCCCTAAAGGGGGAAGTGGGGTAACAAAGTTTGAAAATCAACATAAATAAATTAAAAATATATATATCGCATAAGCAACGAGGCTTGTGTCGTGGACACCAGATAGTTGATATACATAGATACTTTTTGTTTGTAAATACATACTTATTATACATATAAACATCCATGACTCGGAAACAAATGCCCATGCTCATCACACAAACATATGCTCCGACCAGGATTCGAACCCGGGACCCTAAGAACGTAAGGCAGCCTCACTGCCGCTGCGCCATTCGGGTCATCAGACATCGGTACATCATCGGTATTGTTTGTATGGTGTGTCGGGTCGGGTGTGTTACAAAAACAACGATTTTAGGATTTAATGTGGCGGACCTGAAATACCATCATCATCCCCTGTTGGGGTGCGATGGGGTTGAAATGTCTAAAAATGAGTATGGGTGTCGATACTGACATTATCAGGGATTACGAATATAGCATTTATTTTGAGATCCAGAAGACGACGGATTCGACTTTTATACAGGGTTATTGTTGATTTATTGTAATGACTGTGATAGCGATGGTGGTGGTGATTGTGATAATGACGGTGATGGTGATAGTGATAGTGATTGTGATAATGATTGTTAAAATATGGTGATTGTGATAGTGATAGTGATGGTGATGGTGATGGTGATAGTGATGGTGATGGTGATAGTGATTGTGATAGTGATAGTGATAGTGATGGTGAATGTGATGGTGATGGTGATTGTGATTGTGATTGTGATAGTGCTAGTGATTGTGACTGCGATAGTTATGGTGATAGTGATAACGATGATGGTGATTGTGATTGTGATAGTGATTGCGATGGTTATGGTTATTGTGATGGTTATGGTTATTGTGATGGTGATAGTGATTGTGACTGTAATAGTGATGGTGATTGTGATTGTGATGGTGATTGTGATAATGATGGTGATTGTGATAGTGATGGTGATTGTGATAATGATTCTGATAATGATGGTGATTGTGATAGTGATGGTGTTTGTGATAATGATTGTGATAATAATGGTGGTTGTGATGATAATAATTGTGATGTTTATGAAATTTGACACATAGATAGTTCATAACCTGGATTAACACGTAGGACACTATTTATCCCTTTAATATGATCCAGTGGGACGGTTACCGAACTTTACGCGGGCGAAGCCGCGGGCAACAGCTAGTAATACATATTAGTGAACAGTAGGTACTACAAAAAAAAAACCTTTAAATTTTTTGTTTATCGGTCTGTCTGTCTGGCTGTGCCGGCTAATCACCGAGACGGCTGGACTGTTTTTGACATTTTGATAGATGTGTGATACGCCCCGTAACTGCTATCTATGGCACTCACTGCAGGAACACCTCTTCAAGCGTAGTCAAGCCGAGTCCCATAGTCTCTATCCTCAGCTCGGATCGTTTTGTCTCGAGCGCCGCGAACAGCTTGGAGAAGTTGCCACTGCTCGTCATGGGGACGTTGTACGACAGCGAGTTGACGGTCCGCTCTTTCACCGACACGTCAGGGATGTGTGACGTCACCACTTTAGTTATCTCTTCCTCTTGCGGGGTACCGGCTGTTGTCAATGCCAGGCGGTAGCCGGTACCTGAAATGGAGAAAGGATTTATTTATATTGAAGAATAAAATAAATATTTATTCATAATCAAGAATCAGAATCAAAATCAGAAACCTTTATTTGTTAAACATAGGTATTTTCATAAAAGTGTTAGGTTAACATATTTGAGCGCTATGTTTTGGCGCGACAACATAAAATTTTTAAATAAAATGTTATTATTTAACTAAAATACTTAAAAAACTAAATAAAAACAAACAATTAAGATAAAACGAAGCATAAACTAAAATAAAATATTAAAAATTATCTTTAAAAAAATCTGAAACAGTATAATAACATTTTTCTATTAATAGACGGGAGAGAGCTTTCTTAAATTTTGATAGGGGCAATGTTCTTATACTATCGGGTATTTTATTGTAAAATTTTGAAGCCCTTCCAAAAAACTCTTTTTCATTAAAGCAGTTCTGCATTTTATGTCGCACAATTGATTTACATATTGAGAACGCATTGGAGTTCAAACTAAGTAAAATAAAATATCAATCTGAAATAAACAATGTAAGTATTTATAAGATAGACCGCTGTCACATTTAGGCGACTGAAATTCTGACGCTGCTAACGTCAGAATTTCTAATCTAGACAGAAGCATGGCGGTCGCACGCTGTCGCCACGTGCCCTGTCTGCGATCAGCCAGTGTTGCAAGCGCTGTCAAGAAGAGACGATTACAACAAAGAAAAACTGGCAAGAATTATGTGCATTGTTTATTCCTGATTTCGAAAATAAAAGAGGTTTCGAAAAAAAATCAGCAGGTATCTCTTATTATTTTATTTATGTACCTAATTGTATCATGTTATTCTGCCACCGTACTTTTCCTTCGGGCGATACAAAATAGTCAGCGAAAAGGTTTCGAGTTGTAACTCCTCCAAAGTTGTGAACATCAGTTGGACAATACGTATGATAACGTGTGATTGTAATTAAATCCATCTCGTTGTCGTACAAAATTGTGTAGAACACAACATGCATTTACTATCTTAAGCAAAATCAGTTGATACGTTCAACGGGAGGTGGGATATTCTCTATTTATTACTCTATCTTTCAAACTTGCATTCTATATAGCGTCGTGCACTTGACAATATGTAATTCTGTAGTTGTAAATTTTCTGCTTCACAGTCAAATTGTTTCCACCGTACGGACGTTGTATATGAGAGTGCAAACGCCTCGTCACCAATGAAAGTGTAGTTAAGAGGTGGTCCATCACCATAAAGAGGTGCAAGGTGTACTTGTAGTCGTATTTTCTGTGATTGCTTTAGATACTACGAGTAGTCGACATATGATAGTCATATCAGCCAATGACTTAATGAGGGATTTTCTTTTTAGCTCTTCCCTAGTCGCTGGATAGATGGCCCTGAACTTGGTACGTAACTGCAAGGAACGGAACGTAAAAAAACTGATTTTAACAAAACGCGAGAAAACTAGGTTATATTCGCAAGCTTAAGCAAACGAGAACGTTTTTTTTCAAGCGTTTTGGCTTTGGCACCAACTAACGTAGTCAGTTCAACGCCATCTAGAGAGTTCTTGGAAACTATTTTTTTTAGTCCTTCAAAAAGAAAACCTTTCATTGCCAAGAGCCTCGATCAGTACCTGATTGCGAGGATCGACCGGAGGACACGGTGGAGCACACGGTGGAGGTGTGCCCCGCGTGGGCGGAGCACCGCCGTGACCTCGAAGCGACGATTGGCGGCGGCGACCTCTCGCGTCCGGCCCTGGTGCAAGCCATGGTCCGGAGCGAGACGGAATGGGACGCCGTCACCTCCTTCTGCAAAGCAGTAATGCTAGAGAAGGAGGTGGCGGAACGTGAGAGGGAGAGAACCTCACAGCGTCCCGGCCGCCGCGGGAGACGCCCCGGGCGTCGGGGGCCACGGCCACCGTAGGCGCGGGCCTGTGGACGGTGGGCTATGGGCTAGCTCACCGTCCGTCCGTCTCATGACGACAGGCCGTGTCGACGGCGCGTTCGTGTTCCACGCGCGCCTCAAAGAGAGTCAGCAAAAGGAAGGGGTCCGCAAGGACCGATGCCTGCCGGGGTTGCGGGACTGTTCGAAAGAGATACCGTGACCCCGGAACACAAAGGGCGATGAAGGAACATGGATGGGTTTTAGTCAGTAAAAGTCTGACACTCCCTCCTGCTCCGCCCAGAGCGGGAGAAGTCATTTGATGATTTCCCATCAGAAAAAAATAAAATAAAATAATGAGGCTCTCGTTGGGCAGCTGGAATAAGGGCTTGATGCAGAAAGCGTTACTCCTGGACACGGCTCGTATTGTTAGGAGGTTCC